>CM041297.1:26384833-26923892 GCA_023052935.1 Piezodorus guildinii | reverse complement strand
AGGAAAATGATGAGCGATTTCAGGATTATTATTTATATCACTTTCAAGAATAAGAGTATGAAAATAATCATTAAATTATCTTATATTTAGCAGACTCCTGAAACAAATTAAATTAAAATTTTTAAATTTGTCCCAAGAAAGACTCATTACCAAATACTTTTTTTAATTTTATTTATTTTTTTTTATTTGTATGTATTACAGTTTGTCACAATGGAAAATAATAATATTGCTAAAGGATCCCATTCATACAATATTTACAATATAAACAAAAGAAATGTCAAATTACATAAAATGAAACCAAGCTAAATAAACGTATACAATAACGAAATTTGTAGATAAAATAAATACAAATAAATGAAGTCAAAAAATAAATAAACAAAAAATCAAAACATTTCATATTCATACGTATGTACAATATTTACAATCAGCTAGGGAACCCCGGACGGGGCTTGTCCCCCACTTGTGTGGTCCAAAGGATCCCAGCGCCTCCCTCTCAGCCGCATCACTGGTGAGAGCCAGCGGAAGCTAAGTGAGGGCGCCACAGTACCAAATACTAAGAACAAGGTGTACCATATAAAAAGTAGGAAACGTCCTAAAATGAGGTATAATTTCTCATGAAACATTTATGATGTATAAAGTGACTTTTTGTATAACGATAAAAAAAAAACATAGATTTTTCTTGCTTTTATATTAAAAACCCTTTATATATTTAAATTGGGTTGTTATCTATAATCTGTGTTTTTTGTTGTTGGTTCATTTTATGTATTTATAAAATATGAATTTTTTAGAGTGAAATAAAATTAAATTGTTTCTATCCCACATCAGTGACTATGAGGTATGGTGTCTAAATCAGAGAATCAAACTCAAATCTAACAAAATCCAACAAATTACCTTTACCCTTCTTCGTAAACCTATGACATCCTGTCCTGCAGTGTCCTTTAATAATATTTCACTTGTACCTATTGAATAGATTCGCTATCTAGGACTCCTATTTAACTCCTATTTTTTAAACTGTCCGCTGCTTTCGCTTACTACAACACTCACAGACGCTCTAACCTCCCTCTTAACTACAAAAGGCTCATCTATATCACCATCATAAGGCCTATTTGGACGTACGGATTTGAGCTTTGGGGCTTAACTAAACCATCAAATGTTTCCCGTATTCAATCCTTACAATCCAAAATCCTTCTAAAAATCCTCAATTTTTTTTACTTTGTCACCAACAAACTCATCCATAAAGACCTTTATGTTGCTGATTTGGACAAGTTATCAATCCTTCCATGACAAACTCCAATCCAACTTTAACCCACTAGGTTCTATCCTTGCTTCCTCTTCCATATATTACAATCCTCCGAGGCTTATGAAAAAATGTCTTTTATCAATCAAGAATCATCCTTTCTGTTATATAACTATTGCCATTTTTTTAGTAACTTTATAATTCTGCACTAAAAGAACTTCTGGTCTTTAGCAGCAAAAAATGCGTTAAAGTTGAGGTCATCATTACCAATGAAATTTTCACCATTTTAAATGGAATAAATGATAGTGCGACTGTGTGCACTTAAAGTCGAGCCTGTATGCGACATCACATCCCAACCCAACTCCAATAATTTAGTACGCGTTAATTAAATATGTGTGAAGCCTCAGATTGTCGTGTTGAAACACGATTCCTTTGCGATTTTCCAGTTCTGGCATTTTCCCTTTGATTGCTTCCTCCAATTTTTTTAGTTGTAAAATGGCAATAAAAGTCTAAGTTCAAATTGACTGCATGATCTTCTTCTGATGTAATTCAGCTTTCGATTTGGCTTATGCTAGTTTATCATGCTTTCACCATATTTTTTTTCTATTAATGTAAATGTCTGTTTTTCTTCGCCACGGATAATTCGTTTTAAAAAAAGGTTTGGTTGCATTTTTTTTAATACGTTTTGCAAATATTGATTTGTTGTGTTAATTTACGTCGTGTCAGACTATTTCAATCAAATTGAAACATGCATGATATTAAAACCCATTAAATTTTACATCGGTGTGGCGAGTTTAATGAACATTTTTAGAACCATTTTTGAGAAGATTGTAAAAAGGCATGGTATAAAGTGGTAGTTCTAGTTCGCTGATTTTGTTGAATAAATTGCCATAAATTCGTAGCCTATAAAAGCTTCTAAAATATGATGTTTTTGTTTTAAGCAAATTTTCATTTGATGCTGATAGGATGATGCTGGACTTACCAAACACAAACCACAGACCGCATACAAACACAAACACCTTTTTGCAAGACTTGGTCATTTGTACATACGAACTGTGTACGCTTTTTCGGTGAAAGCGAGTTCTAAAATTTTCACTAACGCAATACTTTCCCATTTCCAGGTAATTGCTTTTAAAAACATGTAAAAAAAATAAATAATACTTTTATTGCCTATTTAATAGTTAAATAACGTAATAATAGGCTGGCATAGTGTCGAGTGGAAAGGCAATGATGTGGTTAAATGAGTTTAGCGTAGCTTAGAGCAGGGCAAAGTGGTCGGTGAACCTCAATCAAATTCCTACGTCCAAGGAAACTTAAACTTCCTCCAAGTCCTGTTTGGATCCACAAGTAAGTGGTCACATCTTCCACACCAATCCAGTTTCTTTTGAAGATTATATATTTTTAATATTATATTAGGAATGATCGAGGTTATTATCCGAACGAAGAAGGAAATTTGTGTACTTTTTACACAAATAAAAATGAATCTCGATCATTAAAAGAGACTGGGAAGGTTATACATTCCATATTTTCAAACTAGATGAAGACAGGAAGTTTTAAACTATATGTAACTCTTTCAAAAAGTCCTTAAATAGTGTAACTACAATAATTTAAAAGTATCATCAATCCAAGGTACCAAATCCAGTTTTATAAAAAGGAAAAACAATAACAAACTTAAAATAAAATAACCTAAAATTCCTTTAGGGTTAGCTTCAAGGTAGAGAATATCAAATTTCTATTGTTTTTATTCATTAATAATCAGTTATCTCATATTTCTCTCTGGAAAAGTCCTTTAAAACTTTAAAAAAACTTCTGGTGAAGATTAAAATGAGTGAAACTAATAAAGAATTAATTAAATTGAATATCTTTAGAAACACGTATTTTATTAAGAAAATTATTTCATTAATATCTAATGTAATCAATTAGTTGTATCGGTTTTTCATCATTATTTATTAACTTTCACAATCTTCTTTATAAGACAACATTTATTCTGAAATCTTTAGATTTCCAACGGTATATTTTAATGTTCTTATGTTAACAAAAAAATGCATTAAAAAATACTTTTGCTGTTTTCTCCTTTAGTTGGATATAAAATTCGTTCAACTTATATATTTAGTTGTTGTTTATCAATAATAACATGATTATATGGTTATTTTTATAGAATCTTTCAAATTAAAAGTACTTTAGAGGAAGAAAATATCGCCATTTAAGTCCTGTCAGACTATTTCAATCAGAATAAATCTTACATGATATTAAATACCATTAAATTTTACATCGATACAGGAAGTTTAATTAAAATCGTTTAAGCCGTTTAAAAAAAAAATCGTAAAAAGGTGCATAACGCATGGATTAAAGTGGCTCTTCTGGTTAGCTTATGATGAAAAAGTTTCTGCAAAATTTCGGTTGTATAGCTGTCTCAAATAAGAAATTTCAGTTTCATGGGGCTTTTCGTATTTGCCCTGGTGTTACCTACCACACACACAGACTTTTTTTCTTGAACTTGTTCATTTAGACTCAGGGGACCCAAAAACCTGTATTTCCGTTGAAAACTCAAATTCGAAAATTTTCACGATCGCAATTATTTCGCTTACTATATATTTCACATAGTAGGTGGTAAAAGGTAAAAAGTAGTGAATTACCGTCAACATTTAAAATAAACAACTCTATCCAAACATATAAGCTACCTCGGAGTCACCTTTGATAGACATTTTCCGTCCACTTTAGTAAAACAATTAAGACAGTGAGGCAAAAATTAAAGCAACTTAATCACTTAATTAATTCTTTTAGTATGTCTGTTCGACTGAAGATATCAATATATAAGGCCGTTATACGTCCAACTCTGTTATATGGTGCTCCACTCTTTTCGCGTCTTGCTAAGTCGACCGAAAAAACGTTTACTACCGTCCAAAATGGCTTACTACGGAAAATTGTGAAAGGAACGTCATTACAAAGATCTAAAACCTCTAGAATTCACGATAAATTAAAAATTGACACACTTTCCGAATTCATACGTACGAGGAATAAAAAGTTCTATGAAAAAGTCAAACTTATTAATAGTCCCATATATAGTTAGCTAACACCTTCTGGATTACCTCAACGATGGCAAAATATTGAGATTCAGCATTTAGTATCAGATTAAGGTTCTACTTAAACCAAAAGGTGAGTCCCATCACCTCATTATAGATTCTTAGAAGATAATTATATATTACAGAGATTAAAGAGATACCTGACATCCTTAAAATGCATAAAAGCAGAAAAAAAAAGAATATTAAAAAAAACTAAGGTTTTAAGAAGAGCTAACAAGAGGGTATACGAAAAAAAATAAAATAAAATAATAGTATTGTTTATTAGTGAATTCATCTAAGAAGTATGCATAAAAATTCAACATTTAACTCTAAAACCATTTTACGCTTGTAAGGCTATATAATTAAAAAGGTTTTGAATAAATTTAGGAACAGTCGGCTTAGTCTAGGAGACATCTATTATTTTATTTTATTATTCAAGAAATTTTGTTTTGTTTATAACAAAAAGAAAGGATATTTAACTATACAGTTTTATGCTTAGCATTTAGAAAAATAATTTGGATTCTAATTGATTCAGTAATAAAAAAAATAGTCGGAAACGAGTCAGGTGGTATAAGGTATGGGTCTTGATTCCAATTAGTTATTTAACAACGTTTCGACCCATTTCGTATGTCATCCCTAGAGTTTACAGGTAAATTGAGAATATACTGTATTTGAGAGACGAGCCAAATTTTGTGATTATTAAGTAATGACTGATGTCGTTAAAGGGAATATTGACAAACGATTAACGTCGTTTGAAAAGACTGAGTAATGATTAATGGGCTCCATTCATGACTTAATGCCTTTGTGTTTATAAATAATAAAATAGGTGGAAATCGAATAACTAGGGTGTGGTTGCGTATCTTCACCATCCACTCTAAATATTAAACCTATATGTTTTTATTTATTTTTTTTTATTGGAACAAAACATTTCGGTCGTCAGGGCAAGATACACTTATTTTAGAAAATCAATTTAAAACAAACAATATTTTTTTAATGGAAGGAATTAGTCCGGATGGTGGTCATTAAATGAAATAACTAAATAGTTTCAACTATTTATTGTTTGCCAACGTTTCGACCCCCTTTGTGGGTCATCATCAGGGCGCATGGTGGGAGCATGGAAACTCATTTTCTAATTTTCAACACGTTTCCATGCTCCCACCATGCGCCCTGATGATGACCCACAAAGGGGGTCGAAACGTTGGCAAACAATAAATAGTTGAAACTATTTAGTTATTTCATTTAATGACCGCCATCTGGACTAATTCCTTCCAGTAATTCTCAACGGTCAACTAATTACATCCACAATATTTTTTTAAACAATCAATCACGGTTTTAGTTAAAATAATAAATAATTATATCAGTTAATAATTAATAATGAAAATCTGGTGAGGGACAACACACGACTTTCACTGACCTCGGTTCTTAAAATAAATTTAACAACTAATACACAAATATAGTTCAAAAAGGTTTAATGAATTATATTTAGTTTCGTAGGAAACCTATGTTTTAGATTAAATATTACAACAATGTTAAATTGTTACATGTGATAATCAGTTATAAGTCTGAGCCCTTTTTGACATTCTCCATTACATTTTATACCTTTGTGCATAAGATAATATTTTTATTGATTTATATAGCACGCACGCCTTGAATCAGCGATATTATTTTGGTCAATGGTTTTAACCTAATTTCTCAATTAAATTAAGTCATTTCATTTTTTTTTAAAATAAATTCTTTATTATTCTGGGACGTGTCCTTTTAGAATAAAAAATACAGAATTTACAAAAGGTGCTTTGGAGTCTAGGAGTAAATTAAATATATGCTAACAAGTTAATAATTACTTACATAAAATAGACATATTCAAATGAGAAGAAAAAAGAAAACAACGACAAAATAAAAAATTAATAACTTATTTACAAATCTATCGAGCCTAAATATTTATTAAGTGATTAAATATGCGGGATTTGAAGGTTGAGAGAGAGTTGGAGTGACGACGGATGGAAGGAGGAATAGAATTCCATAGGATTGGGGATCGAATGAGAAAGGATCTGTCGAAAAGTGCAGTTCGGTGGGCCGTCCTGTATAGATCTGAAGGCCTGGAGCGTCTACAACGCGGATGGACAAAGGATTAGAATTGTAGGAGGTCAAACATGTATGATGGGATTGGATAACTTGGTAAAGGAATGATGCGAGGAAATATTTGCGACGATTGGAAGGGTAAAGCCACTTCAACTCCCTATATAATTGGGATACGGAGGCGTACCTGGGGACCCAGAAGATGAATCGGACAAAGCAATTGATTAAACGTTTTATTTTAACCTCAAGATCCCCAGAAAAACCATCGTATACCGTATAGCAATAGTCGAAATGGAGAAATATTAGAGAGGTTACAAGGAGTTTTCGGGTTTCAAGCGGGAATAGGTGACAAAGGGAGTACAGCCGGCTTAAGGTTGAAAAGGTACGACGGGAGATTTCGCAGATATGATTTTTGAAAGATAGAGTTTGGTACAAGGTTACTCCCAGATTCCTGACACTCGGGTAGAACTTGGTAGGATTACTATTTAGGTACAGGGTGGGGATATATGGAACAGTTTTCAGGAGGTGATGGGATCCTATTACAATTGCTTTTGTTTTTTCAGCATTTAGTTTTAACTTATTGACTACAGTCCAGTGACTTATTCGATTTTAGTCCTCTAGTAGTCTTTTTGTAGCTGGTAATAGGTCGGAGGGTGGGAAGGAAAGGTATATTTGAATATCGTCAGCATAGAGGTGGTATTTATGGAGTGGTGGATAACGAGAGGGAGATCATTAATGTAATATTTCTTCTTGCAGCCACAAAAATTTGGTTTAAAAAGTTTCATAAACTCATATTTCAATAGAATAATAGTATTTGATCTTGAAAATGGTTAGAATTATCATTCCCAACAATTGATATATATGAGAAGAAAAACCATGCCTGATCTAACCAAGTAGAAAAAAAAAAAAGAAAAAAATGTTTTGAAACATGTAATTTTTTTTTTTTTTTTTTTTTTAACTTAATATTTTTATTTGCACCTGTATATGTTACAATCAGCAAATGAGCTGTATATGATAAACATAGCATGGGTTGGCATGAGGGAGATAGTACCCAGTGGTGCATCCTCCTGACATTCAAAAACCAACTATTTTTTCAGGCTAGGAGGTCCCTCATCCAACTCCTTTTCAGCCTACGCCGAGTTATGTATGGTATGTCAGTTGTAGCCATGTTTTGTACAAGTTTGTTTCTATGTCCATTTAGTTTGTCGTGAAATCGTTTGTAAGTCAGTCGAATGTGGTTTATTGTAGTTGGAATACGTAAGTCAGTGTGTAGGGTATCGTTTGATACATATGGTGGTGAGTTCATTGCTAGTCTTAAAAATTGTGATTGAAAGGTTTGTATTTTTCGTATGTGTGTCTTTTTAGCGGGTCCGTATATTTGGCAAGCGTAAGTCCATATTGGTTTTAATAAATAAGTGTAAACATTTAGTTTCTGTCTGGTGGATAATTTAGAACGTCTATGTAATATTGAATATAATAGTCTAAGTCGAAAGTTTAGCGTTTTACGTTTTGTCTTGACGTGTGGGCCCCATGTCAATCTTTTGTCAAATATTAGTCCTAAGTACGTTACTGTATTTGTTTGCGGTAAAGGGTGATTGTCTATATAAACTGAAGGGCAGATTCCGCGTCTAAGTGAAAATGTAATATGTAGTGACTTCTCATGGTTAATTTTTAACTTCCATTTCTTACACCAGTTTTGTACGTTGTCCAAATGGTGTTGTAATATCATACTGGTTTGTATAGGGACTGTGTTTCTCGTAATAATTGCAGTGTCGTCGGCATATGTCGCAGTTAAGATGTTTTGGTCTGTTGGTAAGTCATATGTGTATATTAAGTAGAGAAGAGGGGCAAGGATAGAACCTTGGGGTACACCTGCAGAGATTGGTTTTATTGATGAGGTCTCAGAACCCTGTCGGACAGAGAAGAAACGGTCATAGAGAAAAGATTGTAAAACTAAGTAATATGTACTTGGAAGTATAGGTTTTAGTTTAAAAAGAAGACCCTGGTGCCATACTCTATCAAAAGCCTGAGTAACATCCAAAAAAGCCCCAGATGCGTACTGTTTTAGTTCTAGTGCAGTAGTAATGTAGTCGGTAACTCTGTGTAGCTGTTGTGTTGTGGAATGAAAAGAGCGAAATCCGAATTGGTGATCTGGTAATATGTCGTGGTCTGTCAGTATGTTAATAATCCGTTCGTACAGCAGTTTTTCAAATATTTTCGAACATACCGGAAGAAGGCTAATAGGTCTATAAGAGGCAGGTCTATGTTTGTCTTTGTTAGGTTTATGTACCATTGAAATTGAAGAATATTTCCATTGAATAGGGAATTTAGTTGTCCTAAGTATAGCATTGTACAGTGTTGTAAGGAAGACTAAAGCTTTTCTGGGGATTTTTTGTAGTATCTCAGCAGTGATAAGGTCATAACCAGGAGTCTTCTTTTTTGGCATTTTCATAATCTGTCTTGATACTTCAGAAGGAGTAAAGGTTTTTGGCGGAAAGGACATAGGAAGAGGTGAGTCTAAGACTTTCTGCACATAATTTTCGTGTTGTATGTCTGTTAAGTCTGTGTGAGTTTTAAAAACAGTTAAAAGATAGTCAGCAAAAATTACAGATTTCTCTTTGTCCGACACAGCCCAAGAACCATCATCTTTTCTCAATGGGACGGATACTTCGCGATGTTTTAGGAGGCGCTTGGTATGTCGCCAAAGACTGCTGTCGTCCGTTGTCAAGTTTTCCAGATATTTGTCAAAGTTGGTTTGTTTAAATTTTCGTATTTCTCGTTTCAGTTCATTATTAAGTTTGTTGAAGGTTCGTCTGTCTGAAGGAAGTCTGTTAGTTTGCCATTGTTTTCGTGATCGTCTCTTGGCTCTTATTAGGTCCCTGATGTATTGAGGGTAGGACGGTAAACTTACTCCTTGCCTTCTTTTTATTTCTTGTGAGGACCAGGCAGCTTCTTGGATGGTTGAGGTGAAAAGTTCAACCGCTTCTTCTAAATCCTTTTCGGTTTTTAATGCTTTAGGCACGGTGAGCTGGTCATTAATACATTCATTAAAGATGTCCCAATTCATGACGCCGTAAGTGAGTGATGGTCTCCTTTCTGCAAAGAATTTTTCTACCCCCAACATCAGGGTTACCGGTAAATGGTCCGAGCCAAGATCTGTTTCGGTAATAATGGTAATTGGTAGAGTTGTCAAATCTTTGGCTATAAATATGTCAAGTACGTCAGGTTTTTTGTACTGAGAATTTGGTAAGTAAGTTGGTTTGTCGGGGGCAAATACATTTAATGACAACTGGGTAACAGCAGACTTGAGTCTCCTGCCTCTTGGTGTGCATAAACGTGAACCCCAGTGTTGATGTTTCGCATTGAAGTCGCCTCCAGCAAGGAATGTTCTACCAAATGATTGAAAGAGTTCTACGAACATTTGCTCTGTTAAAATATATTTAGGGGGACAGTAGATAGAAGCAATTGTTATGTTTCTGTGGTTGGTTTGTAGCTGTATCCCTGTTATTTGTATTTGAGCCGTCGAGTTTACGTGTATTGGATAATGTTTAAGGTTAGATTTAATTATTATGGCTGTCCCTCCGTGGGCAGTATTGTCTGGATGGTCTGTTCTGTACAAAGTATAATTTGGTATATAAAGTTTGTTACGTGAAGTTAGATGTGTTTCCGTCAGAAGTACAATGTCAATACGTTTTTGTTGCATATAAATTTCCAGTTCAGTTTTATGTCGAAGTATTCCGTTTGTGTTCCAAAGAAGGATTGACAGGGAGCCAACAGTCAGAGAACTAATGTCCATAAGTAGCAGTTAGGGCTTGTGTTAGTTGTGATATTTGATTCATTAGGGTCAAAAGGGGCTGGATGAGGGCACTTAAATTATTTAATAAATTTGTTTGTTGGGAAGGTAAAGACCCAGCTGGTTGTACCAGCTGACTACTATCTTCCCTCATACCTGATCTTGGATATGGCTGAGGCTGATGAGTCTCTAAGTTCGGTCTAGGACAGTTCGGGCGCTCCATTCTTGGAAGTAAAGTGAAAGGTTCCGAAGGCTGCTGTTGATAAGGGCTGTTTGGTAGAGGTGGGTACTGCTCTAAGTCTGGTGGAGGTTCGACAGTCACCGGCGGAGGACGGTACTTCTGGGTTCGCTGTGCTCTCAGGTTCTTGAGGGCCTGGCATCCCCGGTAATTGGCTGGGTGTGCCCCTTCACAGTTGGCACATTTGGCAGGAGTATTTCTAGTTTTGAGGCATGCCGATGTTTCGTGGGCCTCTCCGCATCGTACACAACGTGGCTGGTGGTTGCAGTAAGATTTGGTGTGAGCAAAGCCCTGGCACCGAAAGCATTGTGGAATTTCTCTCTTTTTTCGGACCTCTTCAATTTTTATTTTGGTATAATAAATATAATTTAAGTCGAATATTTTTTCATTATATGTATTTTTGGTTATATCGACAAAAAACATATTTAGTGGCAATTTAGTTCGGGCTGATATGGAATTGGTAACGTTGGAAACGTCATACCCCAATGTTTTTAATTCCTCTTTGATAATCGATTCTGGAGTAGATGCATGGAGACCCTTAATAACCACTCTCGGGTTCTTATCTTCTGACAACTGATAAGTGTGAAAATCGGCGTTCACTTTTTTTAAACTGCGTACGGCCGATCTGTATGATTCCGGCGAGGCTGGGTAAAGTATCACATGCCTAACTGTTGATTTAATATTAAATTGATTCTGGCCTATTTCTTTCTTTAAAAATGAAATTAAGGCTTCTATATTTTGAATTCCATTTAAAAATATAGGAGGCGGTTTTACTTTTTTACTGTCTGTTTCATTTGGTTGGTTGTAGGCTTCTGTATTATTGATTTTTAAAAGTGGGTCATACCTGTTTGTAGTTTCAATGTTGTTAATTTTTTTGGTGGTTTTTCTTAGCTCTCCTGAAGAACAAGGCCGTTTTCTTCCCGTCACCACTTCCCATTCGTTGTTCTCCTCAGTAGAGACAGAAGGACCTGCCTCTTGTAGCAGTTCCATACTTCTGTCCTCTTCGGGCATCATAGCCCCACACTACTTATATCCACTAGTATAAATGTTCACTATTAGTAATTATTCACATTCAATCACTGATCCTATTTATAAATAAAAGTACCGTGCACTGTTTTGAACAACCGAACATAAAAGAAATGGTTCTTAATTATTTATCCAATTTAACCTCCAACATGTAAAATTAAATAGCAGTTATTTATTTACCAGTCTTCATGGTTACATTTAGTTAATAATATAAATACATTTGCTAAATTCGAACAGAAATAGTTAATAAAAGAAACTCAAAACAAACTTCATAATTACATACTTTATTTTTATAGTGCCATAAATATATAAAGGTCCTCTGAATACTCGCTTTCTTTATTAAGAATAGATAATCAAATCTAATTAACCAACAAGGAAAGATATTTCTCATAGGAAGAATAATTTAATATGCATAACTTAGTAATTGACATTATAAAGACGTTAGTTATCGGTAATGTTGTATGAAGAAATTGTCTAGAGTAGATATAATACCTTTTAGAATTCAGTATCTCAATTCACGTTTTGAGTCAATTTTTTAATGGTTGGACCTAATTTGACACCCTAACACTGTCTGTGTTGCTCAATATCACAAACTTGACAGTTCCCTCGTCAAAAAATTAATAGGGAATATCTTTTATTCTTTAATATTAGTCACTAGAACCCACAGTTTATAAGCTATTATAATCCACATTTTGAATGATAACAGTTATCAACGTAACAGTGACTAAATACCATAGATGATTAAACTTATATTTATTTAGTTGATTATTTCTTTCTTTCTTTACATTCTATACTCCATCGATCCTGTCGTCCAGAAACTCAATTTCTTTCTGAGTGGGAATAGCAGAGATTATAGATAGACTTATCTATGATCTATTGTTTTTCCTAGTCAGCGAGAAATGTACTTTTTTTTTTAATTTTCCATTATTATAATTTTTTTTTTTATCTCCTTTAAAAGATTCTATGGCATCATCTTTTTCAGCCTCCCAGCATTATTCATTTTTTAGTTGATTTAACATATTTATTGTATTTTTAATACACCATAATAGTGAATCTCTATCTGATATCCAGCGTTTTGACCAACTTTGCAACTGGTGGAATCATTCTTTCTCTGTAATTTGTGAAGAGAAGCCCTAAAAAAGCTGCGAGTCTTCTTGTGGGTTGAAACGTTGCATATTAAAATGATATTCACTATTTGATTCGTGTTTTTTTTTTTCACCACCACCTGAACATCTCTTTCTTCGTCTTTATTTCACGGTAAACCATTGATTACTCAGTATAATAATAATAACATAAAAATACTACTTTTTGTAAACATCGCCTTTTCTTATTCGACAATTTGCACATATTGAGACTAGTACTGTTTCTAGGCCACCGGCCACGCAACGAGGTGATTAGGACGAGACCAAACTCAGGCCCCAGGTTTTTCTTTTATCAGGTACCCACTTTATTGAGGCTGTTTATGCCCAAGGGTCGTCCCCCGGCTGACAGAACAGAATAAATAATATTTTATTGCAGCCGGGAATCGAACCTAGTAGACTTGTGCTTTATCAGTATATATAATATAAAAAATATATTGGTTAACAAATAACGATATTAAGAGTTATGTATCCCCTGTAAAATTTCCTAAAAGTGATTTTATGCGACTGTATCTAATCTGATGCTAGATTAGAAGTTCTAAACTTCAGGGATCACTAATTTTATTATTTTATACGCCATCCGAACCATATCCTCCTTGATATTCCTTTCACGGTCAACTATTGATTATTCAATACAATAATTACAATATAGGCACACTACTGAGAGAATGTTGACATTTTATTTCATTTATTTTTTTGTTATGTTTATTTATTTTTTTCTTTTGTCGACAATTTATTTTTAAAGGAAATTTCAAAACTGCCAGTTTAATATAAAATTTTATTTTATTCTGACCTTATTTACATTTCGTGGAAACCATCTTCATTCCCTGAAGTTCTTTTCTCTAATTGAATCCATTTCGATTGTCAGTTTACACAATAAAATATATTCCACCTTTTATTTATTTATTTTTTTTCATTTTACAGATAGGAGATTGGCCATTGTATCGTACTTTATTTAATAAATTGAAGTCGATTCTCAGAACATCAACAGAAGGAACAGCTTTTTATTTAAATAATCATATCTGAAATTGGAATTATTTATTCTCACAGTGTGAATTAAACAAAAAACAGCCATAGTTGTGTTTGCCTTACATTTTTTTACTTTCACTTACCTATATATGAAATATATAGTAAGGAGAAGTATTGCGGTCGTGAAAATTTTCGAACTCCACTTTTTATGAAGTCCAAAAGACCAAGCACGCAAAAAAGTTGAGGTTACCAGACGAACTCTTGCGCAAAAACTAAAACCCGTACAAATCTGAAATTTCATATTTAAGACAACTTTACGCAAGAGATGTTACAGCAAGTTTTTAATCAAAATCAGCTAACTAGAAGAGCCACTTTATACTATGCATTTTGCATTTTTTTACGTTTTTTTCAAAAACGTCTACAACGATTTTTATCAAACTTCCTATATAGATTTAAAATTTAGTAGGATTTAATATGTTGTATGTTTTATTCAGGCTAAAATAGTCTGACGGCTTAAATTATGATGTTTTAATTTTTTTGCTCTTAATTACCTTTAATGTTGTAAATTTAAAAAAATTAGGCACATCACCTTATTTGGGTTGATAAAAGGAGGTTTAAAACAAAAGTTGAACGAAAGGGATAACTAACTAAAAGAGAAAAGAGCGAAGATATTTTTAAGAGTATTTTTTTTTTTTTTTTTTTTCAACTTAAGTAAAGTAACATAAATGTATAATATACCGTTGGAAAGCTAAACTAAAACACGTACGAAATTGAAATTTAATATTTAAGACAACTATACGCCCGAGATGTTACAGCAACTTTTTAATCAAAATCAGCTAACTAGAAGAGCTACTTTATACCATGCATTTGGCATCTATTTACGGTGTTTTCAAAAACGGCTACAACGATTTTGATCAAACTTTCTATATCGATTTAAAATTTAATATGATCTAGGTTTTATTCTGATTGAAATAGTCTGACAGAGCTTAAATTCCGATATTTTAAAAGTTTTGCTCTAAAGTACCTCAAATGTTGTAGATTTAAAACAATTAGGCACATCATCTTATTTGGGTTGATAAAAGGAGGTTTAAAACAAAAGTTGAACGAAAGTGATTACTAACTAAAAGAGAAAAGAGCGAAGATATTTTTTAAGATTATTTTTTTTTTAACTTGAGTAAAGCAACATAAATGTATAATATACCGTTTGAAAGCTAAAGATTTTAGAAAAAATATTATCTTATACAAAAGCTTGTAAAAGGTATTTGTATAAGGTGCCGTATAGGGCATAAAATGATTACCGATAGTGATAAGTAACAATTTTATAATGCTATATTATCTAATCGAAATCACACGTTTTTAACAGAACTGAATAAACTTTTCTTTTTTATTTAAGTTTATTTAATATTTCTTAAATAGATTTTAACATTCCAGTTAAGTAAAAGTCGTGTGAGCCACGCAGCAGATTATTTTGTAAGGCTTCTAATTTGACTTGTTAAGACATCTAAAGCCATTTAAAATAAGATATCAATTATAACGATTACATTTCTTTTTTTCTTATTATAGGAAAAATTAAGGAGTACATGGATTATAACTTTCTAGGCAGTAGATATGTATGCATATTGGGTTGTTTCACATGAAATGTCCGTTTTTATAGATTCTGAAATACATAAAGGATTTTGCAGGTCTCTGTTGTTTTCTTCCGAATGTTTACAATTTAAAGAAAACAGTTACTAATCATCTACCTTTGTATTATAAACATTAGCTTCCCAATCAATTACCCATTTTTTAGCATACTTCCATATATGAACATAGAAACACGCGATTTTCGAGTAATATTTTTGTACGAGTTTAAACTCGGCCAATCAGCAGCTGAGGCCGCTAGAAATATTCGCAAGGCGTTTGGGGAAGGGAGTGTTAATGAACGGGCCATTCGCCGTTGGTTTGCTAAGTTTTCAGCTGGTGATGACTTGGAAAACTTGACCCGAGGAAGACCGTCCGTAATAGACAACGATGTCCTCAAACATACAGTAGAAGGAAACCCCTACCAAACAGTTAAAGGACTCTCAGCACAACTAAATGCAAGTGCATCTACCGTTTCCAGACATTTAAAGTTTATTGAGAAAGTAAAAAAGCTCGATACATGGGTACCTCATGATCTCACTGATTGGCAGCAAGACCCCATGTTTCAAAACATACCGTGCAAAAATTGAAAGAACTGGGCGACGAAGTTCTTCGGCACCTACCATATTCTCCCGACTTGTCTCCAACAGATTACCACCTGTTCAGGAATTTAGACAACTTCGTCAAAGGAAAACTTTGATGAAAATGATGATCAAGTGAAAAGTTTCAGATTTTGTTTCACTTCAAAGCTCAGAGTTTTTCAGTTCGGGGAAAAAAAAGTTGGTGTCACGTTGGGAAAAATGTGTAGAAAAAGAAGGTAAATACTTCGAATAAAATTATCTTGTTTTCATATCGTATTTTTTATAAAAATCCTTTACCTTGAAAACGGACGTTTCATGTGACACAACCCAATATATATATATACTGTAATTTATACATTATTTAATTTGTAAACTTTGTTTTTAATTTTGCTTAATTATAAATGAAATATATAGAAAGGAAACGTATTGTGATCCTAAAAACATTTCAGTAAGATTTCTAACCGAAAATGAACTAGTTGTTGTCCCCTGAGCCTAAATATTCAAGTCAGTGTGTGTGACTGAGATAATTTAGAAATAATTAATGAACTAAGTGTGCATGTGTGTGTCTGTGTGTACCTGCGATGTTACCCTATATTTTTCAAACAAATCAATAAACGAATACTGCTTTTCATACTATTAATTTTGCTACTCTTTATAATGTTCTTTGTTGAGTTTGAATCAATTCACTATATTAATGTAAAGATTAATGGGCTTTAATATCGTTTAGGTTTTATTCTGTTTGAAGAAGTCTGACATAGCTAAAATGTGGATGTTAGAAATTTTCTATTTATAGTTTTGTATATATCGTGTGAATGTAGTATGAATGTTGTACGTTATCACTATTAAAAATGTCCTGAATTGGACAGATTGTAATATTGCTCAATGAATAAAAAAAAAAAAAAAAAAAAAAAAAAAATTGTCTACCTCATATTACTATTATTGTGTTCATAAACAAAAAAAAATATTTAAAATATATTTTTGCAGTTTTCTCCTTTAGTTCGTTATGAAAATCGTTCAACTCCTATATTTAGCCGTTTATTATCAACGCTAATGATATGACATGGTTAATCTTTAACAAAATAAAAGGTGCTTTAGAGGGAGAAAATACAAAAATTCGTCATTTAAGCCCTGTCAGACTATTTCACTTAGAATAAAACTTAACTCGTATTAAAGCTCGTTAATTTTTTATCGCTATATGTGTTTAAGAAATATCATTAGTGCCGTTTTTCTGAAAATCATAAAAAGGGTGCAAAATGCATAGAATAAACTAGCATTTACAAGGAAAGGATCTCAAATGTGTCCCACTGATTTTAATGAAACTTTTTTGAAAGTTTTTTTTTTTTTTTTTTTTTTTTTTTTTTTTTTTTTTTTTTTTTTTTTTTTTTTTTTTTTTTTTTTTTTTTTTTTTTTTTTTTTATATGAAACAGGAACTAAAACTAAAACGTGAACGTGTTAAATATGAAATCTTAGATTCGAGCAACTTTTAGTTTTCGTGCTGAGCTTACCAAACACAGATCTCAGAAGGGGTCATCTGTTGCTAGCTTTCTATGCCAAAGGTCGCGGTTTCAAACCTGCGGGTTGCCCTAGGATTTTTTAATGGGAATAAAAAATCCTTAGTTATGCCGTCCTTCGGAGGGGACGTTAAAAGGTGGTCCTGAGGCTATGCTAAGTCAGGTACTCGTTAAAGATCCCTACCCTAATAAAACCTGGATAGGCAAAATGTAGGACTCCCACTGTAGCATCGTCCGATTAGCCATAGTAGCATAAAGTGACGTTAAACGAATAAACAACAGCAGGCCACAGAACAATGGACATAAAGACTTTTTTGCGGGACTTAGTTATTTGGACTGGGGGGACCCTAAAACGTGTATATCCATTTAAAACTTGAATTATTATTATATCCCATATATACGTGAATGAAAGTAATATAAATATTGCTTCATCATGATCCCGAAAAGCATGACGCACACACACTGACCGAAGTGTGTAGCGACTTTTCTCGCCCTCGACAAACACAGCTTGGAATCAGGTAGGGATCGGTTAATTACGCGGATGTTGCTGACGACTTGCAGTTCTCGGTTAGCTTTGCCTCGAAGCGGAGGCAACAAGCGTGATGATGACTACACAAACTGCTGTCGAATCAGTTCCTCGTCGGCACGACTGGGATCGATCCCTGATGGCGGTGATTTAGGGGAGGGAGTCGGTGCCCCCCTTCGTAAATGATGTTTATATAATGATATTACAAAATCGATCTGTCGTATTTAATATCGATTGTGATAAACTACAGAGTATTCCATCGCTTTTTAGTTCTACATTACTGCACTAAAGAACCATTTTTTTAAGCAGAGAACAGCCTAGACAGTTGGGTTTGTGGTTGTTTTTACTTTTATTGGCACAAAAAATACACAAAACAAAAATAAAACTTAAAGAAATAATGGTTTGATCGTTGAGAGTTACAGGAAAAAATTTTCTTCCTCTAAAGTACCTTAAATTTTATAAATTGAGAAGAATTACCCATACCATCTTATTTGGGTTGATAAAATGCGGTTTAAAACCGAAGTTGATTGAAAGTGATGCCTAACTACATGAGAAAAGAGCGAAGATATTTTTTCAGAGTTAGGAAGATATTTTTTTACTTTCACTTACTATATATAGTAAGAGGAAATATTGCGATCGTGAAAATTTTCGAATTCCAGTTTTCAACGGAAATACACGTTTTAGGGTCCCCTGAGTCCAAATAACCAAGTCCCGCAAAAAGGTCTGTGTGTGTGTGTGTGTGGTAACTCCCGGGCCGAAACGGTAAGTCCTATGAAACTGAAATTTCATATTTAAGACAACTATACGCCCGAGACGTACTTTTTTCATCAAAATGAGCTTACCAGAAGAGGCACTTTATACTATGCATTTTGCACCTTTTTTCGATTTTCTCGAAAACGGTTCCGACGATTTTGATTAAACTCGCTATATCGATGTAAAATTTAATAGGCTTTAATATCATGTGGGTTTTATTTGGATAAAAATGGTCTGACAGGGCTTAAATGCCGAAATATATAAATTAAATAAATTCGATACTCAACTAAAGGAGAAAACAGAAAAAAATATTTTATAATGCAATTTTTCGTTTTTGAACATAAGAGCAGTAATATACATGTATGATATACCGTTGGAAAGCTAAAGATTTTAGAAAACATATCATCTCATACACAAGCTTCTAGAAGTTAATAGAGAGTGATGAGAAGAAGATAAAACTAACTGATTATTTTAGATAATAATATAATAGGTTTTTTAATAAAACACATGTTTCTATAGAAATTCAATTTGATTTATTCCATAATAGTTTCACGTATTTTTATCTCAAAATGTATTTGAAAATTCTTTCATTGATTTTAAAAATGGAGGTAAGTGAAAGTCGTGTGTGGCCCGCACCAGATTTTTTGTGTTTCTTTCATTACTAGTGTAGGATTAAAATCTTGGGAAAAAACATTACAACTAGAATATGCTATAAACAATTATAGACGTGCGGGTTCCAACCTGAAGGTAGCCTTAGGATTTTTTAAGGGAATTAAAAAATCGCTAGTTATACCGTCCTTCGGAGGGGAGATAAAAAGGTGGTCCCGTCTCTGGATAGGAAACCAGTTTTTTTTTTCAACTTAGTGAAACAAAATAAATGTATAATATACTGTTGGAAAGCTAAAGATTTTAGAAAAAATATTATCTTATACAGAAGCTTGTAAAAGGTATTGTAATGTGCCGAATAGGGCATAAAATTATTACCGATTGTGATATGTAACAATTTGACAATGATATATTATCTAGTCGAAATCACACGTTTCTAAGAAGACTGAATACACTTTTTTTTTTACTTTTATTTAAGTTCATTTAATAGTTCTTAAATAGATTTTAACATTTCAGGTAAGTAAAAGTCGTGTGTGGCACGCAGCATATTTTTTTTAAGGCTTCTAATTGGACTTTTTAAGACCTTTAAAGCCATTTGAAACAAGATATCACTAATGATGATTGTTTTGAAATAAAAAAAAAAAAACAATACAATTTAAAGAAATAATGGTTTGATCGTTGAGAGTTACAGGAAAAAATTAACCCGGATTGAGGTCAGTACAAAATAAAACCCGCTACAAATTATTACACAATGGTTTATAATTTCCATATAACAATATTAGGGTATAACTGTTTATATAGCTGTTGATAAGCAATTAACTAATATGAAAAGCGATAATTCAAAGGATCATATCATATTACTAACGCTGATTTGAATACGCAATATCTTAACTAATTTTTAACTAAATTCAATGAATCTTTTCTTCATTTGGTCCGAAATTCAATTCTTTATTAAATAGCACTTTTTTTTTTAAATATTTACTTATTAAATTATATATACAGCGCATCTTCTTATTGTGAAAAGTGACAGGTGTAGATTATAATAAATAAAGTTTAAAAAAAACAAACTTATTTAATAGAAGAAACAGATTTATTTTATTGGTTATATATTCTTTCTTTTTTGTTTTCATTCGATTACAAAGGTTCATTAATGAAAATAAATAATATCAACTATTTATTGCTCCTCAACGATTCAGAGTTTTTTATTCGCTCCCTCCAGCGATTCACCCCGATAATGTACCAAAATGGGGGTCGAAACTTGTCAGAAAATAAATAGTTAAAACTATTTAATTGTTTCTTTTTACTGACCACCACATAGAGGAATTTCTTTATGTAAAACAAATGATGTTAGTTGAAACTATATTGTATTATTATTATTTTTTTTGTTCACCTCTACCTCGCCTTTGAAGGCTAAACGGGGTTTCTTGGGACAGGGGGTGAGGGCGGGGGGATAAATGCCCTCAGCACTTGTTACATGAACTAGTAATCATTTGGTTTCAAATTATGTTGTTATTTAATTATAACAAATTATGGTGTTAATCTGAGGTTACTAGGCAACGCGCGCTAACCCACTCAGCCAACTCGCCCCCAAAAATCCAACACCATTGACAACCCCTCACGATACGCGAGTGTTTTAAACCATAGACCTCTGGCAACCATGTTTTTTAAAACAATCAACAATGATATCAGTTGAATAAATTATTTATTTTCCCACAAAGAACTCTCTAATTCTTAATAAGTCATTGTTGCGATCTTCCCACTTCAATTGCCCTAAAGTTTAGGCCGAAACGTTGGCACAGTAAATTAAGTTTCTACTTAATTAAGTGTTTTAATGACTGCACCCCGAATTAACTTCTTCTCAATATTCAACCATTTTCACACCGTCATAATAAATAACATTTATAGATGAATTAGTCAAAACTATTAATATTTTGTTATATTTTTTAATAAATTAATGAAAAGACTAACCAGGAACACACATAGTCGACTTATATAGACTACTTAACAGAACATCACAACTTTCCGTTGGAAACAAACTATTAATTTACCAAACAGTTCTCTAAACCTATGTGAACCTATGGAATTGAACTATAGGAACTACTTAATTTTCGAACATCAAAGTATCCAATCCTTTCAGTCCAAAGTCCTTAGAAGAATAGTCAATGCTCCCTATTATGTAAAAAACAAGGCCTTACATCATGACCTCAAGATCTTTTATGTCCTTGATCTCATCCTATCCAAATGTTTAACCTTCCACCAGAAACCTACTCTGTTCATAATCCCCTGGCACAATCCTTATCTAGTACCCACCATCCTTACAACCTTCCTCGTAGGTTGAAGCGGCAGTGGCCGAGAGATCTCTTATAATTATGCAACTGGAGTGCTGGCAATGGCCAACTTCTCCACTCATGCCTGAGCTGGACTTATGACGCGGCTGACTGAGAGGCGCTGGGAACTCCTGGTGCCTCTACATCCATTTCTGAGTGTAGGAGTTCGATGCGTAGTTCCCATGGGCAGTATGTAAATATTGTATATAGGTATTAATGTGGCCAAGATTTTATTCCATTTGTTATTTAAGTTCACTTATTTTATGTAATTTTTTTATTTATTATTTTTTGTTTTACTCTGTACATATGGAATGAATGACTTATTTTAGCCCTAATACTTATTACCCTAGATAGTGACAAATTGTATTATTTTTCAATAAAGCAATATTATCCAGAATAAATAAATGTAGATAATATTTGAGGAAGAAAAAAAAAAAGCAAAAAAAAAATTGTAAATATTAAAATAAATATAAAAATAAAAAATATTCAAACATGCTTCTTAAAGTCTATTTTAGAGAGGATGCACACCATATTCATCAATTTTCATTTCCAAAGCAACTTCCACATTGTTTTGTATTCCCTTTTGGTTTTAACTGTATGATTTAGAATTGACACTCTTCGAAAATATGAGCAATTGTGAAGATTTACCTACACTGCTGGCATCTTGGAGGCAATCCTTTTGATATTAACCTAGTATGTCCGACAGCTGGTTTTCTATAGCACCTTGGCTGAATGACTCTATTTAAATCTACGAGCCTTAAGCCAGCCAGGAATAAAAATGAACAACGTCTTTAACTCTGTTAATTCCGTTGACTTTCAATTAAGTTTATTTAATTGCCGCATAAAAAAAAAAAAAAAAAAAAAAACACTTCCTCGTAAAGCGTATTTTAGAATATCTTGTTCACTCGCTGTCTTTTCATTACCAGACCCTCCTTAATTGCAGTTTCTTTTATGTTTCCTTTCATTATCGTTTACTTCAAGTCTATATAGCTCCAAAATTCGTTCTAGAATAACCTTCTTCATTTTTTCTTACGCATTTGAGGATAATTCAAGTGTTTAATTAAAAATATACATTTATTTTTTGTAATCTTGGAAAATTCATTTTAAGATCATAATGGTAAGATACTAGAAACATATTTAAACCAATTCACAGTACTATAGTCACAGTCAAATCTACCTGCCTAAGACTGAATTTCGCTATATAGGATTGGAACTGACGTTTAGAATTAAATCTAAAGGTAGAATGTTCAATGAGGCGAGTAGCAGGAAGTGATCTCAGCTGCCAACCTTGATTTGAACAATCATATTTTATAAGAAGCAACCTTTTCCTTATAAGAATTTTTTTCTTTCCTTATTAGAACCTTTCCCTGGCTGTTACAAGTACAAAAAATAAATATAAAATATATAAATGGGCTTCAGAGTCTTAGAGTAATATCCACAAGTTAAAATTAATAGAATTTAAATATAGAATTAGGATTAGAATTAGAAAATAAACTTTATTCTGGGACAATGTCCCTTCAGAATAACATTAATGGTCAAAATAATAATTTATATCTGGCCTAAAACAATATATAACTACATTTAAATAACAAAAAAAAAAGAAGAAAAAAAATAAATAATAGGTCATTGTGACATCTCTATGTACATATTCAAAAATAAATAAATAAGTATCAAACTAAAATATATATTCTACATCTCATTAAATTATATAAACAAATCACCTCACATAAATAGGCATAATAGAAATTAAAAATTAGCTTACATCGGACTGGAGAGAAAGTAAATATTGAAAGAGGAGGGATTTGAATGATGGTAGGGAAGGAGCATGTCGGATGTTTGAAGGGAGAGTATTCCATAAGGCAGTGGAACGGGCTTAAAAGGAGCAATCGTATTTTTTGGTTCTGTGGAAAGGAGTTTGGAGGTCAGACAGACGGGATCTTGTTTCCTGGTGATGGGTTGAGGATTTAAATACCAGAAGGCTGTAGACGTAAAATGGGTGTTGGGAGTTCATGATTTGATAAAGGAATGATCCAAGGAAATATTGTCTTCGAAGGTTTTGGGTTAACCACTTTAACTCGTCGTAGAGGTGGGATACATGAGACCGTCTCGAGGTGCCAAACAAAAATCTTAAAAAGCAGTTCATAATTCTTCTCAATCTGTCCTCGAGTACCTTCGAAAGGCCGCCATATGCCACACAACCATAGTCAAAGTGGGGGAAAATGAGTGATGAGACTAGGAGTTTACGGGTAGATAGTGGTAGGAGGTGGCGGGATCGGTGGAATAATTTTAAGGTACTAATCGATCGACGGGAAATTTGGGCAATTTGGGGTTTCCAGGACAGGTTTTGGTCGATGATGATGCCAAGATTTTTAACAGAGGAACTAAAAACAATAGGGTGATCATTTAGCAAAAGCGGAGGAAGGGTGGTGATAGATCGGAGGAGGTATTTGGAACCAACAAGGATGGCCTGAGTTTTTCGAATATAAATATACGAATATAAAATGACATAGAACCTTATTTACGATTCTGTTATGACCGATTGGTTAGGAGATGAATAAATAAGCGGGATTTAAAGGTAGGAAGAGAGTTGGAGTGACGGATATAATGAGGAATAGAATTCCATTAGGTTGAGGATCGGATAAGAAACGATTTGTCGAAGCAATAAACCAGTGTATAAACCAGAAGGCTTAGTGCGTGTATAGCGGGAATGGAAAGAGGATTTGATTTGAATTGTAGAAGGTCGGAAATGCATGATGATAACTTTGTAAAGAAATCATGCCAGGAAATAATTAATAAATTAATAAATAAGTCATAGAATCCAGGGATGGACCCCGAATATAAATCGAACGAAGCAATTGATTAAGCGTTTTATTTTTACCAGAAGATCCCCAGATACACCATCGTGTACCGTACAGCAGTAGTCGAAGTTAGATTAGATTAGATTAGATTTTTATTGTCTTAGGGCCTGTGGCCCTATCTTACAGACAAAGTAATAATTTTTACAATCATTAGTTTGCTAAAAAAACAAAAAAAAAAACAACGCAGTTTTAAACAATACATATATAACCCTTTTTTTTAAATAAACATAAAACAGTAAATATTTTAAACTATACAAAAAGAAAATAATAATAATAATAAATAAAATAAAAATATTTAAAAAAAATAAATATTAATGATAATAATAAATAAACACTGAGGGAAGAGATTAAGGAAAAACAATCAAATAAAGTAAAAGGAACAAAGGGATATTGGAAAGGGAAAGGAAGCATCTCCATATTTGTTCAGAGCTTGGGAATATTAAAGAGGTAACGAGGAGTTCCCGGGTTTCAAACGAGAATATGTGACGAAGGGAATTAAGTTGCTTTAAGGTGGAAAAGAAATTTCGAAAATATGGTTTCTGAAGGTTATTCCCAGATTCCTGACGGTAGGATAGAATTTTATAGGATTTCCATCTAATTGGGATATGTGTAACAGTTTTCAGGAGGTTATGGTGTTAGAAAGAAGAGTTAGCAAATTCGGTCTAGTGGTTAAACGCAATATGATAAATTATTTAATAAAACTCATGTTTCTATTGAAACTCAATGTAATTAATTATTTAAACTTTTTTCATCTCTAATGTGTCTAAAAATTCTTTAATTGAATTAAACAACTTAGGTAAGTGAAAGTCTTAAGATGTGCGCACGTGGTTTTTTTTTCACTCATTCATTTCATTCCTACAGATATACAATTATCACTACCTCTGCACGTTGTTTTTGCTCATTATCTCTGAATCAAAGGAAGGCTGGTAGGATGAGAAGAAATGGGTAATGATATAGAGGAAGACATGGCGTGAGGAAGTGAAGTGGCCCTGATGAGAAGGGAGATATCGACGACAGGCGGAAGAAAGGACTCCTGATGACCGCCCTAAGAAGGGGATGTCTTAATGATCCCGCCCTTTGAGCGCCCTAAGCGGGCTCAGGGCCCTTTCAAGGGCGCCTTTAACTCTTCTTGTTTTCTAATGTTTTTATCCCACCTCTCCTTTCGAGCACAGGACCACTTTATTTTATTTTAGTTTACTCGACTTGCACAAAAAAAAAAAAAAAAAAATTGAGCTGTTACTATTTTTTATGCTTCACAGATTAGAAGTACGTAACGCCTGTAACGACACTATTCTTTGAATGGGAATAAGGATTCCTATAAGATTCAGTAAATAAAAATCTGGGGCGGAAAATTCACGACTTTCACTTTCCTCGGCTGTTTCAATTTAAGAAATATTTACAAACTCCGTCAATTCCTCATCCCTACTTATTTCCTATTAATACGTTCCTACCTTACTGGCAGAACCTTTGTGGTAAACCACAACTTTTCCTACTCATCCACATTTTCCCTATCTGCTGGAGTGCCTCAAGGTAGTATCTTAGGTCCTATCCTCTACTCCCTTTATACAGCTGACATTCCACTCCATCCTCGCACAGTCCTCAATACTTATGCTGATGACACGTGTGTCTTATCCGTCCATAATGATCCAACTACTGCATCCCAAACCCTTCAGTCCCACATCAAAGCCATATAAGAATGGTGTCAAAATTGGAGGATTAAAATAAATCCCAACAAATCCCACCAAATCACCTTTACCCTTCTTCGCAAATCGATGACTTCCTGCCCCCCAGTATCCTTTAATAACATTACCTTGACATCCTCGCCTTACTTGGAATCCTCACACAAGACTGAAACGACAAGAAACTGCTCGAAGATATCGATTACTACAACACTTACTAGACAAACGTTCAAAACTTCCAGTACATTACAAAAGACTCATTTACATCACAACAATCAGACCTATTTGGACATATGGAATCGAGCTTTGGGGCTCTACGAAACCATCTAATTCCTCCCGCACCCAGTCCTTACAATCCAAAATCCTTCGCAAAATCCTGAATGCTCCTGAACTCCTCCATAATGACCTAAACATCCCATTTGTTGCAGACATAGCCCGTGATAGATACTCCTTTTTCCATTCTAAAGTCCCTGCCCATACAAACCCACTTGTCCGTAATTTATCTTCCTCAGATATCCCGAATAACCCTCCAAAAGAAGGTGGAGCGAGGCGACTGAAAATAAGGTGGCCTCGGGACATACTGTATTAAAATAGTGAAGTGCTACCACTGGGTGGTTCTTTCTCAAGACATTTTCATGACTTTTTATATTCATTCTACATATTTACTTAATGCATTCTTTAGTACAGTTGTAAATTACTATAAATAAATAAATAAAAAAGAAATATTAGAAAGACAACTTGAAAAAAACGTAAAGTAAATTTATGTAAAAGTTTATTCAGTTTGGTCAGAAACACGTGATTTAGATTGAATAACAAAGCGGAGTCATATGTACCATATTGCCTAGCATAACTTTCTATGCCCAAGATCACGGGCTCAAATCTGCAGATTGGATCAGAGGCAGATTCAGCATGAAGTGAGGCCCTATAAGTTCGGAGCAATCAATATCTTGGATGTATATAAACCACGACCTGGAAGAAGAAGGAGAGGTCAGAATACGAATAGCGGCGGGGAATAGAACCTATTTCTACACATCGAAGTTGATCAGGGTCAAGCTTGTGCGCCTTAAAGTTTACGTTATACAAGACCATTATAAGACCAGTGGTCACATACGGTGGAGAAACGTGGACCCTCAACAATAAAAATATGGTCCTACTAGATAGGTTTAAAAGAGCAGTCCTTATGAGAATCCTGGGAGGATGGTCAATGGCGGCGAAAGAGAAATAGCGAGTTGTTATAGCTCAACCAACATTTTAGTATCTACTCTCACATTAAGATATAGAGGCTGAAATGGTTTGGGCATGTTTTGAGGATGAACAATGACAGAGTGACAAGTAGGATGTACAAGAATGTTCCGGATGGCCGATGGAGGGATAGTGTAGGCAAGGAGCTGCAGATCGTGAAGAATGGTTAGCGACGATTGAGCAGGCTAAGGGCAACTTCAGGTGCCTCTTGAGCCAAAAGAAGAAGAAGGCAAAATTTAGGACTCCCACTGTCACCAACATATGGTGACGTTAAATAAAAAAAAATAAATAAACAATAACATAGCAATATAAAATTGTTAGGTATAATTATCAATATTAAGTAAATGCCCTATTCGTCATTAAAAAAAAAGAGGAAAATGCGTTGTGTAAACTAGCACTTTTTGTCAGTTGATTTATGTGAAGAAGTTGCTGTAACATCTGGAACTTGAACTTTCAGGTTCGTACGACTTTTAGTTTTCGCGCTAGACTAACCACACACACATACGGACACCCAGACCGTTTCGCGGGACTTGGTTATTTAGACTCAAGCCCTGGGACGTGTATTTCCGTTGAAAAATGGAATTAGAAAATTTTTACGATTGAAATACTTTCTCTTACTATAAAATCATAAGTAGAGGTAATAAAATTGCGATGAATAGGAAACACTGTAAATTCCGGAAGTGAGCCAATAGACCTTTCATCAAACTTCAGTAAGAAAGCAAATCACCGAATACGGAGTAAGAGGCAACAAATTGACGAGTTCTATGGTAAGGAAATAATAAAAAAAAAGACTGGAATTACTATCCCACTCTTAAATAAGTGAAAGAAAAACAATTTCATGTTTGTATTATGCAAACAAATAAAAGAGATTCTCTGTTAAAAACGAATACCAGTAGACAAAATACAATAAGTATTATTTTTAAAAAAAGATCTACCAAGAAAAGGAATAATGAATTTGCAAATTAGAGATAATTAACTACCTTATTAGATCAAAAATAGGAATTTCAAGCATAGGGATAGAAGTAGTCAAAAGAATGTACAGGTGTTGGATTGTTCTGTTAAAAATGTCAGAGGGCAGATTACATAGGATATACTTTGACGTCAGTGATGGACAAATACTAAAAAGAACAAAAAAAAAAAACGGAGTACTTTGCTCAAATAATGCTCTCTGCGAAGTACAAAATCTACTCCACTTTCTTCCTGAGTATTTTTGTTTTCTTGTTTCCTCTTGTACTCAGCATTTTTGTACTTTGAGTACTGGAGTAATTTTTTATATGACGCCACCATATAAATGTAACCTTTATAAATATATGTTTCAAATTTAATTGTGATGGAAAAGGTTAAATTTTAAATAAAAACGTTACATTTGAAATGGAAATGGTTAAATTTGCTTTAGAAAGGGTTACATTTGAAATTTACATTTATAAGAAACGAATAAAGTTCATGGTGTGAATTATTCCGGATATAATGGCTCATTCATTTTATTCAAAAAGTGAAATTTATCGTTATATTTTGCTCCATTTATTTGCTATTGTTTAACTTAAACATTGCAAATTTGAAATAATGTTATTACATGTTTAATGATTAATTTATAATCCTGTTTGTCTTTTATTTGTTTCGTTTTAATTTTTTTTATGTGATGGCAATATGTGCTTTATTTATATAACATTTATGATATATGTAAAAAGTTTTCAGATTGTTTTTTTGTATCGTCGCAACATATACAGTATTGATCTCATTTTGAATACGGATGACCTTAAAAACAAATAATTTTTATTATTATCTTATTTTGTAGATAGGTAATATAACATTGAAAAGTTAAATATTTTAGGCACATTTTTATTAGTCCAAAAAGTTGTAGAAGGTAATGCAAAACGAAGAATAGGCCATAATTCTTTATGATTGTTACACCTACTAATTTCTTATGTCATCTAATTTAATTTCGTATAAATGTTTTCTTCGAAACAATATATAGCATTTCCAAGTCTAATTTAGCCTTCTCAATTTCAAATGTAACCTTCTCCATTACAATTGAATTTAAAAAAAAAGGGTTACATTTAAAATTAAAAAGGTTAAACTTGCTTTAGAAAAGAATTAATTTCTGATTTCATCATATGTATATATTTATAAAAAACATAATTAAAAGAAAAGAGATAAGTGATAAAACGGTATTGTGTTGCGCGAAACACATTACTTAATTTATCAATTGATTAATCATATTATTCAAACATGCTCATCATAATCCTAATTTTTATTTTAGTTAATTAATTTTAAGATATTTTTTTTGGCGAATTTCAAAATACATTAATTTTATTTAATAATTTACAACTTTTCAGCCCCAAGTGTTTCAAGGATATTTATTATCGTTTATAGTTTCATCCGCAGTGTCGTATATGTTTTCTCACTTCTCAACATCACATTGGCCATCATATTGGTGGCTTTATCCTCGTTGCAGATGCCAGTATTTCCTAGCTCCCTTCCTCTATCAGGTTAACATAACTTGTCCCAGCTATATCTTTCCAACCCTTTTAATTTGAATTATCAATTCTGCCCATTCTACCTGTTTTTCTGACCTCTACCCTCCTTCTCACTATACTGCTGCGTTTGACAAGTCCTTTCGAGCCAAAGTAACCTGTCTTTGGAATTCTATCCCTCCAGAGATCCGTCATGTAAGAACTATTTCCTCCTTCAAATCGTTCAATCACCATTTCCTTACACAGTCAAACAGACTATAACCTCAAACTGCAGATCCTATAAAATACTAATTTTCTTGTGTTTATATTATTTCAATTAACAGTGATGAAGTAGCTATTTATGTTTTTTTTTAGTGGATTGAAGTGGGAGTAGAGTTTTTTATGGAAGGAGTGATATTCAGGCCGAATCAGCAACATATGGAACATTAAGGTTTTTGTGAATGGATTTATTCGTAACAAAGTAAGGAGCGTTAATAATGTTGTCAAGGATTTTGGATTGTAGGGATTAGATACGGGAAGAATTCGATGGTTTAGTAAAGCCCCAAAGGTAACTCCGTAAGTCCAGACAGGCCTTATGATTGTCACGTAAATCATTCTTTTGTTGTTAATTGAAAGGTTAAAGCGTCTGTCCAGTAAATGTTGAAGTAACCGAGCAGTTTCTCGTCTTTTCAGTCTTGTATGCGGATTCCATGTGATACATTTGTCAAGCAGGAGGCATAAATAACGGACCTGTTCAACAGGGACAAGCGGGATATCATTAAAGGACACTGTAGGGCAGGATGTCATAGGTTTACATTGAATTTTAAAACTTTAATTAATTTTATTTGTTTTAGCAATTTGTTGTCTTAAGCCATGACCACATTGTTCCGGTCATCAAATCTGTATTCTTAACGGACTTTAGTCTCAGGATAATAAAGAAGTTTTTCATTTTATTTCATATAGGAATTCCACGCATCATGATTTGAGTATTGAGTGAAAAAGAAACTGCTAATGAAGCTTTGAAACATATGTGAAATTAATATGCATGATAGACGCTTGAGGACGGTCCCAGAAACCAAAACGTTGTAAATTATTAAATAAAATAATGCCTTTTGGTATTCTCCAAAAAATATATCTTACATATTATTTAATTAGTAAATAATATAAAAAGAATATACCGTCGAGGAATATTTTATACATGTGCATAAATCCACATTAAAAATAGATTCTAGATAAATATTTCCACACTCTACGCAGACACAAAGGCCTTGAGCCGCAGAAGGAGGTCCTCACATCCTGCGAGGGAGTGTTTAGAAGAAGAGGACAATGGGAGCTCTATAAATTAGCCGCTGTTGTTGAGGGGGGATTCGAGAGAGGGGGGCGTAAATTTTAAGCCTCGGCTAGTCCTTATCGCTACCGGCTTAAATATAGCCGCTTGCTACTTGTGTCTCGCTCCCTCCTTGCCTCGCCTCTTAGCCAGAGGTAGTAAACCTAGTTAGCTGAGCTCAAGTATCAGGGAATATGTCCTTGTCTTGGGTTGGATAAGATTAACTAGTACAGGATTGAAATTCAAATAAAAAAAAATAAAAAAATAAAAATCAAAGGCAAGGACCCTTTGAGATAAGATACATGAATAATAATAATAGCTTTTTATTACACACTTAAATAAGGACACCATAACTTCCTTTTGTTAATTATTTATTTTATTTCATAGTTTTTTACATCATTTATCAACGTTTCGGAGTTTTTCCCTATTCTCAAGATTACTATTATGTGCTTTTCTAAATGTTCATCTATTTTTCTTCAAATTTGATGGTTGTTGGTCATATGGTTGGTGCTAATTTCCATATTTAAATTTAGTTTCTTTGCTTTTCTTCCTAAAGTATTAACAAAAAAAAAAAAAAAAATATGGAAATTAGCACCAACCATATGACCAACAATGCACCCAATTTGAAGAAAAAAATAGATGAACTTTCAGAAAAGCACATAATAGTAGTCTTCAGAATGGGGAAAGAACCCGTAAACGTAGATAAATGATGTAAAAAATTATGAAATAATATAAATAATTAACAAAAGGAAGTATGGTGTGCTCATTTAAGTGTGTAATATGAAAAAAAACTTCCTGAAAAATTAAAAAAGAAAATAAACTAAATTTAAATATGGAAATTAGCACCAACCATATGACCAACAATTTATCAAATTTGAAGGAAAAAATAGATGAACTTTTAGAAAAGCACATAATAGTAATCTTGAGAATGGGGAAAGAACCCTGAAACGTTGATAAATGATGTAAACAATTATGAAATAATATAAATAATTAACAAAAGGAAGTATGGTGTGGATATTTAAGTGTGTAAAAACTTCCTGAAAAATTAAAAATGAAAATAATAGTTTCATTGGCATCAGTATTGACAAAAGCCTCTCCTATTGGGAGGAATTTATAGTAGTTGGATATAGTAAGAAATAATTAAAATATTGAAATAAAAACAAATAATCCCAAGAAAGAAAAAACAAAAAATTATTAGAAAAAACCTCAAAAACAAAACTGAGTGCTTGAAAAAATACACTAACATAAAACACAAAACTAAATATTTTTTAAAACGTTTATTCACCAAGATTTGTCCCTCGTAACCAGCCACCAGTTTTCGTCTACAGTCTGCGTTATTTCATCCCTCCACCTGCGATGTGGTCGCTACCTCTCGGGATCCACTCCGTGCAAGCCATGGTCAATCTTTCGTCTTTCAGCCTGGCCAAGTGCCCAGCCCAGCTCCATTTCAATCGATGGGCCTCAACCCTGAGACTTTTAATGTTCACTTTCTGAAGTATATTTCTTTTTTTATTCTCTCCCTTTTATGAATAAACATTAAACTTCTTAGAAGCTGCATTTGCAATGTATTTAGCCTCCGATCGAGTTTTCCTATAAGTGTTCAGGTTTGAGCACCTTAGAGAACCGTGGGGTATACGCATGTAGTCAAAACTTTGGTTTTGAGATCTAGTGGTAGATTGCATTTGAAGATCTTTTGGAGAGACCAAAATTTGCACCACCCGCAAGTGGTGGAGCTTAACTCTTCTTTCTATCACCATATATACATGAATAAGTATATAAAAATCATAACTGGCCAAAGAACATTGTATAACAACTAAAAACATAGCTATACTAAATATATGGTTTATAATTATTTTTAAATGATCAAAAGTCCTGACGAATCCCATCAAATTACCTTTACTCTACGTCTTAAACCTATGATTTTCTGCCGTATCCTTAAACATTATCATACTTAATCCTGTTGAACAGATCTGGTATTTAGGACTCCAGCTCCACAAACGCCTAACATGAAATTCAGATATTGGACTGAAACGACAGGAAACTGCTCGTAGATACAGATTACTACACTTACTCGGCAAACGCTTAAAACTTCCCATTTGCAACAAAAAACTCATTTGTATAACCATTATCAGGCCTATTTGGACCTACGGCATTGATATATGGGGGTCTACTAAACCATCGAATTCCTCTCGCATCCAATCCTCGCAATCCAAAATACTTCGTAAAATCCTCAATGCTCTTTACTTTGTAACCAATAAAATCATCCATAAAGACTTCAATATTCCATTTTTTCAAGACTTGGCCCAATATAGATATACCTATTTTTATTCCTAACTCCCGGCCTACTCAAACCCGCTTATCCGTAAACACTACTCCGTTTATATTTCCGACAATCCACCGAAGCGCCTTAAAAGAAGATGGCCAAGAGACCTCCTACCATAAATTAGACAGTGGAGTGCTACCAATGGGTAGTTTCTTCGCGGGAGTATCATGTGTTCTAACAATATATCAATCCTAATTACTTGTTGTATTGATTTAATAGAGTTGTAAATTTATTTAAATAAATACAAGTGGACAAAAGAAAACAAAAAATCTAGCAATAGCAATTAAAACGTTTGTCTATTTCTTGTTTTTACATTTTTAATTTTTATAAAAAAAAAAAAAATTTATTATATTTGTATTTCAGAAAATTTGATAAATTGATCTTCCTACACTTGAAGATATTATTCTTAGCGATGTTCTTAATTACAAAAGATAATTATGTTTCCTAGCTTTTTGATCAAATTTAATAAGTATTATCACATTTAGAAACTCGTTAGACAGAGATAAAATGAGAGAATATTCCTCAACAACTTGAAATTAATGCTTGTTTATTCCTCTGTAATTAATGTTCCATTATGTGCTCGCGTTGGGAACCTCCATTGTGTTTGTTTGCTCCTGACAGACCTGTAACTAACGATCTTCCACAATCCAATCCGGAAAAAATATTTACACAATTGGAAAGCTATTTTGTGATTATGCTCATATTAATAACCTTAACATCTAAATATGAAAGTATTCAATTTATTTATATTTATTAGTTTTCTTAAATTATAGGGCTGACTATATGTAATATTCTACAAGTATATTAACTTTTAAATTGTTTTTGTATAACTAAAATTTATTTAAAGTAGGAAATGAGTCAACATTTTTACTTTCGCTAACATATATATGAAATATATAGTAAGGGAAAATATTGCGGTCGTGAAATCGTTCGAATTCCGGAACGGTAAGTCCCGTGAAACTGAAATTTCATATTTAAGACAATTAACAAGAAAACTTACCAGAAGACCAGCATAATACCATAAATACCATGCATTTTGCATCTTTTTACGATTTTCTCAAAAACGGCTCTAATATATATATATGTAAAATTTAATGGACTTTAATATCATGTAGGTTTTATTATAATTGAAATAGTCTGCCTTGGCTTAATTAAACGCCGATATTTTAAATTTTCTTCCTCTAAAGTACCAATACGTTTTTTAATTTTGTAAAAATAACCATATTATCTTGCAACCATTGATAAATAATAGGTATATGTAAGTTGAACAAATTCGATATTCAACTAAGGAAAAAACTGAAAAAATATTTTTCAATGCAATTTTAGTTTTTGAACATAAGACCAGTAATATACATGAATAATATACCGTTGGAAAGCTAAAGATTTTAGAAATAAATATACACAAGCTGGTAAAAGTTAATAAAGAGTGATGAAAAGCCGATAAAACTAACTGATTATTTTAGATAATGATATAATAGATTCCGTAACGAAAAATATGTTTCTATATAAATTCAATTTAATTAATTCTTCAATGGTTCCACTTATTTTCATCTCTAACTATATTTGAAAATTCTTTAATCGATTTAAAAAATAGAGGAAAGTGTTGCCTGCACCAGATTGTTCGGTAATGCGAACCAGACTTTGGGATGGTTATGTCTCCTCACTGGGGTTCTATGGTTTTGATTAAGTAACTTTTATTAGTACTAATAAATTTAACAGGTTTGACAAGCTCTAGCTCTGTTGCTGTTACTCAGAGCGAAAATTTACAATATTTTTTGTACCAGAAATTTAGTTTAGAAGTTTCATTAGTTCGAATGAAAAAAAATAACGTTTTACTATACTTATTGAGTGTTGTTACTTTATAAACACGTACTATGTCAAAAAAACTGCGTTTTAAAAAATTTGTCATTCCTTATCAAAAATTAAGTGTGAAATATTTTTTTTAGGAGAAGTTAATTATGGGATAAAGTCAACAAAAGACTTCATTCAGTAGAAACTTTATCTCTTCAGAGCTGTTAAAGAAAAGACAACAAACTGTTGTATAAAACAATATTGAAAGAAAATAAATTTTTAAACAGTATGAAAAAATATGTGCATGTGTATCTGTGCATCAGTATGAATTTTTATAGCCCTGAAGATGGTCTAAAATTTAGGCTAAAACGTCGCACAGTGGGCTAAATCACCAATTTAGGTGGACAAAAGTCAAGTCAAAAGTTTGGAATTTTCCAGTGCTTCACCTTTTTATTATTAGTTGGCAAGACCATTAATACTAATATTTCCCAGGATACCAGGTACCAGGACACAACATTACGAATCAAAAATTTTACAATATATAATTTCAAGAATTTTCTAAACCATATACAATACATCTATTATCAGATTTTAGCAACTCCGAGTCATAATTAGATTTTTTTTTCCATAATCTGGGATCCCAAAGGTTAATATAGACAAGTTTCAGAATTGTGTCCAGCTAAATCGGTCATATTGCCCACCTTGCGTCGGCTCAAAAATTAAGTGTTAACGTAATTAAGTATTTTGATAAATGAACCCCCAATGAACTGCTCCAGAATATTGTGTAAGGATCATCATTACCTGGCGATTTTATTTTTTAAAATAAAAAATTAATACATTCCTTAAATATGAAAAAATAATATGAAAATCGGACATATCCATTGAAATAGACTTATCTTATTTCGGACCGATTCTTGCAGCGGGAAGAGAGTTCCTATATTGATAATTGTCTTTTCTAGTGTGGTAATCTTAGTAACCAGTGGATTATTTCGATTTTTATCCTTTTAAAAAGAGAATCGAGCAAAAAATCGAGGTTCTCTTTTCACCACTCCCTATTAACCTTTAGAATCCAGTGTGTTACATAATATTTTTCTAAAATCTTTAGCTATCTAACGGTATTTATGGACTCAGGGAACCCTAAAACGTGTATTTCCGGTGAAAACTCGAATTTAAAAATTTCACATTTCATATATAGGTGAGTGAAAGTGAAAAGTACTAAAAAAAAAAAATGTTAATAAAAGAATGGACATTTTTTTTTTATCGATGTTTAAACATAAATGTTCTAACCGTTTGAATATCCTTAAAATGCTTCCTCCTTTTCCCTTTCCTTCGAGAGATATCCTGAAGACTAAAGAAGGCGGAGAATTTAGTTTTTATTTCTTCCTGAAAGAAGAAGAGATCCAATTACTGAGGGGGGTTGGGGCCTCTTAAACCGGCAACAACAATTTGTTTCTATTAGTCTCGTTATTTTTTTTTTCATTTATCTAAGCATTTATTTTATTAATAATTCATTAAAACTTTGCTCCTTTATTTTTTGAAAGAATACATTTTCACTATTAGAGTGGTTCCATGGGGTTGATAATTGAGATAATTTTCAGAAGGAACTATATCCTTGAGTCTGGCTCAAAAAAGAAAGGCGTTCGAATATATTATTATGATTCGTTGGTTGCAATGATGAATTACTAAAAACAACCATCCCGTTATAAAAACAAATTTGACACTAGGAAAACACGGAAAATTATTATGAAATGGTTTCCTAATTTGAATTTGTTGAATTCTTCTTCTTCTATAAATTTATTCTTTTGCCTTTTAGAGTTAGAATTATTTGATCTAATCCATCTTCATCTCTCTCTGTCTATTAGAAGAGTCTTCATTTCGTGCAGTGTCCTATCGCTTGTCCCAACTCGGGAATATAGTCATTATAACAATAATAAATAAATTCTTTAATATCCTGGAACATTTAGAATAAAATATATAAAGAATGTACAAAATGTGCTTTGGAGTCTTTGGGTAAATCAAATACAACCAAAAAAAGTTAGAAATTACTGTAATAAAATAGACGTATTTAAATGAGAAGAGAATAAAAAAAAATCGTATTTACAATTCTATTGTGTCTGGATAGTCATTAAATAATTATATATGCGGGATTTAAAGTTAGAAAGAGAGTTGTAGTGGTGAATGGAAGAATGAATAGAATTCCATAGAATTGATAGAATCTTCCTTTAGGTCAAGTGCCTACCGGTCTCGCTTCTATAAATTTGCATGTATCACAATCAGAGATAATCATACACACATACCCATAACACACCAACTGTTTCTTCTCCAGGGTCTCCTTCATTGTAGAAATGTTTAGTTTTCCCTTATTTTTGCATTCTTGATCCTATCTCTGCGGGTTTTGGAAGCCACTCTTCCCAAGCATATGATTTCAGCTGCTATTATACGGCACCATACAGCAAAACAGGCATATGTACGGCTTTAAATATATGGAGCATGACTTCTCTCTTTCCTACTGTTGTGTTGCTAATGGAATAAATAGTATGTAATATTAGCTTTTCCTAATTTGTGGGATATATTTTTTTTTATTATTTATTTATTGAGATATATAACAATTTGTTTCTATATAAACATTAGTAATAGTGATATAAGATCCTATTCACACAATATATACAGTATATATATATATATATATATATATATATATATATATATATATATATATATATATATATATATATATATACATATATACAAAATAAAAACAAAAAACAACCTATAATTGAGATAAATACAAATAAATGAAATAATAAATACAAATCAATAATATAAATAGAATTAAATAATAATTAATATAAAAACAAATCAAAACATCAAGAAATAATTGAGATAAATAAAAAGCTGGCAAATAAATAAACATCATACAAACAAATATAACTACATACAATATATATAACTGCTATAGGGACCCCGGACTGTGCTTTAACCTCCACTTGTGGAGGAAAAATCGGAATCCAAGAGATCCTAGCGCCTCACTCTCAGCCGCGTCACTGGTGTGACTATGTGGGATATTTAAGGTTGTACTTTTCCATTTTCGCTTATCACAGTTCCAATTCAGGAGCTCATTTACGACTTCAAGCTCTTCATAAATGTATATTTTTTTTATCCCTCGGTTCACAAATCGAAATATATCTTTATATGGCTCCTTCATGAGTAAAAAGCTTTAGTAATCTATTTTAAACTATTTAATTGCTTTAAGAAAAAAAAATAAATGTATAATTTATCGCTCCCTCTCTCTCTCTCTCTCCTCTCTCTCTCTCTCTCTCTCTCTCTCTCCTCCTCTCTCTCTCTTCTCTCTCTCTCTCTCTCTCTCTCTCTCTCTCTCTCTCTCTCTCTCTCTCTCTCTCCTCTCTCTCTCTCTCTCTCTCTCTCTCTCTCTCTCTCTCTCTCTCTCTCTCTCTCTCTCTCTCTCTCTCTCTCTCTCTCTCTCTCTCTCCTCTCTCTCTCTCTCTCTCTCTCTCTCTCTCTCTCTCTCTCTCTCTCTCTCTCTCTCTCTCTCTCTCTCTCTCTCTCTCTCTCTCTCTCTCTCTCTCTCTCTCTATCTATCTTTAGCGCCAAATGGGACGAGCATATAACTCCTTTAATGAAAGAATTAGGCTGGCTGCGTGTCAAAGAATATCGCCGAATCAACCTAATGTGCCTAGCACGTAAAATACTAGATACAGGGATTCCGGAGGCACTAAGAAGTGAATTCGTGGAGGTGCGGAGCGAGAGAATGCAGGGTCTCTTCCAATTACCTGCCTGCAGAACCGAGACCTTTAGAAATGCTTTCCACGCTGCGGCCGCGAGAGAGCTCAACATGCTTCCGGTGGAGATCAGGTTCGCATCCTCCTTCCGCAGGGCATGCATTCGACTATTTCTAGACGGGGACTCGACGAGTGCGCCTTGAAGCCTTATGCTCTCTGTAAACCAGTTACCATTTCCTATCCCTTTCCTGATATTCCTTAATTATTACTACTTAATTATTCCTATTCATTATCCTTTATTATTAGCATCATTCCTTTTCTTTTTTTTTATCTTCCTTCAGCATATTGCCTATATTTTATTTCATATTTTTCTAAAATTTGGAAAAGATAATATGTAACAATTTTTTTGTTAATTATAAACATAACATTGTACAAATTAGTAGATAAGTAATTCAATTATATTTTAAATAGCACATTTGTATGTAAAAAGTTTATAATTTTGTCTGTAAGAAAGGGCCTCTGGCCCTAAGACAATTAAAATCAATCAATCAATCAATCAATCTCTCGTTCTGGACACAGCACTCAAACAGCACTATTGAGACTAACTGAAGATGTTAGACTTGCAATGGATCGACGACATGTAACAATCCTCGTATCTTTTGATTTTAAAAAGGCGTTTGACTTAGTGGATCACAATATTTTATTGCAAATGTTGAGAAAAAAGTTCAAATTTTCCCGTAGCGTTGTACTATGGTTCGAATCGTATTTAAAAAATCGAAGCCAAGCGGTAATCGATAGTGATGGCTCTCTATCCGAATTTCTTCCGATACATTCAGGAGTTCCTCAAGGATCGGTTCTTGGTCCACTTTTGTTTCTTTTATACATTTCTGAAATCACCTCGGTTTTGAAATCATGCAAGTATCACGTTTATGCCGACGATATCGTTATTTATTTGTCTTCATCCGTACATGAGTTCAACGAAAATGTAAACAAAATAAATCGAGACATAGATGAAATCTTGGTCTGGTCAAATAGATTAAAACTTGTTTTAAATCCGTCAAAGACAAAGACAATAATTTTTGGCAGTCGTTTCTATTTAAAATCGGTGATGGAAAGAAATCCCCAAAAAATAATTTTAGGCAAAACATATATTGAATACTCTGAATCGTTAAAGCTTTTGGGTGTTACCTTCTCTAGTACTCTTGACTGGCAAGATCACGCTGTAAATATATCAAAAATAATTTTTAAACAATTTGGCTATTTACGTAGAAACAGAGACTATTTGCCTGTACAGGTTCGAAAACATCTCGTTTCCACACTTATAATACCGCACGTTGATTACTGCAGCATATTATTTACTGATATGTTTAATAGAGACATAACGATTTTACAGGGAGCGTTAAATGCGTGTGTAAGATTTATTTTTGATCTACAAATTAATGATCACGTAACACCCTCATTTAAAAAACTCAATTGGCTAAAAATTCCCGAAAGAAGAAAATATTTGTTAGGAATTTTCCTATACAAACTTTTTAATAAAAGAACTCCGAATTATATCCTGGAATTTTTCGAAAATCACTTGTCTCTTCCAACGCGTCCGACGAGAGAAACCCACAGTTTATACAATATACCTGTACACCGTACAACCCGATACGATAAATCTTTATTAATAAGCAGTATACATTTATGGGATAAAATTCCTCATATCATTAAAGAATCAAAATCCCTTTCGATTTTCAAAAATTGGTACTACAAAGAACTTTTAGATTCATAATATTGATCCCTTTCTCCACCATTGATTTCGTTGACACAGGCTTCCAATTATTTTGTTTTCACTGGTTTTATTAAATTCGATATTGAGTATTGATTGGTTAAACAGTAAATACTATGATATATATTTATATTCTTTCTGCCTCAAGTTTCTTAATGTAAATTGAATTTGATTTTTTTTTTATTATCACTCTTTATTCTGAATTTTTTAAATCGTAAATTGATCTTTTGTTGTAAGTTTTTTTTATCGGTTCCATAATTTTCTTTAGCAATATGGCTCTGCCTAGTTTTGTAAGGGGGTATAAAATTCTATGCACGTTTTAATTTATTTTACTTTCATTTTGTTCAAAAAATAATTTTAGTAAGACGGTAAGGTGTTTAAAAATGGTATTTTGGTTTATTATATGAATAAAACATGTAAATTTTCTGTTTATGTTTAAAATTGAATTTTATTTCAGTTTCGTTTTTATGTAATTTTAAGTTGTTTACAAGTATTTGTGTATTTTCTTTATAAAGGAGACTTTTAATTTTGTTCTGTAAGATTAAATATTTTAAATCATTTGTGATTTTGATGGATTGGTGATTAAAATTGTATTTTATGTTTCACTATTTTTCTACTTTCTTTTAATTATTACTTTTATTGATTCTTATGTTGATTATTACATTTTGATTTGAAAATTGTCTATATGGTTTAGTGAAATTCGAGTTATTCACAAGTATTTGTTTAATTTACTTTTAATACTCTTATAATATATTATTAGTATAATTTTCGTGAAGTTTGAATTTTTCAAAATTTTTAATGTATTTTTATTTGTCGATGAAAAGTTTTTTAGTTTGTTGTAAAGGAAAATTACTTGATATTTAGATTTGATTATTTTATGTAATTGTTTCTCTGATTTGTTCTATTTATTTATTATTATTTTATTGATTCTTATATTGATTACTACATTTTGAGTCTAAATTTTTATTGGTTTGTAAGATTTAAGTTATTCACAAGTATTTAATTTTTTTAATACTCTTGATTAAATATTTATGTTCTTTTGTGAAGTTTGTTTTTCAAATTATTTATGTTTTTATTTGTAAGAAAATTTTATTTGATTTGTATAAAGAATACTTGAATAATTTAAGATTCAATGTATTTATTAATTTTTTCTGATTTGTTTCTATTTATGATTATTTTTTTATTGATTCTTATTTGATTATAATTTTTGAGTTAAATTTTCTATCTGGTTTGAAATTTAAGTTATTACAAGTATTACATTTTTTATTTATGATATTCTTGAGAATTATTTAAAGTAAATATTTTTAGCTTCAATTTGTGAAATTTAAGTTTTCAGAATAATTATATATTTTTATTTGTAAAGAAAAGTTTTATTTGATTATTTTTTTTTATTTAATTAATTTAAATTCAACAGTTATTCATTTTATGTTCATTACATTATTTTATTCATTTACTTATAATTACTGTTTTGTAAATACTGTCGGCTGATATGATATTATACTTATTTGTATTGCTCAAGGAGACTACATTGTCTCAGAGCATTAAAATGTAAAATTGTAAATATGTTAAAAGGTAAATAAAATCTCTCTCTCTCTCTCTCTCTCTTGTCCTCTTTTCCCCTCTCTCTCTCTCTCTCTCTCTCTCTCTCTCTTTGAATTCAGGCACTCAATATCGACAATATAATATAATAACAGTAATAACAGCTATATTCAAAATATTTTTTTCGTTTTCATACTGAATTATTGGGTTGATGTGAAACAACCCATGTCCGTTTTTATAGTTTTTTAAATACACAAAGGATTTCGCAGGTTCATGTTGTTTTTTTCCGAATGTTTACATATTTAAAGTAAACAGTTACTAATCCTCTACCTTTGTATTATATTTGCCCCTAAGAAGAAATCCGTCCGTAACAGACAACGATGTCCTCAAACATACAGTAGAAGGAAACCCCTACCAAACAGTTAAAAGACTCTCAGCTCAACTAAATGTAAGTGCATCTACCTTTTTCAGACATTTAAAGTGTATTGGGAAAGTAAAAAGCTCGATACATGGGAAGCTCATGATCTCACTGAGCGGCAGCTAGACCCCATGTTAAAATTGAAAGAACTGGGCTACAAAGTTCTTCCGCACCCACCATATTCTCCCGACTTGTCTCCAACAGATTACCACCTGTTCAGGAATTTAGACAACTTCGTCAAAGGAAAACTTTTTTAAAATGAAGATCGAGTGAAAAGTGCGTTTTCAGATTTTGTTTCACTTCAAAGCTCAGAGTTTTTCAGTTCGGGGATAAAAAAGTTTTTGTCACGTTGGGAAAATGTGTAGAAAAGGAAGGTAAATACTTCGAATAAAATTTTCTTGTTTTCGTATCGTATTTTTAATAAAAATCCTTTACCTTGAAAACGGACATTTCATGTGACACAACCCAATATATTCGTAAATATATTCAATATTCATCTGAATATCGTTAATATCGAGATATTGTTTTATTAGTATTTATTTCACTGATTACAAAAAAATTGTGGAGTCCAACCTTACTGATTAAAAAATTGTTGATTATTTTATTCGTTATAAATAAAAAAAAAACAAATGTAATATTTCTTTTATGATTTTAATGTTTAACTCTTAGACGTTTCTAAACCTAAGGAAAGAAGAAAAGATTGAAACCTCGCGTGCTGCAGGTGATCATACACATCTAATTTACTGAGCTTTATTTCTTTTTTCTTTTTATCTTTCCTACTATCTCTTTTCTTCTCTTCTCTGGTAACTGTATCCTCTTTTATTTTTTTATTGTTATATAACATGTGTTGATAATGGCTTTATATGTGATAAAGTAGAAAACAAAACCTGTATCTCTAAAGCCTGAAGGGTTTATTACATACAGAGTTTTGTATTGTCTTGTAGTATAAGAGGCGTTTAAGGAGGAGATGAGACACAGCTTACGCCCAGACTGTATTTTTTCTAAATTTTTTGGGGTACCTACTTTATAGTTGCTGGATATATTCCAAATAACAAATAAGTATTCTGCCATAGTCGGGTTCGAATCTGGAACCTGGAGAACTCATTCCTCTCTGACCACTACACTAATAAATTAATAATTTAATTTGACCTATTAAAACAATAAAAAAAATATACATTTCCTCTTTTTTTCTTTCTTTTGTGTAGACTCTGGGCCTCGTGGTGTAATCTCCTGGGAGATTACAATCACGTTTCTCGATGCATGTTATAGTGTAGGGTCATCACTCCCTAAGCCTAATTTTGTGAGTGGCCACCATTTGGCTGACGGGTCTCACATACCAGGGGGGAGAGTCGGTGAGAGAATCCCCATTAAATTACATCCTTATAAAAGCCCCGTCGGGACTGGGATTTGAACTCACAATCTTTAGTATGAGAGACTAGCGCGCTAGCCACTCAGCCACAGGCTTCCTCTTTTGTTCTTTATCGAATTCTTTCATTTTTTCATCAACGCTAATAATATGGTTATCTAAAAAATTAAAGTTACTTTAACAGAAAAAAAGTCTGATGCTCTACCGACTGAGCTATCCAGACTTGTAAAGTAAGGTCGCAGATTTTAATCTCCTGGTGGCCCTGGGATTTTTTAATGGGAGAAAAAATCCTTAGTTATGCCGTCCTTCGGAAGGAACGTAAAAAGGTTATCCCGAGCGTGTGCAATGTCAGGTACTCGTTATAGATTCCAATCCTAATGAATCGGATAGGCAAAATTTAAGATTCCCACTGTATTCTCGTTCGATTATGGATTGTTGAACAAGAAGAAAATTCGGAAATGAATGCCATGTCAGACTATTTCAACCAGAATAAAATCTATACGATATTAAATTCTATAAAATGTTACATTGATAAAGCGAGTTTGATCAAAATCATTTGAGCTGTTTTTGAAAACATCATAAAAAGGTGCAAAATGGAAATTATAAAGTGGCTATTTTTATTTATTTTTTTTTAAATTCTGTACAATCTCAGATATATGGGCAACTAAATTTTAAATTTTTTTTTTTTTTACGATTTATTGTTTTCTAACTAGACTTATCACACTCCGACTAACACAGACCTGGACTTCGCCATATGGAATCAGGGAGCCCTAGAACGTATATTTCCGGTGAAAACTTGATTTAGAAAATTTTCACAATTGCAATAATTCCCTTTTCTGTGTATTTATTTTATAGATAAGAGAATGTTGCAATCAATTAAACATTTAAGGGGATACAAAAATTGATATATTTTCTTTTAATATCTTATCTTAATGAAACGTCTTAAAAACGTTTTTTAAGTTTCATAGACGTTTTCGACTACTTCAACACTTACTGGACAAACTTTCTAATCTTCCACTTAACTACAAACGGCTCATCTACATGACTATCATGACAGGACATACGGAGTAGAGCTTTGGGGCTCTACTAACCCATAAAATTCTTTCCGTATCCAATCCCTACAATCCAAAATCCTTCGTAAAATCCTCAATGCTCCTTACTTTGTAACTAATAAACTGATCCACAAAGACCTTAATATTCCGTATGTTGCTGAATTGGCCCAATCTAGATACCATTCCTTTCATGACAAACTCCATTCCCACCCTAATCCTCTAGTTTCAATCCTTTCTTCCTCTTCAATTCCCGACAATCCTCCGAGGTGTCTGAAAAGGAGATGGCCTCGAGACCTTCTACAATAGTTTAGAATATTTTTAGTGCTTCCACTGGGAAGCTTCTCTACATGTGTTTCATGACTTTATATATTTTTCTCAAATTTACTTGTTGTATTCCATTATACATTTGTAAATTCCAATAAATAAGTTTTAAAAAAAAGTTTCATAGCTTTAAAAAAAAATTAAATACATCAGCATATTCATCGATACATCAAAAATAACTTTATAGTTTAATCAATTAATAGCATCATTAGAAAGTCTACTTATTTTCTGGTTATACATTTCGTTTATTAATTTGTCCCTCTTCCTTATCTTCTACAAATTCAAAAATGTAGATATAATTTTTTTTTTCAAGTTCTTAGCTTTTCAGTGGCAAATTGTCTATTTTATTGGACTATTATTATTTCAAACCTGATAAACGTGGTTATCTCCGACAAAAAAGGATCTCAAGGTTTTTCACGATTGCAATTATTTTGTTACATAGATTTTATGTAGATGACTGAAAATAATAATGATAAAAATGAAAAACAATGATAAAATGATATATTCTCAAAATATCAGAAAATTTTATAATTTTTTTTGAAAACTAGAACAATGTGTTTATAATATCTATAATAAAATAATTGAATAAATATATATGTTCTAATAATAAATATTTTATAAAATATCTGGATGGGCTAGTTGCTTGGTCACAAATGTAACTTAATCTTAGTAGCAAGATTAACTAAACCTGCTCTATCCGTCACTTTTTGATTAATCTGTTCTTAGGCTAAGCTCTAGGATAAAATTAACCCAGAACTGTGTTACTCTGAAACGGAACAGGTGATTCATTACTTCAGTGTCTTAAAAGGTAAACTAACATTGAATCAACAAACACAGTTTTTGTAGCTAAATGTGCCGATGAATGAATAAGGTTCTACTCTTAGTCTAAATTTTATTTATTTTTGTAGTATACAAAATTGTTCAAACTATGTAAATGTATATATTTTTAATGTTTTCCCTATTTTTATTTCACTTCAGCAGAACACTTACCCACCAATTTTTATAGGTAAAAACAAATTCCTCTGACCAACATACCTTGGAAGACCCACGGAAAAACGACTCAGGATAACTTGGGGTCCATAATTAAAAGGGAGACAATTAACTATAACTAGACTCTCTTATCTGAATCGTCAAAAATGAAAATTAGACAACAAATGAATACACATAAATAGCTATGTAAATATATTCAACAACCCCTGTATATGGACTTACGAAAATCAACAATCGGCTAACAAATACGAACTCTTTATCTCCATAATGTCAATACTGCAGTAATATTCTCATAGTCAGACATATTTTTATTTTTGATGAATGCTACAATGATTTTTTTATTCAATTATCTTTATATATATATATATATATATATATATATATATATATATATATAATATATTTTTTTTTTTTTTTCCTCTATTCATAAATTTAATTTAATTTATTTATTTTTCTTTTTATTCCCAATATTTTGGTTTTATTTATATCCTTTCTTTTCTAATATATCCGTAGCGATTAAAAATGATAGATGCACATGAGTTAATAACCTTGAGGTTTTACGCCGTAAAGACAAAACAAACAAACAATTGAACTTGCCTTTTCATAGCAAACTTCACAGACGCGATAACAGACTTCTAAATTACATGCCAAGAGCGGAAATTCCTTTTGTAAGAAGGCTGAAAAGAAGCTGGATGAGAGACCATTAACCATTAACTAAAGCTCAGCAAGGGGTGCTGCTGGGCACTTGTTCGCCATGCTTATCATGTAAACTCCTTAAGTTCTCTCCAGCAGAGTCGATATGGGTCAGATTACTTTTGACAGGTGGGATTAAAATAAAAGTAATCTGGTTGACTATATAATTAATTTAGGATATATACTTTATATAAAAAGAAAGAACAAAACTCAAAAGTATTCCATATTGAGTAATATGTGAAAAATACTATAACTGTGGTATAAAACTAAATATATAGTCCTTTTGGACGTAATAATTTATAGAAGAGTGGGATGGCGCTTGTAGGGAGAAAACGTCCAAATTGATAACAATAAAATCCGACTATCAAAAATGGAGAACTATTGAGAGAATTTCAAGGAGAGAGGAAATTGTGGTATGCAGGCTAAGGATTGGGCACTGCCAGTTTACTAATGACTACCTTTTGAGACGTCTGGAAGTGCCAACCTGCGAAAAATGCAACAATACTCCTTTTACCGTGCAACACTTGCTAATTTAGTGATCGCTTTTTGAGTAATCTAGGAAATCCGTTACAGGAATACTTCAAGATGAGGAAGAGAGTATAACTAAATTAATATAATTCATAAAGATCGCAGAATTTTACGGTCGAATATTAATATTTCGACGACGCCATTGACCTCGAAAAGTAGAGACGAATAAGCAAAAAAAAAAAATCAAGAATTAAAAGTGTGATTTGAAAAATTATTTTTGAGTTAGATGCAAAATCTTATAGTCACTTAACAATCCATAAAAACAGAACAGTAACTATTAATAGCTACGAAAAATATATCGATAGAAACATCAATTTGGAAATAATATGTGAGTGCAAAGAGGATTAAGAAATGAAAAAAAAAAAATGTTTAAGTGAAACGTTATTGCTGTAATAAAAGTTTATGGTCTCTGTGACCCTGTTTTAGTAAAAAAAAACCGTAAGGAATTGGACTCGACAGCTTCATAAAGTTTTTTTTTATATATTGTTTTTATTTTAGTGGTTAATCTTTTTTTAACATTGATATTTACAACTGTATTAAATAAAAATAAATCTAGTGAATGTGATGGTAATCTATAAAACTGTCATGAAATACATGTAGAGACAATACCTAGTGGCAGCACTCTAAAAATATTCTAAACTAGAAGGTCCCGGGGCCATTTCCTTTTCAGGCGCCTCGGAGGATTATCCGGAACTGAAGAGGAAGAAAGGATTGAAACTAGTGGGTTAGAGGAAGTTTGTCATGTAAGGAATGAATGGTATCTTGATCGGGCCAAATCAGCAACATAAGGAATATTAAGGTCTTTATGTATCAGTTTATTAGTTACAGAGTGAGGATTTTACGGAGAATTTTGTATTGTAGGGATCGGATACGGGAAGAATTTGATGGTTTAGTAGAGCCCCAAATCTCTACTCCGTAAGTCTATATAGGCCGTATGATAGTCATGTAGATGAGCCGTTTGTAGTTAAGTGGAAGATTAGAACGTTTGTCTAGTAAGTGTTGAAGTAGCCTAAAGCGGCGAGTGGTAAATCTAAAATTAACAATCAGTTGTTAACGTTTGTTTTACATATTACATTTGCAGGAACTAGTTTTACTAAAATGGTCGTTATAATAAAATCTAATAATTTATAAATTAATAAAAAAAAAAATAATAGAGTGAAGCTAAAATTTATATACCTAGTTTAATCAAAATTGTTAAAGTATTTTGGGATAAAATAGTATATAAATTAGGTATCTAAGTAGAGATAAAATACCTTATGTATAAAGTAATGCTGCCCAACTATATTGGGCTAACATAGCATGCTACAACTTCATAAGAAATATATTTTTTAAGGAATTACAATATTAAGTATGGTATTAATATAATTTTTATTATTGTTTTTTATTCGTAACGACGTTGCTCCGCATCCAGTGAATTTTCTTCTTGACCAGCGTCTTGAATTTTTAGTTTAGAAGATCTCTCGGACATTGTCTTTGGGTCTGCCCTGGTAACTGGAAGGAAGAAACCAGTTGATTTAGGTGTTAATGTATCGAATAATGAAAAATATTATATTTGTCGTGAATGTATGAATTTACTCTTGGAATGTTTGTTTAATTGTGTAGGGTTAGGGTTAGGTTAGGGTATTGGAGTAGGTGCTCAACCTCTTGGTTATTAGCACCGAATAAATTTGTAGTAACAGATTTGTTTTACTCTTTTTTCTTCTTTTTATTTATATATTTTTCCTTCTATTTTATTTATTTATTTTTTTAATTTATTTATTCATTCTTTTTTTTTTATTGTTTATTTTATTTTTTTATTATTCTTTTGTTGACACATTCTGAATTAATGAATTTATTCTAATTATTTCTTTATTTATTTATTATTTATATATATATATATATATATATATATATATATATATATTTTTTTTTATTTGTTTTATTACTACTATTATTTTTTTTGTTTTCTTTCTTTCTTTATTTTTTTTTCTTATAGTTCCGGGAGTAGAGAACATTCTTTGACGAACCTAATCAGTGAACTAACTGTTTCACTAGAGTCCTTCAAGCTCTCACTCAACGATCTAGCTAGGTTAAGTTTATCCATTTGTACATGAAATTTGGGGCAGTTCTCAATTATGTGTTTTATTGAGAGAGGGACTCTACTTAATTGTGTATCGTGTGATTCGAAAAATTCTTGCTTGAAAAATTTTCCGTAAAATTTTGGATTGAGTTGTTTGAATTTTATTTTGGTGTACGTGTTTTGCATAACCCTAAAGTTCTGCTTAATCTAATATAATTAAATAATTTTTTTATTATTATGATTTTTTTATTTATGATATATATATATATATATATATATATATATATATATATATATATATATATATATATATATATACATACTATTTGAACATTTACATACTAAAAATATATTTTTGTACAGATGCCCCCATTTTATACCATGCATGTGGTGGTGGATGATACCTGGGAGTCCGATATTATATTTTATGTTAAAATATGAGAAATCGTTACGCTGAACTTATAACGTTGGAAAAAATTTATACTGGACTAGTTATGCTGTCGACTAATAAATATATCATCTCTAAATATGTCGTGATAATTTCCAGTGAAGATGTGATGTAGAAAGTTACGCATGAATTGGTAAAGGACGCAGAAGAAAAAACGCTGATTTTAAACTAGCTCTAGTCCAACTAAATGTAGTGAGAAGGGGGAAAATATGTACTTCCAGGTCGTTGAATAAAACTGAGTGGGCAGATGGGATTTTTCCAAAGAGGTAGATAGAATAACAAAAATATTCTCTCAAATATCTAAAGTCAATGTTAGCAGCTAATGATACAGTATGTTTGTTTTACATTAAGTGTCAGTTTATTTTTAGTATCTCCTACGTTAAAAGAGAATTATTATAAATAAATAAATCTGGTTTATCCAAAGTCTTCTCATAATTGAAATGGAACGAACGCGATACATAAACAGTAAAATTCAGTGTAGATTATATTTATTATCACATACGGTCCTACAAGCTAATAATCAATAATCAAAGTATAATTTATGAGTGCAAGTTGTTTTCTATAAAGATTTATTTATAGTATTCTAATTTTTAACATTTTTTACATTCAATTAGGTGATTTCATATAGTTATTTATGAAAGTTGTTCGAAAAAGAGATTTTGTATTCAACGTAAGTTATACAAATGTCTCATCTACACGACCATAATAAGGCCTATCGGGACTTTCGGAGTTGAACTTTAAGACTCTACTAAACCATCAAATTCTTTCCGTCTTCAATCCCTGCAATCCAAAATCCTCAATGCTCCTTCCTGTATCACGAATCAACTCATCCATAAAGACCTTAATGTTCCATATGTAGGAGATTTAACCTAAACCAGACATCTCGCCTTCCATGACAAACTCCACTCCCACTCTAACCCACTAGTTTCAATACTTGCCTCCTCTTCCATTCCAGACAATCCTCCGAGGTGTCTGAAAAGAAGATGACATCGAGACCTTCTAGTTTAGGTTACCAAATGGAGTGCTACAAATGGGCAGTTTCTATTCATGTATTTTTCACCTATTTTCTCATTAACTTGTTGTATTACCCAATATAATTGTAAATATCAATAAATAAAAGACATAGTTTAAATTCCATAGATTCGGAAGCTGTATAGTCTTGTAGAAAGAGCACTAGTCTAACGGTTCAAACCGTAGCTGTTATATCAGCTGTGTAGCGAAAGTTTTTTATAGAGAATCTCCTGGGGCATACCCAGTATCTATAAAGTGGGTATCTGGAAATACGGAGAAAAAAACTGACGGCTGAGAGTGGTCTTGGATTAATAACCTCCTTGCTTGGACTATATTGGACTGTAACGGTTGCACTGTCAAACATAACACGGAGGTTACACGACGGTTTTTCAGGTTCCTCAGTAGTGCGAGGTGGAGAGTAATTTACTTATTAATATTAATTTTTTACAACACTGAGGTAACCAACCAATTATCTGCATTTTGTGCATCGTGTGTACCTTGTTGTTTTGTGGTAATATTGTTAAAGATCTCGTGTGTGTAGACTTGTAAAACATTTAATTTATTATTATTATTAGCAAGAAGAAGTTTGTTCTTTTTATTTCTTATTTTTCATCATTTTAATTGTGTTAAAATCGTTTTTCATTTAAATAAAGTAACTTTTATTTATCTCCAACATCCATCAAAGGACTATAGACTTACAGAATGTTTGTTTATACCATTGACGTTTCTCGAAAATTGTCACCAAAACCAATTAATTCGAATGCTATTTTATTCAAAAAATGTTGTAAATAAAAACGTGGGTGATTAGTCAAAAGGAGGAGACAAGGTTACTATCATATACTATATTGGAGACGGACTTTTGGAGACGCTCTTGTGCCATACTAGATAAACATGTCCCCAACAAAACTATAGGCGGAATATCCAAGAAGAAAAGGATATTCTCAACGAAATAGAAGCAAAAAGGCTAAAATGGTGTGGACATGTACAAAGAATGACAGAGGAGCGATGGCCTAAGATGACCTTTCTCTATCAACCTATGGAAGGCATGGCTGCCAGGGGTCTTCGAGAGGAGACTGGCTAGATCGAAAGAAGTGGCAAGAAAATTTAGGAAAGGGCAAAAACTAAAATTTCAACAATTTCCTTAAGAACTAATTTAACAATTTTTATTAAACAGTATAATCCCAAATACAATAAATTGTGATATAATCATAAAATGAAATAATCTTTTCAGTTAAAAATTGTTAATATTGTGATTGTACCAGTAGTATTTATATTATTTTAGTATCGTCTAAAAGATAAAATGTAGAATGTTTCTTAATGAGATGTCTTACATTTTAATTCTGAATGTAAATAAGTTTGATAGAAAACCCAAAGTTGCTGTAGCATTTTTCATGATTTTTTTTTTTTAATATTTATATTTTCTGACTTATATAGCTAAAGATTTAAATTAGTTAAACTTCGTTCTGTTTCATTAAAAAACAGAAAAACACTTACCTGGTTCGGTATTAGATTACAATTTTCGTATTATTCGTCACATTCTATTATTTATTGAAATAATGAAATTCGTTATTCTGGAGGTTTTGATGGTCGTTTATTATCATTAAGGACATGAATCTGGTGGATAGAAACCCGGACTAGTGTCTTCAGTGTTTTGGATTCGAATCCACCTGTGACAGGATGATAATTTCTAATATTATTTAATCCTGGAGTGGAAACTTATAAAATGGCTCAAATGCTTGTTGCTGAACCTATTACCGAGAAAACTATTCCTTATACTGTCATTATATGATCCCCTATATATACTGGACCCAAGACATTTGATGGTCATACATATGTGGGTGTGTCACATGAAATGTCCTTTTTCAAGGTAAAGGATTTTTATTAAAAAGACGATATGAAAACAAGATAATTTTATTCGAAGTATTTACCTTCTTTTTCTACTCATTTTTCCCAACGTGACACCAACTTTTTTATCAACGAACTGAAAAAATCTGAGCTTTGAAGTGAAACAAAATCTGAAAATTCACTTTTCACTTGATCATCATTTTCAAAAAGTATTCATTTGACGAAGTTGTCTAAGTTCCTGAACAGGTGGTAATCTGTTGGAGACAAGTCGGGAGAATATGGTGGGTGCGGAAGAACTTCGTAGCCCAGTTCTTTCACTTTTTGCACGGTATGTTTTGAAACATGGGGGTCTAGCGTTGTCCTGTAAGAGTATAGGACCCTTCTGATTTACCAATCCAGGGTTTTTTAAAAATAATATTGAGTGCGTTTGGTCAATTTCATTGCATTACGTTGTAGAGGTAAATGTTTCACCTCTAGATAAAGAGGAATAATGAATTATCACAACCATGGACCACCATACTGTAACCATAAATTTTTTGGGATGTAAATTCGGTTTTGGCATTAGCCCCGGGGTTTCGTCGATGTTCAACCACTGCCCTGCCCGACTCTGATTTTCATATGCGATCCATTTTTCATCGCAGGTTATTATTATTTCAATGAAAGGCTCGTTTTTTTCTCTCAAAAGAAAAGAAACGCAGGTCTCAAGGCGTTTCAATTCTTTCCGCTCAGTGAGATCATGAGGTACCCATGTATCGAGCTTTACAATGCACTTTAAATGTCTGGAAACGGTAGATGCACTTGCATTTAGTTGTGCTGAGAGTCCTTCAAATATTTGGTAGGGGTTTCCTTCTACTGTATGTTTGAGGACATCGTTGTCTATTACGGACGGAGGTCTTCCTCGGGGCAAGTTTTCCAAGTCGGTATCCCCAGCTGAAAACTTAGCAAACCATCGGCGAATGGTCCGTTCATTAACACTCCCTTCCCGAAACGCCTTGCAAATATTTCTCGCGGCCTCAGCTGCTTAAACTAGTACAAAAATATTACTCGAAAATCGCGTGTTTCCATGTTCATATTTGGCGGTATACTAAAAAGTGGGTGATTGATTGGGAAGCTAATGTTTATAATACAAAAGTAGAGGATTAGTAACTGTTTACTTTAAACATGTAAACATTCGGAAGAACACATCAGAGACCTGCAAAAACCTTTATGTATTTCAGAAACTATAAAAACGGACATTTCATGTGAAACAACCCGATACATATATGTGTGTGTAATTGAAATAAAAGAATTGATAGAATTCATAAACTAGCATTGATTAGGTTCACAGGTAGTTCGAAGTTTCCGTATTACCAATAAAGCCTTCGCTATTAACGTTTATGTTTACTACATATTTACAATAGTTCCGTTTATTACCATTTTGCTTTATTATGTGCTCCATTTTACTATTGTTCAGATGATAATATCCACCATATAGTCCAATACTAACCCTTTAACTACCCGGCTATGCGACCCCTGTGACATCGAACAGCAGTTGATGGAAGGGACCGTTTAGAGATTACAACAGGTGTTGCTATCAAGGACTGATTGGAACATAGGCATCGATTGGAGACCTACCATGCGCGTTTCCAGCGATGATAGTTCCTCTGGCCCCGACAATAGTTGATAGATCGTTCTCCACTTCTTCTAGGTAGTGGTCCTTCAAGGCTAGATAAGATGTCTTATGATCATCTTGAAAACACGGAGCTAGTCCTAATTTTTTTTTCTACTATAAAATATAACCTATAAAATATAAAAAAATTATATATAAAAATATTACGATCCCATACCTTACTGACTGTACAAAATTATTTACTGCTCCAACTAAAATGGTGCTCTCTTTGGAAAAATCGATTAAATCATGACAAGTCAAAACATACAACGTTCAAACTAAAAAAAAAAAAAGAAAATAACAACACTCGCCTACCAATTTTTATCGGCGACAAAAATTCTTCAGACCAATTCTGAACATTACCTTGGACTAACATTCAAACGAAGTATGACATGAGGCCCACATGCCAAGATGAAAAGAAAAACTCAAGCAGTGACTGAAAGTACTATGCTTGTTTGGTAAAATATTGTTAGCATATTGTTTTATGTGCGTTGGTTATACGTGTTTATTGGTAAAAAAGCCAGATTATGTATAAAAAAAGAATAATACAAATAAAATGAATACCCACAATTCTAATATAGTAAAGTAATAGTTCTGATTTAAATAAAATAGTATAATTGTTAAATTATTAGTACTTTAATATTACATTGATATTTAATCTTATCTGTTTGGACTTGTTTTCTTCCCGAAAATTAGTCTCTCTGCTGCCCCCCTGTGGGACTTGATGGTCACCCTGTGTGACTTAATGACAGTAGGTTCTATAGTAGTGTATGCACTCATTTATTACATAGGAATCCGACTGCGATATTTAAGCACAACACTGTCTAAATCTCGGTAATGAGCATGCGCGCTCTCCTTTTTACCGCGTCAGTGTTTATTTGACCCATTACTTCGTATTTTCAAAAACAAAGAGAACTTAAATACATTTATATAATTAATAATTTTTATAGAATCACCAACAATACTCTATCCTATCTTTATCATCAAAACTAAAACTTAGATAGAAACTGAATACGTACACATACCTACTTAAATCCATATTTACTTGAGCTTCACAGCTCAGCAAAAAATAACATACAAAAACTACAAGGATTTCAATAAAAAAATTCAAGACTCATAGCAATAGCTCCTTCGTACATTAACTACAAAGCCTTACATACGGACTTACAACAGCTACAGTGGCCCAACAGATGCGAACTCTCCATTCTCGTTTTCATAGTACTGCACGAACAAGGCAATAGACTTATAAGCGACATGTCAATAACTGAAATTTTGTTAGAAGGCTGAAGACCTCTTTTCTGAATTCAAGCCTTGGAAGGGGTCCTGATGGGCACTTTCCTTCTTCATGTCTGTCGTGTCTGCTACTTACATTCTATATAGCACAATTGTTCATTGTCAGATGGACTCTTGTAGGTGCGAATGGAAAATATGAAGAGAAAAAAAGATGATCTATGATAATTCACTATCATAAAATCTCACGCATTTTCACCTATCTGTTTTCTGGTGTAGGTGTATCGCAGTATTAAAAATAATAAATAAATATGTATTATTTATTTTATTTTGCTTTACATTTCAGTTATTTTTCATTTTTTAAATGCAGCCTACCCCTCTAGACTTTATCTTATTGGGACAGAATGCAATGCAAGCAATATATTGACAAAATGCATGGACCTAGAAATGAACACGGGGCGAGGCAATACATACCCCTAATACTGGACGGCTTAGCTGGTTTAGTATCTTGCAGTACACGAGGCACTGTCCTTCAAAATGATTACAATTACATGATTCAGAATGATTAAAGTGGTACTGTTATTGACGCATATTGGTTTATTATTTTCAATAATGAAAAAAAAACCATTCATTAGTGTTTTTAACTATAGTACCGTAAATAATTATTTTCGAAAAAATAAGTGAAATTTTACGCATAAATATGCCCACAACTCAGATATTCTTAAAGAGGGAGAAAAATATTGGGTTGATGCAAAATTAATGCAGGTTTTTAGTAGGTTTTGTAAATACGCCATATCTTTACTTTAACCATATATATTTAATCAAAATAATTTCCATCTGAATCAATGCACTTTTGCCAACGTTCAACAAGCTTTCTTATTCCACCAGAAACAAAATCCGAATCCCTGGACTCAATGAAATCACGAAAAGAATTTTCAATGTCGTCCTGGTTTTGAAAATTTTTCTCCCTCAAAAAGTTGTCCAGATGCCTGAAAAAGTGGAAGTCTGTAGGAGAGAGGTCAGGTGAATAAGGCGGATGTTGGAGAACTTCGTAGCCCAACTCGTGCAGTCGTCGAAGCGTTGGTTGTGCAACGTGTGGTCTGGCGTTATCGTGGAGCAGGATCGGCCCCTTCCGATTCATCAATGCTGGGCAAAGACGTTGCAATTTTTGAGTTCCGAGTTCCGCCGCCATTTCTCGTGTGGTTTTGGTTGGGTCTTCTTCCACTTTTGACCTCAGCTGGTCGTTGTCCAGAGCAAGATGACGGCCCCGACCTTCCTTGTCTTCGAGGTCGAAATCTCCTCTGCGATACTTCTGGAACCAACGCTGCACCGTGCACTCATTAATAGCCCCCTGACCCACACTTCATTAATATTACGAGCCGTTTGCGCAGCGCTGCGCCCTAATTTAAATTCGTAAAAATAAATTTGACGAAAATCGCACTTTGACATTTTCGATTCAAGACCTTTGAACACACTGAACAAAACGATTTTACTAAACAAATTCATGGTGAAAGAGAGGGTATTAGATAAGGTTTGTTTTGGTATAATAATGATCAATGTTAGGATTAGCTTTGTTTACACAATTGGAATTAAGATATTGCAATAGAGGAAACCTGCATTAATTTTGCATCAACCCAATATGTATAGATGTTTACGATCAGTAAAGCGATAAATAAATTAAAAAAAAACAAACATTGATCTGTATATTCAAGTAACAAATTATCATAGATGAAAATTTTTTATTATTGAAGATGTAGAAAAATCTAAAAGATTTTCGAGATCGATACAACACGATAAACAAAGATAAAAAAAAATTTAAAAGATCATCTTATATGGTCAAGCCACAACTTATGAGCGATGTGATAATTCCCTGATGACTCGGTTATTATTGATTATAGAGAAAAAATGTAAGGTTTTCTGAAATCAGAAAATTTTATTTTATTATTTGAATGAAAATCGAACGAAAAGAAAAGGAAATAGTAATGCAGTCTAGTATGAAAGCTTTTGTTTTATTTTTTTTCAATAATGAACCTTTGTAATGGACTAAAAAAAAAATTGGAGAATTTAATTTTCTAAAAAATTAAAAGAAAAAATCATTGAAATTGGTTGGGAACTAACAGAGATATAATAGCTTTTTGAAATCAGCAGTAGTGATATGCCATTATCTTTTGAATTATTTCTTTTCATATTACTTAATTGCCTATAAACAGCTATATGAACAGTTATACCCAAATATTGTTATTTGGAAATAATAAACCATAGTGTAATAACTTGCTGCATTTTCTTAAAGAGTTTTAAATATTTTGAAATAAAGTATATGTCTTATACGTTCTTTACTACTTATCTATTGACTTAGCTCCTTCCCGGATTAAAGAAATATAATAGTCTTTTGTTTATTTATTTAACGTCACTTTGATGCTGATGTAGTCAGTGTGATGTTGCTACAATGTGAGTCCAAAATGTTGTTTATCCAGGTTTAATTAAAATTGAGCCTGACATTGCATATGCTTGGGACCACCTTTTTTTTTTCGTTCTCTCCGAAGGACGGCATAATTAACGGGATTTTTACTCCCATTAAAAAATGCTAGAGCCACTTGCCAAGTTTGAACCCGTGGCCTTGGGCATGGAAGGATAGTATAGTTATCACTACACCACAGGTGACCTTCAAAAAGTAGTTGTAATAAAAAAAAAAAAAATATTAATCCTAATGTAAATGTTACACTTCACATGGGACTCTCCCACTCCTTTTTTTTTTTAAATATACATTTTCCTGAGATATAATAGAGTACTTATTAATACTAATTAATACTATACTAAATATTTCCTAATGAAAAACTAGTACGGTTTTGTATAATTATGTCCGTTTCGACAAGGTCCAATAAAAAGCAATTTATGGTGTGTAAGGTGAGAAGTGAGGAGGAAGAGGGCTGAGGGAGGAGGTGGCCCGGTGGGCAGCCACCCGGAGGAGAATCCTACAACCCTGAGTAAATTAAAGCTAACAGTGAAGGCAATAATGGCTCCGTGTCGCCCTGGAATTGTTGGAATCTCATTCCAGCTCCAGCTCCAGCCCAGTTCCAGCCCCGGCAATCTCTCCCTCCCTCCATCACTCCCTCCTTTCACCTCCTCAATTTACGCCCCTCTTTTTGCCTCCTTCCTCTACGTTTTTTCCTCTTTTATTTCATTTTATTATTTCTTCTTCTTTTTTCTTTTCTTTTTTACCCGGTTAGACCCCATGTCCCTCTCATCCGCTCCCTAAGCTAATCTTGAATTCTCAGTGAGTCGTTTGAAAAGGCAGGGTAAATTCATGAGGGAGCCGGGTGCTGTTAAAGTCGTTACTCTTGCCCCGCCATTAGAGGCCCTGTGGTGATAGTGCTGCCCTACCGAAACTAAACGGCTGCCGCAGAGTTGGAATTATAGCCATCAGTATGCTCCGTGTTTATTGTGTTATTAGAACCCGCCGTCCTCTTCTCCTAATGTAAGCTTATTCTAATCATTCTTTATCACCCTCAAAGTACCGAGGCTTTTAATAACGAACCCCTTCATTAATTCTTGATTGGTGCCCTTCATGCTGATCCATCACTCCTAACCACCGATTCAGAAAAATAAATAACCCACATACGACTTTCACTTATCAATTTTGAAAGATAGTTAACTTTTTTAATTTATTATTTAGAAAAATAATCCTTGATAATCGGCCTACCTAAAAATTGAGGTCTAACGTTTCAGGATACTTAGAACTCGAATGACGAATAAATAAACCGACTGTCAGCCGTCAATCGACATCTCTCCAAAACTACTTAACTAATTTTTTTCGTAATTTGGCACAAATATAACAGGATATCCGAAGATAATGCTAAAACCTTGACGTTGATGTCCGCTGTTAAGTTTTAAATTGGCGACTGAGTAAAAAAAATATATTTACTTAGCAAATCACGTTATTTTTGAAAATAAAGGAAATATTTCATACAGTTTTTTAATCAATCAACAGCAATTTATTGTAAAAAAGAATTTAAATTTAATTATAGAGACAAAGTTGTATTATGGAATTTTAGGATTAGGACACCGTGCCAAAAAAAATTAAATAAATTAGTATCTTGCTTATATATATACGTTTATAGCTCAACTATTTTCAGGACGCGGCTTCTCCCCTAAACTACACAACAATTTTTTTTCGTAATTTGGAACAAAGATACCAGAATATCCGAAGATAATGCTAACACCTAGACGTTGATATCCGCCGCTAAGTTTTAAAATGGCGACTGTGTAAAAAAAATATATTTACTTAGCAAACCACGTTATTTTTTAAAGTAAAGAAAATATTTCATACAGTTTTTTAATCAATCAACAGCGATTTATTGTAAAAAAGAATTTAAATTTAATTATAGATACAAAGTTGTATTATGGAATTCTAGGATTAGGACACCGTCCCAAAAAAAACTAAATAAATTAGTATCTTGCTTATATATAAGTTTATAGCTCAACTATTTTCAGGATTCGGCTTCTCCCCTAAACTACACAACAAATTTTTTTCGTAATTTGGAACAAAGATACCAGGATATCCGACGATGATGCTAACGCCAGGATGTTATTATCAGCCGATTATTTTTAAAATAGCAACCAAATAAAAATTATTTAATTCAATAACTCTTTCACTTTTGAAAACGGAGAATATATTTTATAAGGCTTTTTAATCAATCAACTGCGATTAGTTACAATAAAAATAAAATTTCACAAATAATTACGCCTACAACTCACTTATTTTCGAACATAGAGAAAAAAGAAGTAAATTAATCAAATTAATTTAAATCTTTCCAATATATATACGCTTATAGCTCAATTATTTTCGAAGACAACTACTCTTAAAAACTACTAGACCATTTTCTTTTTCGACATTTGGCTCAAACATACCAAGATATCCAACGATGATCCTAACATGTGGACGTTGATATCAACCGATTAGTTTTAATATGTCGACCGACTTTATTTAATTCAGTAACTCTTTTATTTTTTAAAATAGAGAAAATATTTTATAAAGATTTGTAATGAACCAATAGTCATAATAAGATTTGTGATGAGTCACTAGTCTACTGTTGTCTGGGTCCTGGGTTCGAATCCAGGCTATTACAGAATATTATTTAGTTTTTTTGGAGATACAGAAAATTTTATAAGGTTTTAGGGTAATTATACCGCTTTTAATCTAAAAATTAAAGAAAAAAACTCAATTTTGCGTATATATATATATATATAAATATACATAACTCAAATTCAAGTTGTTGTTTTTTTAAGATAAATGTATACAGAGTTTTTAACATTGAAAATCGCTTTAAATGTCTGGAAAGGGTTAATGCTGGGCACTTTCCTTACCCACGCCTTCCACGCCTGATCTCACTATTTACACAGCACATTTCATTATTGTCCGATAGCTATTGACAGGTACTAATACAGAAATATGAAGAGAAAAATGTATCTATTTATTCAAATTACAAATTTGTAAGACATGTAATTCACCCAAAACTCGGTTATTATTGAAGATAGAGAGAAACAGGAAAATATTTTCGAGATCAAGATAACGGTGCAACTAACTTAATTTAGTTTTATGAGATAGATAATTATAAATTCCCTACAAAACGATTAAAGGATCATTTAAACCTTTATGATATAGCAAAGATTTTTTGACTACCTTTGATTACTTTATTGCTCTTAATATTATTTAATTGCCTTTAAAAATCTTTATAATCTGTTATATCCTAGTATAGTTATTTGGAAACAAAAACCCATTGTGTTATAATTTACAGCGGTTTGAGATTTGTTTTAGCAAATTACAACCAAAATTATTACAATATATAAAAACATTAATAGAAGGAGGGTCTTTAAGCGTACTTCAATTTTATAAATTATATAAAAGTCAAGAATACGTCATTCACTAACTGTACCATGACTTCACAAGGCTCAAAAACTATATCATATAACAATAAAAATTGAAATAATATTTAATATTACATATCGGATAAACTTTAACTAAACATAAATTGTTTTATAAGTCTATGTCTATAGTAATTGTACATATCCATCCATTTAAAACATATCAATTAAATTATAAAAGTATTTATAACGTTAACATAAAAAAGTTTAACTACTAACTTAGGTATTTGCTAAAATACTTTTCTACTCCGTTGGTAATTCACTACATTCATAGATCTATTCAAGAATGTTTTCGGTATTTGTAATAATATCATCTATAGGGACGTATGATAAGTTTGCAGCGGGTTTTTTTTCTATTTATTTATTTTTTTTTAGCTATTTATTATTTTTTTTTTTTTACAGGTGATTTCAATAAACACATCAGATTCATGTAAATATTTTTAATTAATTATATATTCAGATATCCCTTTCGTAGGGTAAGGGTCTGTGACCAATGCTTGAATTTGTTCAACATCGACACTTGAAGGACGACCCGAGTGCTTGGTGTCATGGCACCATCGCCATACACACTGAAAACATTGTCAACCGCCTGTGCAAAGGATTTTCATTTTCAGAAATAAAAAACATTTTAATGACAAAAAAAAAATTCTCTTCCATTATAAGCAATAATAATACCAGTTAGAGATAAGAAATCTCTGTTGAAACTAATGCATTAAAGTACCTAAACTAATCATTTTTTTATAATGAGTTATATATAATATATATATATATATATATATATATATATATATATATATATATATATATATATATTATTAGGGATAGATAATAAATTACTACATTATCTATAATCTACGAATCTTCGTAAGGTGGGTTCGTTAGTATATTGCGTGTTTGAATGTATTGTACACACCGGCTGTTTGTAAACCAGCACGAGTTCCCAATCAGAATAGCCTCGTCGAATAGTCAATTACATGATACAATCGATAGGCTATTATTGCCTTATATGCTGTGTTTGAGTGCAGTTGGCAATAGCCTATACCATAGCCATTCTCCTGCGATTTCCGGATCTAGATCTAACCTTTTGGGCAAATAGGCTTCAACCGCTTCTTTATCAGTTCATTGCATGCATTAATATATTCATAACTTTATTTATTACTAATTAAAAACATATAAATGCAAGAAATAATTATGCTATGTTTACATTTACGTCACAGTACCTGTCTGATGTCGTTTATTTGGGACAGTACATATGTTCGGTGCGACAAAAGAGATTCCAATAAGAATCACAAAAGGATGGAAGAAATCCTGGTTTCTCAGGGAGGTAATGAAGAGAAACTTCAGCTTGGGAAGTAAGAAGCTGATGTTCGAGAGCTGCATACTGACCTCAGTTACTTATATCTGCCAAACCTGGGCACTGGCGAACGCTCAGGGAAGCGAAGTTGATGGTCCGGCAAAATTCTGTTCACAGAAACATTATGAACTGCTGAAACGACAGAATAAAATTTTCAGTTTTACATAAAGGAGTGAGAAATGTCAATATCCAGGTAGGGAAGGTTGAAAGGAAATGGGCAGGACATCTTGCTAGAGTTCGGGACGTCAGATGGTCATTAAAAGTGAACGAATGGATCCCATACCATTTAAAAAGTTGAAGAGAAAGACAGTAACGGCACTGGGGTGACTCCTTCAAGTCCATCGTTGGAAACAACAACACAAAAGATCACGAATAATACAGAAAGGACATGTGGAAGGACATAACAGACTCCACTTTTCAGTAGGTTTGGTCTACAGTGAAGTGGGGCAACTAGAAGAGGCCTGCATGAGACAAAATATGCTTCAATGTATATATTTTATTATAAATAATCTAGAAACTGACTGTTATATTTTTTTTTTCTTGCCATACATGGATTTATTTATTTATTACCTGTCTGGTAGTCGAAAATTAAGAATCATTTTGAATGTTTTTACGTTCATTAAATTCATCTTCAAAATTCACCTGCTTTCTCATCTTTTCACTTCAACACAGCATACGGCTTTACCCGAAATTTCCACTACGATACTTCCTAGGAACCTATCTTTGTTAATCCTTTAGAACCTGAAAAACCTTCTATATTTACCTGTTCGCCCCACTCTCTTCTGTCTTCCCTATCAACAGAAGATTCCAGATTTTAAACCTGCTCGTTCCACCACAAAGAACTGCTTTCTTTAAGAGATGTGTCGTCATTCACAAATCTTCATTTTGAAATCCCTGGAACATATCCGATTCCATATTCCCTTCAAGCGTCAACTATTTATCCATCTGCACTAACATTAATCTACCGTGCCCTTTAAGTTTGATTATTTAGTCTCTTTATTCGTAATCAATATTTATTTTAAATTTACACTGTTTTATTGTTCATATAAGGTTACAATATTATTTTATTTTTACTGCCAGATTTTTTATTTATTGATATTTACAACTGCATAACATAACACAGCTAGAAAATAGGCTAAAATATGATATACATGAACCACACTTGTTGAGAAGCTACCCCTTGGCTGCAATCTAAAAATATATTAAACAAGAAGGTATCGGAGACGTTCTTTTTCGAAATCTTGGAGGATTATCAGCTTTTGAAGAGCAAGAAAGGATTGAAATTAATAGGTTAGAGTGGAAATGGAGTTTTTCTTGGAGGAAGAAGTACCTGGTTCAGGCCATTATGGAACATTATGCATGAGATCATTCCTGACCAAGTAGAGAGCGTTGAGGATTTTACAAAGGATTTTTTATTATGAGGATTGGATTCAAGAGGAATCCGATTGTTCAGTAGACTTCAACTATCCATCGCATAGTTGGTTTATGTATATAATATAAAACACAATATTAATTCTTTTATAGATAGATAGATAGATAGATGACTGTTTTTTATTTCTTTAAGCATATTACAACAACGAAACAAATATTATAAATATAAAAACATTTGTAGAACTATGGTCTTTTAGACCGTCAGTCCGGAGCCGATCTGTAAAGTTTTACAAATTATATAATATTCAAAAACAGGTCACTCGTTGATTCTATTCAACTTCTAACTGTATTAACTTATAAATAAAACAACAGTAAAAAATAAAAAATAATAACAATAATCAATTAATATCACATATTAGAAAGTTTTCAACTTTTAGAGAATTCTTTCCAAAACATTTTTTTTCTAATTTCAGACAGAATCGGACATGCAGCTAGGAATGAAATGTATTTTCTGTTTCTTTTTTATTGCACAAGGAACATATCACACTACTATTCGAATAAAATCTGTTATAGTTGAGATAAAGAAGTTCACATCTAACTTGGAATATCCATTTAACACCATTAAAGTTTATTTTATTATCATCAAGGTAATGTGATCCAAAATCATAATTTAAGTTTTTATATAGATACATTTTTTCCGAAACTGAAGCCTTTTGTACATATTTTAATTTGTAAATTTTTTTTAACGATACTCTAAATTCCTGTAGGATTAAATCCCATTTATTTTTATTGTCATGTTTAATGTCTATGTCAATATTATGTTTTTTAGCTATTTCTCTTAAATCCCTTATCCAGTATACCTTTTGTTTAACAACTTCATTATTTAATAAATATGGTAGCCTATTTTTTGTCAGGTTTTTAACTTTTATAGCATAATTATGCTGTATTTTGAAGGTTTCTATAAACATTGGTACTATTTTAGTTTATAAATGTATTAAGTAGGAAGGGGTGGCTTGCGGCAAGCTAAATAATTTCTTAATGAAGTATTACAGAAGTTTTTCACATTCAATATATTCGTTACTTCCCATGCTTCGGCACATATCCTATGAATGATTTAAAAACAGCATTGAATACTTGAATTTTAGATTTATAGGGTATACTATTGTTTAGTAGTAAATTTTTCCATATGGAGTTTATTGCTATTTTAGCTTTTGATAGCTTCTGCTGAAAATGTTTTTTCAATGATAGTGTAGGTGTAAGAACAACACCCAAATATTTATATTCGTTTACTACCTCTATTGCTTGTCTCTTGGAACATTATGTATGAGATCATTCCTGACCAAGTAGAGAGCGTTGAGGATTTTACAAAGGATTTTTTATTATGAGGATTGGATTCAAGAGGAATCCGATTGTTCAGTAGACTTCAACTTCTTTTAACTATCCATCACATAGTTGGTTTATGTAAATAATATAAAATACAATATTAATTCTATTATAAGGAACCTGATAACCTTGGGTTCGTTTTGGATATCGTTTCAAAATTAGTCATATTTTCCAGTCATTAATGATTTTATTATTACTTCCCCAACTCAGACATTTTAGTTGTGGTTATGATTGTAATCGTAGCTAACCCTTACAATCCAAAATCCTTAGTAAAATACATACTTTATCACAAATTAAAATATCTATGATGACTTATAACCTATAATTTTATAATATTAACCTGTTTATTATTAAAGTACCAACAGGGAATTTCAATTTATGAACTTTTTTTTAACTCTTTTTATTACTCATTATTATTTTTCTCTGAAGGAAGGATTACACCAATTAATTATAATATCATTAAACTGTTGACCTTAATTTTTCAGAATTTATACTTTACTTTTAATTAATATCATTGAATTCTGAGATTATTTCTTCTTACCTTTTTTCCCTTAAGTTTTATATAGACTGCAGACGTCACAAGTTGTTCTGAAGCGTTTTTAATTAGGTGTTTATAATGATCATTTGACAATTGTAGAAGGTCAATTATTCGATATAAAATGGAAGGCTGTAAAACCACTTCATTACTTCTATTAAACAATGCATAACCTTTATTTATAATTTTATATTTATAATTTATAATAATTATAATATATATATATATATATATGGGAGCGGCGTGGTCTAGTGGATAGAGCGCTAGTCTGCTGTGCTCCGGGTCCTAGGTTCGAATCCCGGCTATGGCAGAATATTATTTATTCTGTTAATTCAGTCGGGGGGCGACCCTAGGGTATGGAGACCCTCCTGGGGCAGACCCAGCCTCTTTAAATTGGGTACCCAAAATAATTGGGGAAAAACCTGGCGGCTGAGCGCGATTAAGGCCTAATCACCTCATTGCACTGCCGTTGGCCTAGAAACAGTACGAATCTCTATATGTACTGAACCCAAGACCCTTCGTGGGTTGTAGTGGTACAGGTTATATATATACATATATATATATATATATATATATATATATATATATATATATATATATATATATATATATATATATATATCATTTTTAAAATATTATTTTGTTTTAATTAACCAATATATATTTTATAGTGCATTTTTCAAGTATTTATATTCTGAAATAATATAGAATGCTAAAAGATATGAATTTTTTATTATGCCCTTTCAGATAAAATTGTTTTTAGCTCCTGAAAATGGCTTTTTAGCCAAGACGTCATGAAACATTTTACGTTTAAAATAAATATTTTAATGTAAAATTTCCCTTCTTTGGCAATAACGCAAACATTTTTTTTCAGATAGTGAAACCCTGTATAATAAAGTTTTCTGTATGTTTTTATTTAAACCTTCGAAAATAGTTATATAGTTATAAAAATATGTATTTCTTCAATTCCTCGCGCGGATCTCATTACCGCGTATGGGGAGCGTCCCACGGGTGGCGGATGTGGGGATGGTCGGTGGAATTTCTTCGGAAGCTCCTCCCGGCTAAGTCCGATGGACTCGCTGACCAACAATGAGAGCGGCCCCCCAGGCTTGCTGGAGGGTGTGACGTAGGTTCGAACGCCCTACTCACATATTTTAGTTCACAAAATATCACCAAAAGTCATGGATTCCTCTGAGGTAAAACGCTCATTATCCGGAGGTAAACTAGTCCCCCGTTCGGGTCTCCGGGTGGGGACTGCTTCAGGGGAATCATGGCGCAAGATGAAAATCAGAGATCTAACAATAGGGACGTGGAACGTTAGAAGTTTAAATACGGCAGGTAGGTTAAAGTCGGTCGCGAATGAAGTTAAGGGGTACCATTTAGATATCGTTGCATTACAAGAGGTTCGCTGGCCAGGGGAGGGTTCGTTAACAGAAGGAAAGTATACTATTTGGTACGGGGGGAGCGTTAATTATTGTCTAGGTACCGGGTTTCTGATTAGGAATAGATTTCTTTCCGCATTACGGGACGTACAGTTCTTTAGTGAAAGAATATCGGTTGCTATATTTCAAGGGCGTTGGTTTAAAATCGCGTTTATAAACATTCATTCTCCCACCGAAGACAGTGATGATGAAGTAAAATGCGAATTTTATGATAAACTAGAGTCGGTTTACGATAAGTTACCGCGAAATTACATTAAGATAATACTAGGCGACGCGAACGCAAAGGTTGGAAGGGAAGAAGTATATCGTCCTACAATCGGTAAAGAAAGTTTGCACGAATATAGTAATGATAATGGGACCCGACTAATAAACTTTGCCATTTCGAAAAACCTAGTAATCAAAAGTACTACATTTAAACATAAGGATATTCATAAGTATACGTGGACATCGCCGGATGGACAAACACGGAATCAAATCGATCATGTTTTAATACAAAACAGATGGCAAAGTAGCATAATTAACGTGAGATCGTATCGGGGTGCAGAATGCGGTTCTGATCATGAATTAGTAATCGCGAAACTTCGACAAAAACTAAATACAAAAAAGAGAACACCGAACTATATTCGTCCCGAGAATTTTGATTTAGTTAAATTGAACAACCTCGAAATTAGAAAACAATTCGCGATAGAAGTAAAAAATCGGTTCGAAGCTTTGGAATCTTCAGACGAGGAACACGAAGATGTAAACAAATTATGGGAAGGAATCAGGGATAATATTAAAGAGGTCGGTAATTTATGTCTTGGAAAAATCGAAAATAAAAAGAACAAACCTTGGTTCGACAGGGATTGTCAAAATATGTGCGAAAAAAGAAAAACCACTAAACTGAATTCCTTAAATAATCCAAGCGATAATAATGTGGCTTATTTTCGGTTAGTAAAGAATGAAACTTCAAAACTATTAAAAAATAAGAAAAGAGAGTATCTTAAAGACAAAATAATAGAAATAGAAAAACACAGAAACGAAAATAACGTAAGAGAGATGTACAAAGGTATAAACAAATCGCGTAAAAGATTTGAACCTCTATTGAATGCGGTTAAAGATGCAAATAACAATATAATTGCGGATCCTTCTGAGATATTAAATAAATTTAAACAACACTTTGACGGCATCTTAAATACGGAAAATAATAATCAATCTCCTCTCTCTGAATATCAGAGCGCTGAACCATGGATAGACGCTCCGAGTAAAGAGGAAGTCGAAATGGCGATAGGAAAATTAAAACGTTATAAGGCCGCAGGAAATGATAATATCACGAGTGAATTAATCAAGGCGTGTGGAGAAGCGGGCGTTTCCAAAATACATTTTTTAGTTAAAAAGATCTGGGAAACTGAAAAAATGCCAGAAGAATGGAAAGAATCAATAATTCCGATTCACAAAAAAGGACCGAGGTCGGATTGTAACAACTATCGTGGGATCTCTCTTCTCCCAGTATGCTATAAAATATTCTCGTCAATTCTAACTAGTCGAATCACGGAATACGCTGAGGAAATTATCGGAGATTACCAATGTGGTTTTAGGCGGAATCGCTCGACTATAGACCAAATATTTTCCTTACGTCAAATATTAGAGAAAAAATTGGAATACAACGGTGTAGTCCATCAACTTTATATCGATTTTAAAAAGGCTTATGATTCAATAGACCGTCAGAAGCTATATAACATCATGATTGAACAGGGAATACCTAGAAAGTTAGTAAACCTAGTAGAGATGTGTTTGTCGGAAACATTCCATAAAGTTAGAATCGGTCATAATTACTCCGAGAGATTTGAGGTGCGATCGGGTTTGAAACAGGGTGACTCCCTTTCACCTGTGTTATTTAATATAGCTTTAGAATATGTCATAGAAAAGGTGATGTGTACCGAGAAAGGCTTAAATATGGGTGACAAGATTCCGGTTTTGGGGTATGCCGATGATCTGGTACTACTAGGTGAAGACACGGAAACCATACAACTAAATACAAGTGTGTTAATAAAAACCGGTAAAGAAATAGGACTCGAATTAAATACCGATAAAACGAAGTATATGATTAGTAGCAGAAACGGTGTCGATCTTGGTGATATTGATGTATCAGGTCATACTTTTGAACACGTAGAGAAATTCAAGTATTTAGGTTCAATTATAACTAGAAAAAATGAAATCCAGGAAGAAATAAAGTCCCGGTTAAAGGTGGGAAATGCGTGTTATTATTCAGTTGCTAAGTTACTTAGATCGCGGCTTCTATCTAAAAACTTAAAGATTAGAATTTATAAAACTATTATTCTTCCAACGGTTCTTTACGGATGTGAAACGTGGCCGCTTACTTTAAAGGATGAACAACGGCTTAAGGTTTTCGAGAATAAGGTACTGCGTAAAATATTTGGTCCGAAGAAAGATGAGGTCACTGGGGAGTTTAGAAGGTTGCACAACGCGGAATTGCGGAGTTTGTACCCTGTGAATATAATTGAGTTGATAGCATCGCGGAGACTCAAATGGGCGCGTAAAGTTGTTGGGCTTAGTGAGGAACGGATTCCGAGAAAGTTGGTATTCGCTGAACCGACTGGTAGGCGTCCGAAAGGTAGGCCGAAGCGGAGATGGGAGGATTGCGTTAAGGCTGATCTCGGGAGCTTGGGCTTGAATGGTGAGCATTGGACGATTCTGTGTAGGCGGAATTTGGTGGTATCGGCATCGAACCTTCGGGTTCGCTAAGCCTATTATTATTATTATTATTTCTTCAATTACTCTGTTGGAATTGTTTCGGCACTTTGGCGTTCGGATTTTTTCTGATTGTTTATTATTTGGGTTGCACTACGCAATACAACTGAAAAATCTTAACCTTTCTAAAAAAAAAGGAAATAAAATAAAATTACCTGTGCAATGAACGTCTTACATCCTTGGCAGCCGAGAAATCAATATATCAAACTAAGAATTAAATTTATCGTCTCTATTCCCCTTAGGGGATTACTAGACTGTGAATAAAGCTCCAGAAACAAAAAATCACGTTGTTTATTATTATTTATTTTTATCACGTTAGAAGTCTCAGTAATAATTAGATTTAATCAAATTATTTGTTGTTATTTACGGTATTGACAAATCTTTCATACGCATAAAAAAAAAGATCTGTACCTCTAGAACCCATGAAGGGTCTTGGGTTCAGTGCACAAAGAGCTTCGTGTTGCTTTTAGTCCATCGGCCATGCAATTACGTGATTAGACTTTGATCACCCTCAGCCCCCAGGTTTTTCCCCAATCATTGTGGGTACCCACTTTATAGAGGCTAGGTCTGCTCTAAGAGGGTCTCCATACCATAGGGTCGCCCCTGTCTGAAATAATATTCTCCCACGGCAGGAATTCGAACCCAGGACTCGGAGAACAGTAGACTAGTGCTCTATCCACTAGACTACGCCGCTCCCGATAATAATATTGGGTTGTTTCATAATGTCCGTTTTTATAGTTTCTGAAATACATAAAGGATTTTGCAGGTCTCTGTTGTTTTCTTCCGTATGTTTACATATTTGAAGTAAACAGTTACTAATCCTCTACCTTTGTATAATAAATATTAGCTTCCCAATCAATTACCCACTTTTTAGTAGACCTCCAAATATGAACATGGAAACACGCGATTTTCGAGTAATATTTTTGTACGAGTTTAAACTCAGGAATTTAGACAACTTCGTCAAAGGAAAACGTTTTGAAAATGACGATCAAGTGAAAAGTGAGTTTCAGATTTTGTTTCATTTCAAAGCTCAGAGTTTTTCAGTTCGGGGATAAGAAAAGTTGGTGTCACGTTGGAAAAATGTGCAGAAAAAGAAGGTAAATACTTCGAATAAAATGATCTTGTTTTCATATCGTATTTTTCGGAAAAATCCTTTACCTTGAAAACGGACATTTCATGTGACACAACCCGATAATGATAAAAAGAAGAAATAATAATACCTCTATATTTTATTAATAGAGGTTATGTATGGTTTATTGGTGTAAACCTTATTAAAAATTAAAATTAAGTAGTAAAAAAACGGTTTTGTATGAAGAACAATTTTAGAGTAATATATATTAAACTGTCAATCATATGTGAGGGGTTTGGATATTTAAAAGAAAATATAAGGATCGTAGAAAATCGATAAGGAAATAAGAGGTGATAAGAAAAGTGTGATTTATTAAAATAATGTTTGTGGATGCTTCTGCTATTTAATATGTTCGTTAAATATGTCTTCAGTAAAATGTAAATTATTGCTTTCCATAGTGTCTTTTCAAGGAAGTTATATGTCATGTTAGTCTTTTTAACATAGCCAGTCTTGTTTGTAAGCGTTTGGAGGCATGTAGCGTGTGAAACCGGTATTAACAACAAGATCATGTACCTTGCCTCAGTGAAATAGGTATTTGTTTACAGGAGGCTACAACACACCCTATCACCTCTTCCTCAACTAAACGTTTTGCTAAACCCTATTTCATTCAGGCAGGTACATGATAGTGCAGTTAATATCCGTTTAGCATGCAACACGTTCCACACAACGCTTACCCAAAGGACAAAGGCTCAGTATACGTTTGGAGACATTTACATCAATTTATGATCTTATCCTAATGTTTTAATCTATTTAAAAAATTTCATACGTGCAATACCCGACTTTCAATAATGCGTTAGTAAGTTCTTAATGTCAATTTAAGTACTTTAAAATAAAGTCAAATGAGAAAGAGGATTAGGGGTACGGTCATAGGAAAGAAAAACACATCAAAACGTAGGGCTTATTTTAATTGTGTGCCGACGTTTCGGCCTACATTGTGGGTCTTTATCAGGGCTAAGAAAAACAACATAGCAACCAATGTAATTATAAACTTAATAATATGTTAATAAGAACAACATGTTAAAGTAGCAAGGAATGATATAAAACTAACACTGACGAGTTCCCTAAGAAAGAGATTAAAAACCATACTTGCAACACATCTTTCTTCAGGATCAAAAATTAAAGCAATAAATACCTGGGTTATTCCAGCCATATCTTATAGCTTCGGGGTCTAAAGTGGTCTACGACCTCTCTACAAGAATTAGACAGGCTGATACGAACGAGCATGACAGGATCTAGACATACATCAGACAAATGTAGGCTCTGTGCAAGCACTTAGGAATCAATCCAGCACATCACTGGAGGATGCGGCGCGCTGGTCGGGACGGAATACCTTAAGAGGCATGACGACGTTGCAAAGGTCTATCACCAGGAGATTGGTTTAAAAAGAATGTTGTTAAACGACCTATATCGTATTACCAATACAACTCCAAAGACCTCATTCAAAATGAAGGAATTGTATTGGAACCAGTCATTCATAACTGATCACACAGTTATCCACGACTGGCCTGACATCGTTTTAATTGACTCCAAAAAGAAAAATGCTGAGCTAATTGATATAGTTGTCCCGAATGATGGCAACACGAACTCAGTCTGTGCAGAGAACATTCGCAAGTATCAAGCTCTAGCAGCTGAGCTAAAGGAGCTGTACAGGCTGGATAGTGTTATTGTGAGAGCGATTGTGATATCCAGCAATGGTGTAATACCAAAGTCTGCTGTGGAAGCCACTGAGCGGTTGGGCCTATCTACAGCTGTTATCAATGAAGCCGAGAAAGCTGTAATGTTGAACACAGCTAGAATTGTTAGGAGTTTCCTGGACATACAATAATATCACTTGACTAAAAGCACCTGAAGTGGTTGGAGTTATAGCTTTTTTCAGTCAAATTCATAATTTTTTTAGTCAAATTCATAATTTTTTCAATCGAATTCATAATTTTTTCAGTCAAATTCATAATTTTTTCAGTCAAATTCATAATTTTTTCAGTCAAATTCATAATTTTTTCAATCAAATTAATAATTTTTTCAGTCAATTTCATAATTTCTTGTACCCATTTTATACAGTCAATTTAATGAGGTTTAGCAATCAAGAACTTAATATTTTTATTAAATCTTGTTCTTGTTTATCCATTAAACGTTACTTTATGTTACTGTGTTTAATCCGACGGTGCCGCGGGAGTCTTGAGATTTGCCTATCCAGGTTTACTTAAGATAGGGATCTTTTACGAGTTACACTTTTTAAATCTTTTAAGGGTCACTTGTGGAGCACAAATATAGGGCGATCTGCTGGTTTTGGACTTGCGACCTTAAGCATAGAAGGATGTTATGCTAGCCACTACTCCTCAGGTGACCCACAATGTTCCAAAAATCCACAGGTGTTTGAATCTGCCGGATTTAAACACGTCACCTTGGGCGTATTGATCTTTAACACCTTGCTGATTGCATCTAGGGTCATCTGTGGAGTAGTGGCTAGCATAACAGCCTCTTTGAAAGGACGAAATAACCAAGGATTTTTAATCCCTAACAGCAAATATAGGGCCATCTGCTGGTTTTGAACTTGCGACCTTAATCATATAGAGCTGTTATGGCTAGCCACTACTCCACAGGTGAACCTTTATGCATTCTAAAAGGTGTTAAGGACTAATATGGCCAAGGTCAGGGGTTCAAACCCGGCAGATTCAAACACCTTGTTGAATGCATCGAGGGTCGCCTGTGGTGCAGTGGCTAGCATAACATCCTTCTATCCACTAAATAGCGAGACCATACCTGGCAGATGGCCCTATATTTGCTTTTAGGGAGTAAAAATCCTTGGTTATTTCGTCCTTTAAAAGAGGCTGTTATGCTAGTCACTACTCCATAGGTGACCCTGGATGCATTCAGCAAGGTGTTAAAGATCAATATGCCCAAGGTCACGTGTTTAAACCCGGCAGATTCAAACAGCTGTGGATTTTGGGAACATTGAGGGTCACCTGTGGAGTAGTGGCTAGCCATAACAGCTCTCTATGATTAAGGTCGCAAGTTCAAAACCAGAAGATGGCCCTATATTTGCTTTTAGGGATTAAAAATCCTTGGTTATTTCGTCCTTTAAAAGAGGCCTCTTATGCTAGCCACTACTCCACAGGTGACCCTGGATGCATTCAGCAAGGTGTTAAATATCAATATGTCCAAGGTCACGTGTTCAAAACCGGCATGTTCAAACACCTGTGGATTTTGGGAACATTGAGGGTCATCTGTGGAGTAGTGGCTTGCATAACATCCTTCTATGCTTAAGGTCGCAAGTCCAAAACCAGCAGATCGCCCTATATTTGTGCTCCACAAGTGACCCTTAAAAGATTTAAGAAGTGTAACTCGTAAAACATCCCTATCTTAAGTAAATTTGGATAGGCAAATCTCAAGACTCCCGCGGCACCGTCGGATTAAGCACAGTAACATTAGGTAACGTTTAATGGATAAACAAGAACAAGATTTAATAAAAATGTTAAGTTCTTGATTGCAAAACCTCATTAAATTGACTGTATAAAATGGGTACAAGAAATTATGAAATTGACTGAAAAAATTATGAATTTGATTGAAAAAATTATGAATTTGACTGAAAAAATTATGAATTTGACTGAAAAAATTATGAATTTGACTGAAAAAAGTATGAATTCGATTGAAAAAATTATGAATTTGACTGAAAAAATTATGAATTTGACTGAAAAAAGCTATAATCTCCCCCTCTCCAGGAATGGTGACAGTAATATAATTTATATACCTAGCATATTATTAAGTTTACAATTACATTGGTTGTTATCTTGTTTCTCTTAGCTCTGATGAAAGCCCACAATGTAGGCCGAAACGTCGGCACACCATTAAAATAAGCACATAGTTTTAATGCGTGTTTCTTTCTAATGACCGCATCCCTATCCAGGAGCTGTCGTTATCAGTCTTAAATTTTGGATTAAAATGATAGCATTATTAAAATAAAGTTAGAGTTCAAAAACGTTTCATTGTAAACATATGTTTTAGATAATATAATATAACAGTATGTAGCAATAATAATAATATAACAGTATATACATAACAATTGTTATGTACAACGAAACCTTAGGTTTATGCCCTATTTATCACTTCCACTACATTCCATGTAAGATTTGACTTTTATTTAATTTTTAATATTTTGCTTTCTAACATTGTATTATTCATGTATAATACAAAGCTTATTTTCGAGAAAAAAATTACCAAAAAAATAATTATTCTCTTTTCTCCTTTAGTTAGTTATCAAATTCATATTAAAATTGTATGTTAAGACCATTTTTAACAATAATTCTTAGATAGTATGGTAATTTTCCAAATTGAAGGTACTTTAAAGGAAATTCATTTTAAAAATCAGCACTATCAGAATATTTCAATCAGATGAAAACCTAGATTATGTTAATTTTTTCATATATATATATATATATATATATATATATATATATATATATATATATATATATATATAATTAAATCAGAATCGTTACAGCGGTTTTAGAGAAAATCGTAAAATGTTGCTATATGCATAGTATAAAATGGCTCATCTGGTTTGCCAATGTTGTCGAAAAATATGCTGTAACATCCAAGGCAAATATTGTCTTAAACACGAAACTCCAGTTCCACAAGGCTTTTCATTTTTCAGCTAGATAGGAGCACCGAGACCTTTTTTCACAGGTCGCTAAGATAAAGCTCGCCCCGTGTACGACAAAATACAAAACCAGCAAAACTGTGCAGTATTGAGGAAATGTTAGGCGTTCTAGAGTTCATTTCTCAGTCTTATATTATATATATATATATATATATATATATATATATATATATATATATATATATATATATATATGTATTTATTCTATTGCATTCTTTGTTATACAATTCGTATCAAGAAATTCGTAAAAAAATACAAAATGCATTGTTGAAATATTACATCATTATATATTTCAGTCATATACACTTATGACTTAAATATTATATTTATGTTTATTAGTTTATTACAACTTATGTTTTTCCAGCTAGACTTACAAACCCACAGATCTTTCCCGAGACTATATTATAAGGTTATTCGTACTCAGGGGTCCTGAAACTTATATTTCTCCGGTGAAAACTCGATAATTTTCGCGATCGCAATACTAACATTAAGTTAGGATGTTTCATACACAGGTAAGTAAAAATAATATAAAGACTTTTAGTTCTGGATTGACATGGATAACATTGAAGATGATTTCCCAACATTGTTTAATTTAACTTACTATAGATTTAAAATAGGATTAACTTTCAAAGGGCTTTGTGCTATGAGATTTACTGATTTACGCAAAACACCTGGAAATAAATAATCAATCGAAAACAATAGAATATTTCTTAACATTATTATATATTGAGGAGTGCTGCTGGGCACTTTCCTTCCTAATACCTTTACCATGTCCTTTATAATATTTCCTTGGTTCCTTTCTCTATCAAGTCATCCGCTCCCATCGCCCCTCTTACGTTTATAGTCTCCTGCAATTTAAATCCACAATCCATACTCAGAAAACCAGATCCCGTCTTTCTGACCTCTATACGCCTTCCCATCGAACCAAAAAATATGAATTTTCCTTTTTTAGCCCGGTCCGCTTTTTTTTTGGAATACTCTCCCATCAAACATCCGTCATGCTCCTTCCCAATCTTCATTCAAATCGCACCTTTTTAAACACCTCCTTGCTTCCCAACCAGATGCCAACTAATTTCAGTATAAAAATTTGAGCTATGTGAGAAATGTCCACACTTCATGTCATAAATGTTATAAAGTTTTCATTATTATTCTAAAGTTTTTTCTTTAGTTAGTTAGCCCTATGTTACTTTTAGATATTAATTTAATCTTTTTAATTTTTATTTTCATTTCTTTCTGTTTTTATCATTTAAAATGCTTGTATATATTTATTGTAATCATTAATGTTATCAGTCTTTTTTGTTTTTCTTTTTATGTGTTCTTTGGTCAGTCATAATACTTATTTGTTTTTTACCTGTATGTTATTCTTAAGGGACCTAGTCCCAGAATAAAGTTCTTTTTTCATTCATTCATTCATTCATGTCTGATCTCTTTCTTTATACAGCACATTTTCTGATTGTCATATAGCTTCTGACATATGTCAATGCAGATATATGAAAATGAAAAAAATATATAATGGAAACTTATTATTTAAAACATAGTTTAATTGACTATATTAGAATGTTCTTGTTGCTGTCTAACATGAGATCTCTTTCTCTCTGGCGCCTTCCTACCGCTTCCTTCGGTGTTTTCTACTCTTCGAGTCTTTTTTTATGCCTCCAGCTTTTGCCTCCTCTAGTCTTTAGAAGTAGCTTCCCATACTTTTCACTGGTAAAAGTCATACCAACTGCTCGACGTACTTAACTACTTCAACACTTACTGGACAGAATTAACTTATACTTGACTAAAAAAGGATCAGATAAATGACTATCATAAGGCATATATGGACTTACATATAGAGCTATGGGGTTCTACTAAACCATCGAATTCTTCAAATATCCAATCCTTAAAACTTAAAAACCTTCGAAAAATACGCAACGCTCCTTACTTTGTCACGATTATACTTATGTATCTGTTTTGGTTCGAACCAGGTATGAATCCGAAAATCCATTCTCACTTTAACCCACAACTTTCAATCCTTTGCTGCTACTACAATCTCTGACAATCCTACGAGGCGTCTGAAAAGATGACGCCGGAACCTTCCAGTTTAGCATAGTTTTTGGAGAGCTACCATTGCGTAGTACCTTTATTGTTTTCTATCTTGGCTTTCAGGTAGGGTGAGTTCTCTCCTTGTTTCTCTGACCCATATGTTATATTACCTAATTATACATAGCATACATATATCTATAGCATAAGCAGATATAATATTAAAGATTTTGTCATTGATTATTTATAGAATGGAAAATCATCAAATTATTCCTCTCTGTGAATCCTACCAATGGTACTCATAATAATTCCCACTTATTGCACGTTTTTCCATTTCAGGTAAACTCCAGCTACATATCCAAGACCCCTGTGGACAAGAAGTACCAGACCATGGCCCTCCTCGAGTACGAGGTCAACGCCTTCACCCCGAACAAGATGAAGGTAGTCTGCATCGCTGATGTCTTCGGCGTGTACACGACCCAGGAGGAAGTCACTGTCGACGAAGAGAGGCCTAAGATAGCTAGTGTACTAGGTAAGGCAATTCATGATATTGCATGTTTATATGTTTACTGCTTCTTGTTTTTATAGGTGTATGGAACTGCGCAACTATCATATGACACGCCGAATTCAAATTCAAATACTTGCATTATATTTTACTGCCTAATCTTTTTTGCATCAGTAAAATTTTTGAGAATTTTAAAACTGATTCCCAAAACTAGATATATTCTCTATATATTTTATATCATCTCAGTGTTGTGAAAAGCGCGAAAGAGCATTTTCAACCAGCCTCAAGCCGGTCGTTAGTATCAGTCTAATGAATTTGATCTATTATTTCCGATATGTGTTATTTCGGGGAGCAAGTGGCTGAGTGGCTAGCGCGCTAGTCTCGCACGCTAAAGAAGTGTGAGTTCGAATCCCCAGTACCGATGGGACTGTTATAAGCATATAATTAAATGGGAATTCACTCATGCCTCTCCCCCGGGTGTACGAGACCCGTACACCTACTGGTGGCCACTCACAAAAAATGGCGTAGGGAGTGATGACCCTAGCCTATAAAATTGTATCGATAAACGCGTTTAGAATATTCTCTCAGGAGATTTAACCACGCTGCCAAGAGCCTACATGGCCTGTCGCTCCATAATAAAAAAGAAGAATTTTGTTGATTATTGGCGATATGTGTTATTTCGTTGAGGTTAAATTTTAAAAAAAATAATTGTAATTAAATTTAATTTATTTTCATTATCACTGATTTCACTACTGCACCAATCTTATTTATCATCATTGTTATAGCCATGTGGTAAAACAGGTATTTAGATTAATTGTCTTAGCAATAATTCGTTCAATTATCAAAACTAAGCAATTATTGAATATGTAAATATCCTGAAGTATGTATAAATAATATATTACATATAATATCTTTGTGGATCTATTCACACCAAACATACTAGATTTTACTCTCTAAAAGCAATTCGGTCTGTGAAAAAACCATCTGAATTACATTTAAAATACTATCTAATATTCTTTTTAGACGTCTCTTACCATTTGCTGAGCGCGAACTTGGTCCCTACCAGAGTGGATTCAGGAAAGGAAGATCCACCTCAGACCAGATGTTCTGTGTGCGAACAATTCTTGAAAGAGGCCATGAGTATAAAACCAAAACTCACCATCTTTTCATAGATTTCAAAGCAGCGTATGACAGCATAATACGAGAAGAGCTGTACATTGCCCTCAGAGAATTTAATATACCTGAGAAACTTATACGCTTGATAAAGCTTACCATGAAGGAGGTGAGATGTATGGTAAGAGTAAATGGTGACAGGTCCAAGGAATTTCGTGCAGATAAAGGACTCCGACAAGGGGATGCACTAGCCTGTTTGCTGTTTAATCTAGCACTTGAGAAGGCCGTAAGAGATGCTGGTTTACGCGAAAGAGAAGGGAATATATTTACCCGACTTGTCCAGCTGTTCGCTTACGCAGACGACATCGACATTGTGGGACGCTCTCTACAGTCCGTGACTGATGCCTTTCTGGCTTTGATGGGTCCTGCCAGCAGACTTGGACTGAACGTTAATGAGTCCAAAACAAAATATATGGTAGCAGAAGAAATCCCAATGCTAGGTGAGACAGTCACTATCGGGGTTCATAAGTTTGAGAAGGTCTCAGAGTTCACATACCTGGGATCAGTGGTCACCCAAGATAATAACCCCGACATTGAGATAAGGAGAAGAATAACTGCAGCCAACAAATGCTACTTTGGGTTAGGCAAGCAGCTAACCAAGCGGATACTCTCTAGACAGACCAAGCTCCACCTCTATAAGACATTGGTGCGTCCCGTACTGCTCTATGGATCAGAGTGTTGGGCGACTTCAAAGGCGACCGAGAAGGAACTCCTAATTTTTGAAAGAAAAGTTCTCCGCCGTATTTTTGGAGGAGTGAAAGTTGGAGAGGAGTGGAAGCGGCGCACAAATCAGGACCTCTACAATGCTTTTGGAGAAGGTGATGTGGTCCGGGCTATGAAGTTAAGACGCCTAAGATATGCAGGGCATATTGCCAGGATGGAAAATGGAGAAATGCCCAAAATATTGCTCACTCAGCCGATCCATGGGATAAGAAGAAGAGGAAGACCAAGGTTGAGATGGTCGGATGGTGTGGCGGCGGACGCTCGCATGTTGCTGGGAGTTAGGAGCTGGATGGCATCGGCTCAAGACCGTGATGATTGGAGGAGGCGGTTGGAGGAGGCCAAGACCCGTGACCGGGTTGTAGCGCCGTGAAATAATAATAATAAGAATTACATTTGAAAAGATTTAAATTTATTTATAATTGCTGAAATCTTTTTACGAAATTAATATATTAATTATATATATATATATATATATATATATATATATATATAGAGAGAGAGAGAGAGAGAGAGAGAGAGAGAGAGAATTAAATCAAAATCGTTACAGCGGTTTTTGAGAAAATCGTAAAATGTTGCTATATATGCCATTGTATATATATATATATATATATATATATATATATATATATATATATATATATATATATATATATATATATACACTTTTCTCATACAAAAACATACTCTATTATTGATCTCACAATCCCTACGGTTAAATTTTTATTATTTCATGCATTTTTTTTTTTCCAATCCCTCAAACAGAAAAAATTAAGCGTTAGTAAATAAATATCATAATAATATATAATGATAAATTGGTAGATAACATACGTTTTTCTACCGGTCTGGTAATTGAAGGGTGATTTTTTAAAAAAAATATATTTATTGGTATTTACAACTGTATAATAAAATACATTTAGTAATTGTGATACAAGATAAGTTGACATGATTCATATGTAGGGATACTACCCATTGGCAGCTCCCTAAAGACTATGTTAAACAAGAAGGTCTTGGGGCCATCTTCTTTTCAGACGTCTCGGAGGATTATCAGGGATTGTAGAGGAAGCAAGGATTGAAACTAGTGGGTTAGAGTGGGAATTGAGTTTGTCATGAAAGGAGTGGTACCTGGTTCGGGCCAAGTCAGCAACAAAGGGAATATTAAGGTCTTTATGGATGAGTTTATTTGTGACAAAATAAGGAGCATTGAGGAATTTTCGAAAGATTTTGGATTGTAAGGATTGGAGACGAGATGAATTTGATGGTTTAGTAGAGCCCCAAATCTCTGCTTAGTAAGTCCATATTGGTCTTATGATAGTCATGTAGATGAGTCTTTTGTGCTTAAGTGGAAGGTTTGAGCGTTTGTCCAATAAGTGTTGAAGTAGTCGAAAACGTCGAGCAGTTTCTTATCTTTTCAGTCTTGTATGATGGTTCCAAGTGAGACGTTTGACCAGGTGCAGTCCTAGGTATCGGATCTAATCAACTGGGACAAGAGGAGTGTTATTGAAGGATACTGTTTGGCAGGTTGTCATAGGTTTAAGACGAAGGCTGAAGGTTATTGGGTGGGATTTATTGGAATTTATTTTTATTCTCCAATTCTGACACCATACTTCAAGATCTCTGATATGGGATTGAAGAGTTTGGGAGGCAATAATTGGATCGTTGTTGACTGATAACACACAAGTGTCATCAGCATAGGAAAGGGTGATTGATTCTTATATATAAATGATTGTAACCTATACTACCTGTAGATTGTTAATTCTTATTTGGAGGTAAGGGGTTAATTCTTAAAAAGGTTAAGAGGTTAATTCTTATTTCATGCACTAAGAACTCCTCTTACTTGGTATTTCATACTGCAATCTACATCTCCGGGAGGCAGTCATTTAGACCCAGGAGTTCCTAAAACCCATTTCCATTTAAAACTAGAATCTGGACACTTTCCTTCCCCATGCCTACTATGTCTGATCTCACATTTTTACAGCACATTTGCTGATTGTCGAATAGCTTCTGATAGGTGTGAATAAAGATATGAAGAGAAACAAAAAAAAATTCAGTATCCCAATACTTTCCCATACAATATGTTTTATACATTAATGTCAAGTATGCAGATTTTATTGAAACTGTTGCATTCTGCTCTCAAAATGATGTGATACCTGCAGAACAAACTGGATTTCAAGCTCAATTGAGCACATAGCATTCGCTCATCAGACTACAAAATGAGGTGACAAGCAACTTCCACAAAAATAAGGCAACTGCCATGATAGCACTCGATTGCTCAAAAGCATTTGACTCCGTGTCACGTGGATTGCTTTGCCAACTGTTGTTCAACCTGGGGTGCCCTGAGCAGTTATATACTACTATGAAATCTTTCCTAAGTAACCGGTATATAATAGTACAAGATGTCTAATCCCGTCCATCTCGCATGTGGTGTTCCACAAGGTGCGGTACTATCTCCAATACTATTTTCTATTTATACTGAAAAAATTGTTGGAACCCAGTTCGAGCATGCTTTAATATCAGCTTTTTTTGATGATATCGCTGTCACCTGTAGTAGCTCAAATGCCAGCAAGGCGGTTATGCATTCAGAAAAAGCCTGCCAAATCATAGCAAACGAGCTGAAAAAGTTAAAAATTGATGTGAATGCAGATAAAATGAAAGGAATAAGTATACTCATTTCAAAAGAGAAAGAAAACATTACCGTCAAAATTTAAAATTAACAACTGCGAAATTAAACTATCCAAACATATAAGATATCTCGGAGTCACCTTTGATAGACATTTAAAGTTTTCAGTCCACTTTGGTAAACAAATTAAAACAGTGAGGCAGAAATTAAGGCAGCTTAATCACTTAATTAATTCTTCAAGTATGTCTCTTCGACTGAAGATATCAATTTATAAGGCCATTATACGTCCAACTCTGTTATATGCTTCTCCACTCTTTTCGCATACTGCTCAGTCGACCAAAAAACGTTTACAATCGTTCCAAAATGGCGTACTGCGGAAAATTGTGAAAGGAACGTCATTACAAAGATTCAAAACCTCAAGAGTTCACGAGGAATTAAAAATCGACAAACTTTTCGAATTCGTTACTACCAGGAATAAAAATTTCTATGAAACGATCAAACTTATTAACAATCTGATATATAGTAAGCTAACACCTTCTGGATTACTTTAACGATAGCAGAATATTGAGATTTAGGTTTTAGGATTAGGTTAAGGTTCTACTTAAACCAAAAGGTGAGCCCCATCACCTCATTATAGATTCATAGAATATAATTATATATTACAGGAATCATAGAGATTTCTGACATCCTTAAAATGCATAAATGCAGAAAAAGGAGAAAATTCAAAAAATAAGGTTTTAAGAAGAGCTAACAAAAGGGACTACGAGATAAAAAAATAAATAAATAAAAACTTGCATAATTTTAAGGCAGTTTTGTTCGGAGGGTATCTAAAAAAGAGTAAAAAACCTACAATTCGGATTCTAAACTTTTTACTTTCCCTTATTATATACCTGTCATTTACAAGTATGTAAAAGAAAATAAATATTTCAATGGCAATTCCTTACAGTTCTTCATCTTTGGCGATAAACTGAAAGTATTACCTTTCCGTCCTAGTAACTACAACATTGGCTAGGTTTACGAGCACACTAAAGTGTTACCTGGATATCCTCAACACCAAATAAGGTAAGTTCCGAGGATAAGGCCCAAACTGAGGATAAAAGGTAAGAAGGAGTATCGAAGCGGAAGGCAGTAAAGTGGCCCAAAAAAAGAAATTGTTGTTTCCTTTTTTTTATATATGGCCGTAGTCATTTATCGGGGCGGGGCAATGCATACAGTTGGTGACAATCTCCTTATTCCGAGCGCCTTTGTCCGAATATTCAACAGATGGTCATGTATTTTAAAGCTCCGTCCTAAACCCTTTTTCCGAAGGGCCTTGTGTTCGATCCGGGGGTACAAACCGGAATAACTATCCCCTACAAAACAAGGGTATATTAGGGTAAAGAAAGAGTATTACTAATGTAATATTCCAAATCGTGATTGTTTCTTCTTTAGCATTAAACATTTTAAAAAATTCGCGACTTTAGTGGCAAAATTAAATATAGAAAAAAAATGTATACCACTGAAGCCCATAAAAAATCATATGTCCAGTACAAATAAAGATTTGTAATGTTTTTGACTCACTGTAGAATTAGATAATTAGGCCGAGATCCGGCTTAGCCCTTGAATTTATCCCACAATTTGGGGTACTTTCCTTATAGAGGCATCGTTGCCCCAGAACGGTCTCCGAACATTAGTCGACTCATGGCTCAAAAAACATAATCTACCACAGCTGAGATTCGTACCCAAAATCCGGAGGATAGTTTTCCGTTCCACCCACTACACCACGCCATTCTCTGAAATTCAATATAAACCTTTAAAACCCATTCACACACTTTTAATTTTCACTTACCTATATATCACATATAAAGTAAGGGAAGTTATTACGATACCAAAGAAATTGTAGAATTTCAGTTTAGAACGGAAATAAACGTTGTGGGTAAACGTCTGATATGTTACAGAAACTTTTTTCTTATCAAAATCGGAAAACTAGAAAGGCACGTATACCCTGCGTTTTTCACCTTTTTACGTTTTTCTCAAAAATCTATTTTGATTAAACTGATTATATTGATGTAAAATTGAATAGGTTTTAATATCATGTAAGTTTCATTCTGATTAAAATAGTTTAACAGGGCTTAAATGCGGAATATTTGAATTTTGTGTCCTTTACACTATGTTCGAATTTATAGATTTTGAAAAATTAACCATGATGTTCATTAGCATTGATGAAAAACTGTTAAATATATATATATAATATATATATATATATATATATATATATATATATATATATATACATATATATACATATATTGAATGAACGTGATATCCAACCAAAGCAGAAAAAGGGAAAACTATTTTTTTTTTTAGAGTAATTATTTTTCCCCGAGCTTAAGAATTATAACATAGGTGTATAATAAACCTTCAGAAAGAAAATTTCAGAAAATATTTTAACTTATATACAAAACTGTCATTCGTAATCCATAAAGACTAAAATTGCATAGACTTAAGTAATTACTGAACATAAGTTAACATAATCTTATGTTACTTAATCTAAAACACGTGTTTTCGATCAAACTAGATATATTTTTTTTTACTGCAATTACCTATATTTTAACTCTTACTTTAGTTAATAGTTTTTCAATCGATTTTAACAACTGTGGTAAGTGGTAAATTTGTTGCCCGCAAAGTAGTAATCGTTATTCTACAGGTAACTGGCTAAATCCTAACCATGGTTTTAACATTAAAAATCTTTAATTATGAATGATTGTTAAATTTATTGATTGTCTGATAAATGCAATAAATTTATTTTGGAATAGGTAATCAAAGTTTGCAAAAAAATATTAAAGCATTTTACTATCAATAACCTATGAAATTTCGAGCCCGAATTATTATCTGAAATTCACGTTCTAAGGTCTCCTGAGTTCATGTAACGAATCTCAGAAAAATGGTGTGTGTGTGTGTCAAGTACGACTCAAATCCGAATTAATACTCGAAACCAAAATGTTAAATATTAATAAATATATCGTATACAAAAAAAAAAAAAAAAAAAAAAAGTCTGTACCATGAAGGATCTTGGGTTCATTTGAAGAATGAATCTTTACTGTTTTAAAAAATCTACTATGACCACGCTCAACAGACAGGTATTTTTTCCCCCGAATGTTTGGGTATCCACTGTATTTGTAAAGGTAGTTTCAGAGCTTTGGCCTTTCCTCCTTACCCAGGGCTAAAATAACAGATTAAATAATTAACTATTCTAATGAATCCAGTTGTTACCCGGAAATCGGTCATTATTAATTCATTGCTTTCCTCTAAACAGTAACCGAACTATTGTTCAGAGAGCAGCATTTACTTTCGAGGAAAATGTATACAGTTATGCTAAGTCCTTGTGTTTAATTTAGTAACGTGGAGTACTTCTTTCGCCAATACTCCACTCGGAACAGCTATTTGTAATCATCTGCTTACGAGACACCCTTACATACTGCTAGGGGTTGTAGTATCTGTTAAGATATGTTACTGCTTTGTAGATGGGATTCCTTGTTTTTTGAGATTTGTTTACCATTTTCTAGACAAAAATTGAGTCTGAATCTCAAGGGATATTCGGCGTTTGCCCAATGTGCGACAATTTCTAGTAGATAATGCTTCTAGACTGGTGTAGGATTCTCTAAATGTAGGATTCAAATCAGATTGGAGGATAATTATTTATTATTTTATTTTAGCTGTGGGACAACCCTGGAGTATTGATACCATACTGTGGCTCATCAGTCACTGTTGTTTGTTTATTCATTTCACGTCACTTTATACTGTTGTTGCCATATTGTACTTGTTTTTTTCTTCATAAATATAGCTAACATATATTCAGTTATTAAGTACAAAAGGGTAAAAAAAGATAAATACATACGATAAGATAAGACATAATAATACTAACCTAGTATTCTAGTTACTAAACCTATTTACCTAGGTTTTTGTTTTTTAATTATTAATTAATTCATTATTTATATTACACTTCTTAATCCTTATCTAACATATGTTTTTATGATATAGTATTTTCTGATTATTTAATATTAAACATCATATATATATATATATATATATATATATATATATATATATTTTATTTATTTTATTTATATATTATTATATATTTTTTTTGTTTTAATTTTTAATATTAATTATTTGTGACTGTTTACTAATCTATACTAATATTATAAAGCTGAAGAGTGTGTTTGTTTATTTGAACACGCTAATCTCAGAAACTACTGGTTCTGATTGAAAAATCATTTATCGAGGAAGGTTATAGGCTATATAACATCACGCTGCTACCAATAGGACCGAAGAATCAGTCGAAAATCTGGGAAAAAACGTGGAACATTTGGGAGAAAAAAAAAACCTCGCTTCCCAATGATTCCAAATGATTTACCTTTTATTTTTAAATAATTCATTTTCCCGTTAATTTATATTTTTCCATTTAAACACGTAGAAATAGATTTACGTCAAGATCGGGTTGCGGAGAAAATCAGTATGTTCTTCTGCCACAAGAAAATAAAACTAAAAATGTCATTTACGCGGAAGTACTTTAAAATATATTCTTTTAAAAACTTCTTAATAGCAATCATAATAACAGAAATTGATGCAGACGAAGTCGCTTTAGAATATATCAAAGAAAAAGTGACATGTACTTAAAAGGTTTAAACTTGGGTGATAAAATTCCGGTTCTGGGATACGCCGATGATTTGGTACTGCTAAAGGAAGACACGGAAACTAAAAAACTAAATACAAGTCCGTTAATAAAAACCGGTAAAGAAATAGGACTCGAAATAAATACCTAAATGCCAAAATATATGATTTGTTGCAGAGACGGTGGCGATCATAGTGATATTGATATATCAGGGTATACTTTTGAACACGCAGAGAAATTTAAGTATTTAGGTTCAATGATAACGAAAAAAAAAATCCAGGAGGAAATTAAGACCTGGTTAAACGCGGGAAATGCGTGTTATAATTCAGTTGCGAAATTAGTTAGCTTCTGTCTAAAAACTTAACGGTTAGAATTTATTAAACTGTTATTCTTCCGACGGTGAAACGTGGCCGGTTGCGTTGAAGGACGGACAACGGCTAAAGGTTTTAGAAAATAAGGTACTAAAATATTTGGTCCTAAGAGAGATGAGGCTACTGGGGAGTATAGAAGGTTACACAACGCGGAAATATTTATATCAATCAATATTATTATCTATATTGTTAAGTCATGATTTATTTCAAGAGCCATTTTCAACTTTAATTGTTATTACCTTGAAGCTTATACATTTATAAATTTAAATGAATTAAAAAAATTACTATTTCTTTTGATTTATTCGAGTATTATAATCAGAACTATTATTTTAAGCATATTTAGGACTTTTATTAGCTGTATGTCTATATTTATAAAAGAAAGTACCACTCAATTTTCTGGTATCTAAAAAATGACTATGGTTGTGAGGATAAAATTTTTCCTGGAGGTTCGTCTTACCGCCTAGATGTGCACTAAGGCAGGATTTGAAAATCTTCGCCCAAAAAGTGGTTGAACAACCTAAACGTAAAATTGTCTTAATCTGATATGTATCAGCAAAGGTACAAAAATTGTATAACAAATATATTTAAGCATATTACTGTTGTTATCTGTTCGTTTAACGTCCCTTTTGTACTACTATGGTTAATCTTATGATGACTAATTTTTTCCTCGCCAAGTTTAGTTAGGGTAGAGATCTTAAACGATTTCATGGAGTCGCAAAGGCTTGGGACCACCATTTTACGTCCCCTTCGAAGGAGGACATAACTACGGTTGTTTTTTACTCCCATTAAAAAATCTTAAGGGCACCTGGCTGGTCACTACATACAGGTGACCGACCCTTTTAAGCATATTGCGTTTCATATCTGTTTCGAGTGTAGGTTCCTATGAAAATATATTCAATTGTTATTTATTTTTTAAAAATGGTTTGTGACGATTATTTTTACATATTAAGTGATTATGGGTATAACCACTTCTATGGTTTGCTATTGTAAATTTGACAGGAAGAAGTCAAGATCGGGCTTTAAATGATAATAAAGAGTAGCTTTTAGTTGATATTTATTATAGCCAATCTCACCATAAACGCACATAAATTAATACGAAATGCAATATTCGCGAGCAAAGCTGCGTGACACAGCTAGTAGTAATCAATATTGTTAAATAACATACAATATTTACGATACTCAATATGATTAAACAGTATCGTGTTATGGTAATAATAATCAATATAATACAATTAATAAGAAGTTACACAATCTTTTAGCAATAATGAACACAGCATCAAGAACACAATTTATCTCATTGATAAACATTGATTTTACACTTTGCAAAGTCAGCTAACTGTTTTTTTCTTTATTTTTAATCACATTTTAAATGTTTACATTAAGTAATATATGCATAAATATTGATGTGATTGATTACTTTGATATTTATACAATTTATTTTATTGAATTTTTCATAACTATAAAATTTTTTTTTTTTTTCTAGTTTCCTTCATAATTCTTATGTACTACTTCTACATTATTTATTATCTTATTTTAGCTGTGGGACAACAGTGGGGTATTGAGACCATACTGTGGCTCATCAGTCACTATTGTTTGTTTATTTATTTCACGTCACTTTATAATGTGTTGGCTATTCGGACGATCTTACAGCAGAAGTCCTAAATTTTGCCTATCTAGGTTTAATTAGGATAGGGATCTTTAACGAGTGTCTGACATCGCATAGGCTCAGGACCACATTTTTACGCCCCCTCTAAAGGTCGGCATAACTAAGGATTTTTTACGAACATTAAAAAATTCTAGGACCACCACCGAGTTCTGCGCTTGCGCTAGTTCATTAACATACGTCGTTATATCGTCTCTTCTTTATGAACAGTTTTTAGTGTGTAATAATTGTTTTTATTACATATAAACAATTAGTGATTGTGCAACAACATTCGTTGTCAACAATGGACTAATCCTACTGACTGTAAGTAGTAATATTTACGATTACTTAGTTGTCGTATGAAGTAGAGCTGAGAAGCCTTATCTTTTTCGCCATATTGCGATCCCCACTCAGCTTCCTCAGCTTGCCAGTCTTCCACTGACCCCTGGAGGGGCCACGTCGCGCTCCGGACAACAAGGTCAAGGTCGCGCAGACGTATTTTTTTGTTTTATTTTTTATTTATTTTTTTATTTTTATGTATCAATGAGATACTACCACCAAGTCATGGCGGGAAAGGCAAGCATTAAACGCTCCAGGTCAGCTGGCTCTTCTGCTTCCCCGGTCAAGCAAAGGCAAAGACGTAATAACAAACGCCCTACGCCCCCCTCATCAGCTGCTTCTAACGAACAGGAACCACAACCCGGGACTTCATCGCAAGGGATGACTGAGGAATCTCCCTTTTTTACTCCTAACCCCTACCAAGTACTCCATATCGAGAAAGAGGTCATGGAATCAGAATCTACACCGAGAGATCCCCGCCCTCCTCCCATATTTGTTAAAAATATACGAAATTTTCAACTCCTATGTACCCAATTAAATAAAATCATTGATGGCAAAAGCTACACATGTCTAACGCGAATCAATGACACAAAAATATCACCCGATTCAGCTGATGTGTACCGCAAAATAGTAAAATATCTTACTGAAACAAAAGCTGATTTTCACACGTATCAGCTAAGAGAGGAGAGGGCATTAAGGGTGGTAATAAGAAATTTACACCCCTCTACACCAGCTGAGGAAATAAAGGAAGAACTGACGTCTCTTGGGTTCAAAGTGCGTCAGATAACTAATGTCATGAAAGATATTATAGAAGAATCAGGTGACAGGAGTAAAATTCCTTTACCTCTATTTTTTGTGGACTTAGAACCGTCTCCAGGAGTAGAAAAAATTTATGAAGTGGAAAAACTCTATTACACGAGAGTAAAGATTGAAAAGCCATATGTAAAAAGAGACATTATACAATGCCACAATTGTCAAGCATACGGCCACACGAAAACGTATTGCCACCACATACCGCGCTGTGTTAAATGTGGTGAACAGCACAAGTCTGAGCAGTGCAATAAATCACGTATAATCCCAGCAGTTTGCGCTCTGTGCCACAAGGGACATCCGGCGAATTACAAAGGCTGCGAGATTTACAAGAATCTCAAGACAAGATTTCTGAAGCCCCAGCGCCAAGAGGAGACTAGACCGAGGAGAAACCCATCAAAATTCGTCGACCCGACAGTTTCGTTCGCCCAACAACTTGGTGGTGGTGACCAGTCTACTCAGTGTGAGGCCACGCCGGTTCAACATACACTCAAACATCCCGAACCTGAATCTCAACCACCTCAACATTTTAATTCTCAAAAACTTCCCCAGCATCAAATTTCTCCTATCCCTCCTCCATCAAATGTCACAGACCTCACCAGTTTAATGACATCATTCATCTCAGAAATAAAATCAATAGTTATGCCTCTGATATCAGTCCTAACAAACCTAGTATCAAATTTAATTCCTGCCTTGAAAAAGCCCTAAATGATTCCATCCAACTCCATTTCCATTCTCCTCTGGAATGCGAATGGTGTTCGAAATCATATTAATGAACTAACTTTATTACTACAGGACAAACGTATTGACATAGCTCTTATCACTGAAACACGACTAACTAACAAACGATCATTCAACATCCCAGACTACCAAATATACCGAACTGACCATCCCGATGGAACAGCTCATGCCGGCACTGCTGTCATCATCCATCGCTCCCTCTCCCATAATTTATTACCCTTACCAGTACATAACTTCCTCCAAACCACTGCTGTAATTATACAAACCCGTCATTTTCCTATAACAGATACTTCCTATTATACAGTTGCAGCATACTCTCCTCCAAAAATACCTATTTCCGAAATCCAATTTAATTTATTCCTTAATTCCTTAGGGCATCATTTCCTCATAGGTGCGGACTTAAATGCCAAACACCAGCAATGGGGAGCCAGAACTACAAATTCTCCCGGGCGAACATTGCTGTCTGCACTCTATTCCACTCACTGTAATATCCTCTCCCCCGATTCCCCTACCTACTGGCCTACTGATCCTCACCGTAACCCCGACCTCCTCGATTATTTTATCCACAAAGGGCTAGGACCTTTAAATCATTCCGTTTCCCGGCTCGATGACCTTTCCTCCGATCATAGCCCTCTTACCCTGACTCTCTCATTATCTCCTATTCCGAAACTCCCTCCACCATCATTCCTAAGAGGCCCAGTTAATTGGAACCTCTTCCGCGAAATAATAACGGATGGAATAGACCTCAGAGTATCCCTCAAATCTCCACAAGATCTTGATGATGCGGTTGATTCCTTTACTACCCTTATCCAACAAGCAGCCTGGAATGCATCTTCACCTTCTCCTTCCCAAAATACTACCAGAAGAATCCTATACCCCAAAACCTCCTAGATCTAATCCATACCAAACGACGCTCTAGAACCCTCTGGCAAAGAACCAGGCACCCAGACGATCGTAAATCCTACAATTATTACACCAAATTAGCTAAAAAGAAATTAGATACCTTTCGATCCCAATCCTACAATTCCTATCTTTCTTCACTATCTATCTGCGACAATTCCCTCTGGAAAGTAACCAAAAAAGTTCTTAAATACCAATTCATCTCCCATCCCATCCGACGTGAAGATGGATCCTGGGCTTTGTCGGATGAGACTAGAGCGGAAGAATTTGCCAAATACCTTTCTAAAGTTTTTATTCCACACCCCGAGCTCAATCCTGCTCATACAGCTAACGTAAAGGAATTCCTCTCCTCTCCAATTCCTCTCTCTCCACCCCCTAAAGCTATTAACCCCTCTGAGGTCAAATTCCTTATAAAGAAACTAAAACCTCGAAAAGCTCCTGGCTACGACCTCCTCAATTCTAAGATCCTTCGTCAACTGCCCCAAAAAGCAATTATATTCCTTACCTACCTCTATAATAGTATCCTCCGTACAACCCACTTTCCTTTGGTGTGGAAACACTCCATCATTCTCCTTTTTCCCAAACCTGGTAAACCTCCCAACAACACCTCATCCTATAGGCCTATTAGTCTCCTTCCGATCCTTTCAAAAATCTTTGAAAAAATCCTTCTCAAGCGTATCCTACAGTTAATTGAAATTCCTTTCCACCAGTTCGGATTCCGCTCACAGCACTCCACTGTACAACAAGGCCTACGAGTGGTTGACCATATATCCTTTGCACTTGAAAACAAGCAATATTGCACTGGTGCCTTTCTGGACGTTGCTCAGGCATTCGACCGGGTCTGGCACGATGGCTTGCTTTTCAAACTAAAAACCCATTTACCACAATCCTTGTATCTAATCCTACAATCCTACCTTTCAAACCGTTCCTTCAGAGTCCGCTCTGGTTCAGAATTTTCCAATAGTTACCTGATCGAGGCTGGTGTACCTCAAGGCAGTGTCCTAGGTCCTGTCCTCTATCTCCTATTTACAGCTGACATACCTACGGATCCTGATACCTTCTTAGCAACCTTTGCCGACGATACTGCCATTTTATCAACCCAATCAGATCCCGAAATTGCATCTTCCTATCTACAGAGACATCTATCCTTGATTGAATTTTGGTGCGCTAATTGGCGTATCAAAATTAATGAATCCAAATGTAAGCACATCACCTTTACCCTTCGCCGCAGATCCTGTCCACAAGTCAATTTTAACTCCATACCCCTTCCCTGCTCTGACACAGTCCGGTATCTGGGATTCTTACTAGACAAAAGACTAACGTGGAACCCACACACTCGACTTAAACGACAAGAGCTCAACAGACGATACGGCCAACTATATAGACTACTAAACAGAACATCAAAACTTTCTGTTGCTAATAAACTATTAATTTACAAGACGATTCTAAAACCGATATGGACCTACGGACTCGAACTGTGGGGGACAACTAAATTTTCGAACATCAGGCGTATCCAATCCTTTCAGTCCAAAGTCCTTAGAACAATAGTCAATGCTCCCTATTATGTTACAAACAAGACCTTACACAATGATCTGAATATCCCATTTGTCTTCGATTTAATCCCATCTAAATTCCTAAACTTCCACCAGAGGCTAACTCACCTTCCTAATCCTTTATCCCAATCCCTATCTAGCTCCAGCCATCCCTATAACCCTCCTCGTAGGTTGAAACGGCAGTGGCCTAGAGATCTCTTATAACAAAGCAATGCTGAGTGTTGGCAATGGCCAGCTTCTCCACTCACGCCTGAGAGTCTGTGGCTCTAGCGCCCTCTCTCAGTCTCCACTGGCTTATTAGACCGGTGACGCGACTGACTGAGAGGCGCTGGGATCTCCTAGCCTTGGGCCCCAACGCCCACTTGTGGGAGTCGGGGTTTAATTCGGAGTTCCCGGGGGCAGTATGTAAATATTGTATATATATGTATGAATGTGACCAAGATTATTATTATTTATTTCTTTTATTTTATTTTTATCTTTATTTACGGTTATTTATTCTTCTTTATATTTTATTTATTTCTATTTATTTTGTATTCATTTATTTTTATTTCTTTATTTTGTGTACATAAGGAATGAATGAACTCTAATATCACTAATACTTATTGCCCAAGATTGTGGCAGATTGTATTATTTCTAAATAAATAAAGGTTAAGGACCACCACCAGGTTTGAACCTATAGCCTTTGGTATATAAAGCTGTTATAATGACAACTATGTTACAGATGATCCCTCACAGCCATTATTTGTGGGTATTCAACATTTGGGAGAAAATTCAATTCAAATTCAAACTGATATAGTTATCAATGACGAGGAATATGTTTACAAATGCATGGATGAATGGTGAAGACAACCAGTTGCACGCGGTGTAACAGATGAATAAGCAATTGCGCTAAGCGGGGACAGCATGCGTCGATTATGAATGGAGATTGCTTTCATTGAATTATTCAAGGAGATATCTCATGTGCGGCTCATTTCCAATTGTCATCGCGCCCTTGGGTTAACGTTTATCTGATTATCTGTTTTCCGTTTGGATATTCGTAGTGTCTAAATCTGTACATTATGTAATGCATGATAGTATTTGATATAGAATATGACGGCCTTTGATCGTCATTAAAACCTATATATTAATATTTAGAAAAAAATAGCCATGAAGAGTCATGGGTTAGTTATGGAGGTCCGCAATGTTTCCATGCAAATATTCAGCATTCCAACGGTATATTACACGTGCATATTACTCTTCTTATGTTCAAAAACAAAAAATTGCATTAAAATATACGTTTTCAGTTTTATCCTTTAGTTGGATATCGAATTCATTCAAGTTTTATATTTACTTGTTTCTAATCAGTGGTAACAAGATTATACAGTTATTTTTATAGAACCAACAAAATTAAAGGTACTTTAGAGGAAGAAAATTTAAAATATCGGCATTTAAGCCCAGTCAGACTATTTTTATCAGAATCAAACCTACATGGCGTTTAAGCCTATTGAATTTTACATCGATATAGCGAGTTTAATCAAAATCGTCCGAACCGATTTTGAGAAAATCGAATAAATGTGCAAAATGCATGGTATAAAGTGCCTCTTCTGGTGAGCTCATTTTGATGAAAAAAGTTTTGTCACGTCTCGGGCGTATAGTTGTCTTAAATATGAAATTTCAGTTTCATAGGACTTACCGTTTCCGACCGGGAGTTACCACACAAAAATACACAGACATTTTTGCGGGACTTGGTAATTTGGACTCAGGGGATTGTAAAAAAAATTCACGATCGCAATCCTTTCTCTTACTATATATAGTAAGTGAAAGTAAAAAATCTGGTGCGGACAACACACGACTTTCACTTACCTCCATTTTTAAAATCAATGAAAGAATTTTCAAATACAGATGGAGATAAAAATACGTGAAACTATTAAAGAATTAATTAAATTGATTTTCTATAGAAACATGTGTTTTATTAAAAAATCTATTATATCATTATCTAAAATAATCAGTTAGTTTTGTCAGATTTTTATCACTCTCTATTAACTTTTAAAAGCTTGTGTATGAGATATAATTTTTTCTAAAATCTTTAGCTTTCCAACGGTTTATCATACATGTACGAGTATATTACTGTTCTTATGTTCAAAAACGAAAAATTGCATTTAAAATATATGTGTATGAATGTGTATTTCCGTGGAAAACTGGAATTCGAAAATTTTCACGATCGTAATACTTTCCCTTTTTTTTTTTTTTTTCTTACCCTCTGGTTTTATTTTCGAACAAAATACAAATACAAATGTAATATGTATAAATGTCACATTTGTCCTTCTGTTACCCGGAGGTATTCTAAAGAGGATTGCTATATGCGCTGGATGCACTAGTAATCTTTCAAGGGCTTCTTCTATGCCTTTATTTATCCATTGCAAAATGGGAGGGACCATTCTTCAGGGTTTTGGCAATAAATTGAGTTCAGACATAGTCCGAACTCCTTCCCTCGGCGACAACGTCAACGAGAGGTAGTGATCCTTGCCACCTCCCAGGCTTGGGTGGTGGGGTGATATCAGAAAATAATGGATTAGCACAGGCCTTCAGCCCATCAAAAAATTTAATGTGCCTCCGGCTGATATATTCAGACACTGTTGGCAATACTAACTCCTGATGAAGTATATGGTTTTTGGCCCTCTGTAAGTTGGTACCTCTGACAATCCGCCGAAGGATGGAGTTCTGGAACGTCTGTAATTGTTTGAGAGTGGACTTAAACCGATGCCGCATCAAGGGCGCACCATAGAGCATAGTCGGACGTATTATAGCCTTGTAGATCTGTAGTTTCAGCCTCAGTGACAGCTGAGGTGACGTGAGTAGATGATTAAGTCTATAACCCTTTCTCCTGGCCAGTTTGAGTCGTTCCTGGACGTGGCTAGATAAGGTGAGGTGCCTATCTAGAGTGACGCCCAGGTAGAGGATTGAATTAGAGACTGGCAGTGTTTCTCCGTTCACTTTAAAATCAGTGGGCAAAGCGCTCTTCCCCTTCTGGAACGACATGACAATGGCATCTGTCTTCTTCGGGTTCACCCTAATGCCAATCTCCTTCAGCTCATCTACAATAGTGGTCGATGCTCCTTGTGCCAGGGTGAGAGCCCTTTTCGGTCTCATACTAGAAGCATAGATGCCAATGTCATCGGCGTAGGCTGCTACCAGTGCCATTGGGTGCTTCATTGAGATCACTTTTGCTGTAAAGATCACAAACAATAGTGGTCCCAATACAGAACCTTGAGGTACCCCACAAATGGTGGGTGTCCTTTGAAGTTGACAATTTATCGCCTACCCTTACGACGAAGGATCTCCCGCTTAAGTAGCTTCTGATCAATCAGCATAATGAAGCTGGAAAACGATAGTCTTCCAACTGGCGAAGCAGTAACTTGTGGGATACACAATCAAACGCCTGTGTGCAGTCCGGCGAGATGAACACCGTGGCTTCATTGTTCTTCGTCATACGCTCTATGGTGTGCCTTTGAAGTTTCACTAAATGATGATCACAGGCTACGCCTCGTGAGAACCCGGTCTGTTCTGGTGGAATGATGGACTCCTCACTGCAGTGCTCTAGCAGATGGTGATGGATCAGCCTCTCGAACACCTTGCTCATATGCGAAAGGAGACTGATAGGGCGCTAATGCTCTGGTGAGTCTCCATTCTTCCCAGGCTTAAGTAGCGGCACTATGATCGCTTGCTTCCAGTCATCGGGGAAGTATGAGATCCGCATACAGGAGTTAAAAATGTTTAATAGGAAGGCTTTACCCCTCCGAGGTAGCATCTTCAATAGTACATACGGAATATCATCCAGTCCCGAAGCCTTGTTACCCTTGGTGCGTCGTAGTACCGACTCAAGCTGTCCGAAGGTGGAGAATATCCTCTTTTCATTAGGGGACGTTGGTCTTCCCGCAGGAAGTGTGGGAGCATTTAACAGCCGATCATCTTCTCTCGCCTTATAAGAATCGGCCAAGAGTATAGCCTGTTCCTCAGGGGATAATAGGGTGCCACCTGATGCAAGGTGTACACTCTTCCTCTTAGTGACGTGTGACCTCACAAGTCTCCAGAACTGACGATGATCATCATGAGTCCTACGGAGTTGCTCGTGCCATAGGAAAGTCTTCCATTCACGCATGAGGCTGGCTATCTGCCGGGTCATCGCATTGATGGCCGGTTTCAAGCCGTAGTCACAAGTTCGATGGAAAATATTCCTCAGGTTGTTCCTTTGTGCAATGAGAGCAAGAATGTGTCTCGGTGGTTTCTTGAATGCGTTTGGCTGAGGACTGAACCTTGGTATGGTAAGATTGGCTGATAAATGGACGGTGGTGGTGATATCCGAGATCGGCTTCTGCACCTCTTTAACAGTTCTTAAGTACTGTATCTTTGGTAGGGTATCATCCACACTAGCCCTATATCCTTTCCAGTCGGCCTTGTGGAAGAGGAACTTGCTCGCGGGTGGTGTTGCTGGAGTTCCCTCAAAGGCATATAGCACAGGCCGGTGGTCCGACGGTCCGTACGGGAGCGCTAGGCACTCAGTAACAGTGTGAAGGTCCCTGGTCAGGATTAGGTCAAGTGTGGATGTCCAGTCAGGTCGGGCCGCATGCCTAAAGGTGTGCGCTTCGGGGTGGAAGACAGCCATCCTGGTCTTGGTGATATAGGTACCCATCGGATTGTTGCTACCGCACAGCCAGGCAGTGTGCCGGGCGTTGAAGACCCCTAAGATGACAAACCGACTCTTATCCTGGGCGTGCTTCAGCAATAGCTTCATAGATGTTAATATAGCCTTGGGTCTCCTATAGACACAGCAGAACGTAAAACGTTGTTTTAATCGAACATCTACTGTGACAATATGAGTACCCTCTGTAGAAGCTACTGGGTTGGGTACCAACCTCGATGGGATATCTCCTCGAACCAGAATGACTACGGCCTCGTTAGCCCCGGGTTGACAAGCCTCCCGGTATGCAATATACCCCTGAAAATACAGTGAAGCAGAGGTGGATAGTATAGTATAGTGTCGGTCAGCGCCACCACCGATGGCCGGTGCTGCTGCAGGAGGAGTTCTATTTCAGCCTTCTTTAGTAGTTGGCCTCGAATATTATATGAAATAACTAAGTGCTCAGTCATAATGCTTAGCGATGATCTTCGTCAGCATCTTCATCATTTTTTGAACAGTTGCCATCATCTCTGCGAATTGGGCGTTGAATAGAGCATTGCTTGGATGTGCTTGTGTATTTAAAATGAATTGCGGTGTTGAGAAGTGAGCGGATGCTGTCATTGGTTCAGCTTCTTCATGACTAGCCTACTTGTCTTACTTGAAGGGGCTGCTACATTTATAATTGTCCTCTTTCTCATCTGGAGCAGTTCTTGCCGGCGGGGACACTCTTTGGAGGAGGCATGATGGGCTCCACTACAGTTGGCACATTTGATTGGTGCAAGTCGTGGGCAGCTTCTTTCTTCATGAGTTTGGGCGCACCGGGGGCATTTTACTGTCCTCCCGCAGTATTTCATGGTGTGCCCAAACTCTAAGCAGTTTCGACACTGTGCTGGGCATTTATCTTCTTTAAAGGGGGTTACCCTAAATCTAACCTGGTTCACATGGCGAAGAGCCTGTACATTTTCGATTTTTACCGTAGGCTCAGTGATGAGCAAGATGGCTTCAATCGGGTAGGTCACTTCCCTTGTCGTTTGGTCAGGCGCTTGGCCATCACAAATCCTGGCAGCCTTTGTTTTACTTCAGTGGCGAACATATTTAAATCACTGTCAACATCGAAGCCGTGAACCACAAACTTCTTTGTCCTCATGGTGCCGCGAGGTGCATAGGTGTGGAATTGCACCTTATCATCACGACGGTTTTACCACGGCATAGTGATCGGCATCATTATCCAAGTATAACCTCGTCTCCTTTGCCGAGGTATTTGTAGTAAACTTTGTGATCTTCATTTCTAAGAGAGTCGCTCTGAGAATGGGTTGTGACAGTGGTGGCCTGATTATTACTTGTGGCGGTAACCTCTTCTTGGGCTGATCATTGCCTGACTGAGTAATAGCAATTGGCGCAAACTGGTTAGAGACAGGTGTCGGTGGAGGCCCGGCGACTGTCCTCAGTTTTTGGGAATTTTTCTTTGAAACTTGGACATATCCCGCTTCATCAGCTCCACTTGACGGGCGCTTCTCGCCTCTAGCCTCTTCCATTATCCTGGCCGTCGAAGTCGAAGGTTCACCCATTTCGTTAGATTGCCGCGTATAGGGGCAAAAACTCTTGTCAGCGCTACGCTGCCCGATTGGCTGTTAAAGATTATTTCCACGGGATAAGTGTGGTCTTCAACAGCATATGGCGCAAAGCTAAACAAGAGCTGACGTCAGAAAGTCTTCAAGCGGCAGAGTTAGTCTACTTCTTCCACTGCTCGTCCCTGCTACTTAATGCTAAGATAAGGTTTTGTGGCTTGTTACCACACAAAAATAATATTCACGAGTATGAACTCAATAAACTGTATTTTACGTTGACGAAGGAATACTTTCCCTTACTGTACATAGTAAATAATAGTAAAAACGTGTATTCACTTTCGTTGGGAACATACGATTTAGATTAAATAATATAACTTTATTAAATTTTTAATCATTAATAAGATTATTGCCCATTCGTGTAAAAATGTTAAAAATTCATGGTATGAACCACTTATACCATGAATTTTTAACATTTTTACACGAATGGGCAATAATCTTATTAATGATTAAAAATTCTAGTTGGCCGATTTTAATGAAAACGTTGCTGTAACATCTCGGACATATAGTTATCTTAAATATGAAATTTTAGTTTCTTACGATGTATTGTTTTTCACTAGAATTACCACACACACATACACATAGACCTTTTTTCGAGACTTGGTCATTTGGACTCTGGAGACATGTATTCCCCATACATGTATTTCCACCGAAAACTGGAATTCGAAATCTTTTACGATCGCAATACTTCACCTTACTATATATTTCATACATCGGTAGGTGAAAGTAAAAGTATTAATTTTAATTATCCTAGAATATTGATGTTATTAATGTTTCATGTTGTGCAATTTAATGTTTCATTATATTTAGCTATTATAGCTATTATATTTGTTATATTAAATGAGTTATCTATGTTTTAATGGGTAAGCATAATATTATTGTAGGAACTGTGAGGAATAGATTTTAGTGATTCGACGTCATTGTTGTTCAAATATTGGCGATAATTTTAAAACAGAATTATTTTCTAATAATATTGATTTTTTAGAAGGAATAATGCCTGAAAAAAAAAGGGCGATTAAATATATGATTACCGTATCAATGATCCATACAATTTAATTTAAAAGTAACATAAATCAAGCTTTATGTATTAAATACTATTAACTAACAAACTCGCTTACTATGATATGGCAGCAATAATTATTCCCAGATGAAAGGTCCATGAATAAATATTAAATGGTGTTGACATAAGCTATTGACCTGACAAAGAGTGGTTGTTGAATGAAATTTGTAAGTAATAGCTAATTTCGCAAGAACAAAAGGTTTTTACTCCGACAGTTAAGTATCGTTTATAATTTCCATAATTTCGTTCGGGTTACCGTCTAAAAGAAGGGTGAAAGTTAAAAAAAAAAAAAAGAAAAAAAATAGAAAAAGAAAAAAAATTCAAAGAAAGTAAAAATAAAGTTGATGGAAGATAAGATGTGAAAGACAAGGACAGGACTAATGAGATGCCAGGGGTAAAAATGTTTGATGGTCCCTTTCTTCTATATTTATTTAAGCATCCTCCTCCCTCCCTCTTTCTCCCCCTCTCCTTACCCCTCCTCTCTCCTTCTCCCTCCCCTCTCCTCCTCCCCCTTCCTAGTTAAGGATGTGGATTTTTATACTTGGAACAATGCCCCGTCTTTATCTCACCCTTTTTATCTTTAATGATTTTTACCGCCTAGGATAAGAAAAAACTTTTAGAAGCCTAAACAAATTAAAAATGAAAAACCGTTTTAATGTAACGGTGTAAATCGTTATATCCTGTTTCTTTATATACGTCATTTAAATAAATTTTATAGTTAATTAAGTGGATAATATAACATGGTATTACTATTTTCGGTGGCATAAAGGGTAATAAAGTAATTAACTTAAAATATACATTTATTTATAACAGAGTAAATATTACTACACATATTATTATAAATAAAAACATGGTACAGTGAGGCATTGTTATTATCGAGAATACTGAGGTTTCGCATTTACCACATAATATAACATTATGTACCTTTGGACATATCTCCATCATTTCTTTCCTGCTTGACCCCCAACTTCCGACTTCCGTGCTGGACTTCAGACTCCCTAGGTACTCCTCTATCCCGGCACTATCCATGGAGGGGTCTATTTTTTGTATAGCCCTACTAAGAAACGTTTTTGCTTGTAGCCCGGAAACTGCTCCATTTGAAACGATTCTAAATTATTTCTATTTCTCCCAGTATTCTCGATACATATCAGTATTACATAATTGTATTTATACATATATTACATGGGCATTAAACTATGATTTAAGATCGAACATCGATAAAACTGAAGCCATAATCATAGGTTCCAGATATCTCGTTAATTCCCTTCTTTATAATCCCATGCTATGATTTTTAATATATTTATTTATTCGGATATATTGCGGTTTGTCGCAATGGACAATAATAATATTGCTACATGATAACATTAATACAATATTTGCAATATAAACAAAAGAAAAGTCAAATTACATAAAATGAAACTAAAATTAATAAAGGTATATAATAACAAAATTTATAAATTTAATAAATACTAGGTTAACAAATAAATAAATATGATTTAACTGCTATCCATTTACAAACTACCGTAAAACATCTACTTACACGTTCCTATGTATCGAGAATATGTATGTATGTATCCTATGTATCAAGAATACTGAGAGGAAGTTAAATAATTTTAAAGATACATTAAACAATTAAATACAATATTAATAATAAACTAGTTAGTAATAATAAGCCTTTGTTGAAAAGATGTGAAAGGACCACTTATAGGTCTTGGCACTTATAGCACTTATTTGTCCCCCATTACCTGGCTTGTGGCTTTAGCGCCCTCACTCAGTCTCAACTGGCTAGACTGGTGACGCGGCTGACTGAGAGGCGCTGGGAACTCCTGGTGATGTGCCTCTCCGTCCACTTCTGGGTGTAGGGGTTCGATTCGGAGTTCCCAAGGGCAGTGAATAAATATTGTATATATGTATGAATGTGGCCAAGATTTTATTTAGTTTATTTTTATTTTTATTTTCATATGTTAGTTAAGTTTACTTATTTTATTTCATTTTATGTTTTTTTTTTTTTATTCATTAATATTATTTTTTTTTTTTTTTTGGGTGGGGGTTGGTTTGGGATTGGCGGGTTTAAGACATTTACCACTCATCATCCTATCCTATCTCACTGAAAGATCCTTCAAAATAAATCACAATAGTTTATATTCATTCATCTTTGCTCAGTCCGCTGGCGTCCCACAAGGCAGTATCCTCGGACCTATACTTTCACAGTCTACAGCTGATATCCTGACCCATCCCAACACCTTCCTTTCTACCTCTGCTGATGGCAATTGTTTGTTGTCAGTCAATAACGATCCTATTATTGCCTCTCAAACTCTTCAATCCCACATCAGAGACCTTGAGGTATTGTATCAGAATTGGAGAATTAAAATCAATTCCAACAAATCCCTCCAAATTACTTTAATCCCTCGTTGTAAAGTTATGACATCTTGTGCTACAGTGTCCGTTAATAATATTCCGCTTGTCCTAGTGGAACAGATTCGCTATCTAGGACTCCTAATTGACAAACATCAAACATGAAATCCGCTCACAAGACTGAAACGACAAGAAACTGCCCGTAGCTTATGAAGCGTGATCATTTATTAACAAAAAATTATTAAATATAAATAAACACAGTAAAATTGGCTACAGAGTTTCTTGCCATGTGTGGCTGGGCTGTAGCACGTGCGCTCCACGTGATTTCAACTTCAAAGGGCTCTTTCTTTACTCTTTTTTTTTTAATATAATGAGTTAAAAAAAAAAAAAAACTGGAAAAGAAAAAGAAAAAATTCCCTTTGCTTTCTTATGTTTTTTCTCCTCAAATTTACTGTTTATTCACGCCGGTTTCATATTAAAATATGTTATATAAATAACAGTACATGACAAAAATGCTTATAGCGAATTAATTGGATTTTATAATAACCATAAATAGAAAAAAACAATCTTTTATACAAACTAGGAGGTCGATTGATTCAGTATTTAATAATGAATTAAATAAATAAAATACTGTTACAAGGTTTTACCATTCTTTGACGAGTTCTCATACACATATATGAGGTTTTTCGTTCATTTCATGTACGGCTTCACGTGATTTACCCACCGATTTCCTTTCAGTGATGTCGATAGCTCTCTGATACTGATTTTGCGGTATTTTGTGTGTCTCAGTTTAATGACCTACTTGCTCAGCCGTTGGCCTAAGAATAGTAAGATTATGTGGAATATTAACATCATGACTCTTAGTGGGTTGGAGAAATGCTAGTGTGTTCGTAAGACCTCGGCTTAGTCACATCTTTAATTTTAGGCATTGCATTACTTAATAAGAATGTTAAGGTTGTAGAGGCACATCATTTTTGTTTTAAGTGTGTTTACATGTCCGTGTGAGGCAATTCAAATATAAATAGAAAACTCAATTACTGACGAATTCGCAGATCCAAAATAGATTTGGTAAAAACATTTTTATAGACTTAACTTAAAAACGTTAAAAGGTATTCTTAAAATTAATGAAAAACTTCAAATGCATCTTCCATAACCTTACCTATTAAAAAAAAAAAAAAAAAAAAAAAAAAAAAAAAAAAAAAAAAAAAAAAAAAAAAGGTTCTGTGCTGGCCATGAAGAGTCTTACACAGATTCGAACGTTTTACATCTGTGCAGTGAGTTGATTGGGCCTAAATCACGCTCAGCTCCTAGTTTTTACCCCAAATTTATGGGAAATCACTTCATGAAGGCTGGATCTACCTCAAGAGAGTCTCCATACCCAGGTTCTCCACCTATGAAATAACTGAAACTTTATATTTAAGACTACCATACGCCCGAGATGTTACAGCAACTTTTTCATCAAAATAACCTAACAAGATGAGCCACTTTATTCCATTTAGCACCTTTTCACGATTACCTCAAAAAGCTCTAACGGTTTTGATATAACTCCCTATATCGATATAAAATTTAATGGGCTTTAATATCATGAAGGTTTCATTCCAATTGAAATAGTCTGACAGGGCTTAAATGCCGATAATTTAAATTTTTTTATTCCAAAATTCATATCATTTTGTATATATATCATACACATATATCTAATTTTCATCTCGTGCCATGATTCCTCTAAAGCAGTCCCCACCCGGAGACCCGAACGGGAGACTAGTTTACTTCCGGACAATGGGCGTTTTACCTCAGATGAATCCATGACTGTTGGTGGTATTTTGTGAACTAAAATATGAGAGTAGGGCGTTCAAACCTACGTAATGAGGCCACTGGGGACTTTAGAAGGTTGCACAACGTGGAATTGCGGAGCTTGTATCCTGTGAATATAATTGAGTTGAGACTCAAATGGGCGAGTAAAGTTGTTGGGCTCGGTGAGCATCGGATTCCGAGAAAGTTGGTATTCGCTGATCCGACTGGTAGGCCGAAACGTCGATGGGAGGATTGCGTTAAGGCTGATCTGGGGCTTGGGCTTGAACGGTGAACATTGGACGAGTCTGTGCAGGTGGAGTTTGCTGGTATCGGACATCGAATCTTCGGGTTCGGTAAGCCTATTATTATTATTATCATATACATATACATATATCATTTTGTAGAATTTTGAAAAAAAACTATATAATCTATTTAGTACTGAACAAAACCCAGGATAGATGTATAATTTGAACGAATACGATTTCCAACTGAAAGAGAAAAGACCAAAAATATTTGTTTAATACAATTTTGGTATTTATGAACATAAAAATAGTAATATAAACGTATAATATAGCGTTGGAAAGCTTAAGATTTTAGAAAAATTATTATCTTTTATTCAAATCGTAAAGTTAATGAAAATCTGATTGTCATAGATAATAATATAATACATTGGAATTATTTCGGACCAATGATAATAGAAGTAGGGTACCGAATCCATCGTGATGGCCCTTGCAATGAGGAAGACAGTCCGGCCCTAATCGCCCATCTTTCATTAAATCGCCCTTTTTGTTTTTCCCAACCCCACACCTTTCCTCTCCCTTCCATTGTTAAGTTCTGTTATTGTTGGTTTTCATCCTTCTTTTTAATTACCGCCGATTTAATTAGCTTAGGCATGTTTTTTCTAAAAAATTAATTTTATTTTTGGGTTAATTTATGATAGGAATGGGTATTTACACTAACTCTTTACTCTTCATGTTATCTTAAATGGTTCTTGTTTTTATAAATTTTAATACAGCTTGCGTTGTTTGGAATGGGCAAATATAAATGAATAATTATTACTGTTCCCTCTCTTAAATGATTAATTATTCAACAGAGGGAACATTTATGAGCTTGGAGGTTGTTTTATAAGCGATTGTAATATAATGGTTTTAATAGTTATGTTTCAATATATTCGGTCGGTAATGGATTCCACTTAAACCTAGACCTTACTAATGCCATAATAACTATATACTAGGGGTGGGCATAATCGAATCACGATTATCGGATCATTCGATTATTTCAATCATTCGAATAAATCGATTATCGGATTAATCACTTTGGATAAACGAATGATCATTTAAATGTTAATCGAGGGATTACACGGAGCTCGGATAATGGAACAACTTTTCTGGTTTTTTTTTTGCTTATCACAGGAATTGTATGCACATTTGCTACCTAGGTTCTTCCAGCTCAACGATCATAGACGGGAATTTTGGCATATTGCCTCTCAGAAAGCATATTCATCATTCGATCATTCGATTATGAAATCATTCGATTATTTAAATCATCGAAGTCCGATCATCCGATTATGACCATCATTCGATTATTCCCACCCCTGCTACATACACATATGAATATAAAGTAAGTTATTTGAATTAGTTTTTTAATAATACGTTTTTTATTATTATTATTTAATTTATTAATTGAAATTCACAATATAATATAACCAGTGAACTTTAATTAAATATAAAAAGGCCTGGAAAACAAGTAGAGAACCTTCCCAATGTAAGTACTCTAAAAATATTTTAAAATAGAACGTCTCTGGGCCATCTCCTTTTCAGACGCCCCTTTTCAGGAATTGTAGAGGAAGAAAGAATTGAAACTAGAGGATTAGCGTGGGAATGGAGTTTTGCACGAAAGGAATGATGTCTGGATCGAGCTGAATCAGCAACGTACGAAACATTTAGGTCTTTATGGATGAGGTTATTCGTGAAAACGTAATGAGCATTAAGGGTTTTACAATGAGTTTTGGATTGTAGGGAATAGATACGGGAAGGATTCGGTGGCTTAGGAAAGCCCCAACAGCTCTGCTCCGTAAGTACATATCGGCCTTATGGTAGTCATGTAGATTAGTTTTTAACGTTAAGTGGATCGTTGAGCTAGATCGTTGAGTGAGAGCTTGAAGGACTCTAGTGAAACAGTTAGTTCACTGATTAGGTTCGTCAAAGAATGTTAAGAACTACAAGAAAACCGGAACTATATGAAAAAATAAAGAAAGAAATAAAAAAAATAATAGTAATATTAAAAAATAAAGAAAGAAAGAAAAAAATTGGAATAAATTCACTAATTCAGAATGTGTCAACAAAATAATAAATAAATAAATAAACAATAAATAAAATAAATAAATAAATAAAATAGAAGGAAAAATAAATAAATAAAAAGAGTAAAACAAATCTGTTACTACAAATTTATTCGGTGCTAATTACCAAGAGGTTGAGCACCTACTCCCATACCCTAACCCTAACCCTAGTTAAGTGGAAGATTAGAACGTTTATCCAGTAAATGTTAAAGGATTCGAAAACGTCGTGCAGTTTCTTGTTGTTTCAGTCTTGTATGGGGGTTCCGAGTAAGCGTTTGTTAAGGTGCAGTCTTAGACATCGGATCTGTTCAACCGGGACAAGAGGAGTGTTATTGAAGGAGACAGTAGGGTAGGATGTCATAGGTTTACGACGAAGAGTAACAGTGAATTGGTGGGATTTGTTTGCATTTATTTTAATTCTCCAGTTCTGAAACCATAACTCAAGGTCTCTGATGTGGGATTGGAGAGTTTGAGAGGCATTAGTTGTATCAGTATTGACTGATAACACACTAGTGTCATCAGCATACGTAGAAAGAAAAGTGTTAGGATTATAAGCTGTATAAACTGTGAAAAGAATAGGTCCTAGGATGCTGTCTTGGGGAACAACAGCAAACCGACTAAAAATGGATCAATAGGAACTATTATGATTTACTTTAAAGTATCTACCAGTGAGATAGTACTGGATGATAAGGGAATATGTAGGAGGGAGGAAATCGCGTAGTTTGGTCCACACCCTAATACGTTTAAAATAGTCAATTCTAAGATTTTAAATTTGGATTTAATAAATAATCCCTTACTTATTATCAGCAGCGTAAAGTGTTTCCTGTATAATAATAATAACGAAAATATATTTATTTATTCTCGGACATATTGTTTTAGAATCTCTCTCTATATAAAATAATAACGCGATTTTTTGGTTTCCGCGAACTCCTTCTTAACCACGCGACGGATTTTGATACGTTTTTCACTATTATATAGAGCACTGTTTCCTAAAAGTTTTTAAGTAAAATTAATTTTAATAAAGTATTTCATTAGATGAGAGAATCGCATTTTGGTAATCAAGGTAGTTTTTAAACTGAGTAGTAACATAAACAAATAGTATAATTTTACCATTTTCAACTAATTTTTTACTTTCACTTACTATAGTAAGGGGAAGTATTGCGATCGTGAAAATTTTCGAATTCCAGTTTTCAACGGAAATACACGTTTTAGGGTCCCCTGAGTCCAAATAACCAAGTCCCGCAAAAAGGTCTGTGTGTGTGTGTGTGTGGTAACTCCCTGGTGGAAACGGTAAGTCCTATGAAACTGAAATTTCATATTTAAGACAACTATACGCCCGAGACGTGACAAATTTTTTTCATCAAAATGAGCTTACCAGAAGAGGCACTTAATACCATGCATTTTGCACCTTTTTTCGATTTTCTCAAAAACGGTTCCGACGATTTTGATTAAACTCGCTATATCGATGTAAAATTTTATGGGCTTTAATATCATGTAGGTTTTATTCTGATTAAAATGGTCTGACAGGGCTTAAATGCCGATATTTTAAATTTTCTTTCTCTAAAGTACCTTTAATTTAGTAGATTCAATAAAAATAACTATATTATCTAGTTAACGCTGATGAAAAACAGGTAACTATATAAATTGAATAAATTCGATACCCAACTAAAGGAGAAAACTGAAAAAATATTTTTTTAATGCAATTTTTCGTTTTTGAACTTAAGAGCAGTAATATACATGTATGATATGCCGTTGCTAAAGATTTTAGAAAAAATATCTCATACACAAGATTTTAAAAGTTAATAGAGAGTGATGAAATAAACATAAAACTAACTGATTATTTTAGATAATAATATAATAGATTTTTTAATAAAACACACGTTTTTTAGAAATTCCATTTAACTAATTCTTTAATGGTTTCACTAATTTTGATCTCTTACTGTATTTGGAAATTCCTTAATCGATTTTAAAAACGGAGGTAAGTGAAAGTCGTGTGTTGCCCGTACCAGATTTTTTATTTTCCTGTACTGCGTTATTTTCTGCACTGTTATTTGATTTATAATCTTAACATCAATATTCATTTTATCTGTATTGTTTCCGTTATAATTCAAAATTATCTTTTAAGCTGATGTGATGACAGTTATCTATATTTAATGTGGATAATTTTCCCCATATTTCGTGAACAAAGTCGAAAATTTAAACTTTTCTAAATGGCATATTCAAATTTAAATTAAGATGTCGCTGTTTTGAACTACTTCAAAACTTACTCGACAAGCGCTTTAAACTTCCAATTAACTGTAAAAGACTCATTTACATGATTATAATAAGGTCAATTGAAACTTACAGAGCTGAACTACGGGACTATACCAAACTATTTAATTTCTCTCGTATTCATTAATTGCGATCCTTTAGGATTTTGGCGGATGAATCCGGTTACCTTCTTTACTAAAATCAATTTAAGAACTTTTTATTTATTTATACATATTTATTGATATCTGCAAATTTATTATATACCTGAAGTAAATGTGGTGGATGTAGTAAACTGACATGGAATACATGTAGAGACGATACACATTGGCAGCTAAAATAAAGTTAGACTTGAAACTTAAAAAAAAAAAAAAAAAAAATGAAATTAAACTGACCTTCGATGGAAACATGTGTTTCAAATTAAATAATCTAATAATAGAAATTAAAATCTAAAATAATCAATTAAGTTTATACACTTGTCGTCTTTCATCATTACGCTCTGCATTACAGTTGTATATAAGATAACATTACTTCTTAAAAGTATTTTTTCTTAAGTACTTTCCAACGGTCTATTTTACATCTATTACTATTGTTTTGTTGTTTTTTTTTTTGGGGGGGAGGAAGAAACATGTTCGCTCTTTTTACTTTATTATCAAATTCGTTTCTATTTAGCCGTTATTATCAATGCTAATTATGATGATATGTTTCATTCCTTCTAATCTACAAAATTAATGATAATTTAGAGAAAAAAAATATCGGCATTTAAGTCCCTATCAGACTGTTTCAATCAGAATGAATTTTTTTTTTTTTTTTTTTTTTTTAAAGGAACGTTTTTGAGAAAGGTACAAAAAACATGGTATAAAATGACCCTTATGGTTCACCTCGACTTTTCAAATGCTAGACCTACTAAAGGAGTACCGAAATGATACCATTAGCCTTGACCATCTTAAAATCGTCTTAAAGAAGTTTTAACTTAATAATGATTCAGTTGAATGTTTGTTAAACTCGTGATGGTTATAAATCAACCCCCGTTAGTAGCTAGCATATTCAGTTGCTTTAAATCAAACTTATACACTCCAACCACCGGCTAGCCTCTACTCTCTATGTAACCCTCTAGGAAATGATTTATTTATAAACCACGACCATTTATTTATAAATCCATGGCTTTTATAATATTAGAAAGTATACGAGTAAACTCTTATATGCTAATGTAAATTTTTTGCCTGCAAACTTCAGGTTTGTTTTTAGCGACCCAAAAAACATACAGGGTGAAAAAATCAAAACTTTCCTATGAAAATGCCTAGCCTACATTTTTGACGCGCTCTAGCGGCAATACGGTTGGTCCCACAAAAAAACTTTTCATATGAAAAATGAAGAAAATTTTAATTACCTTGAATGTGGACATAGTATGTTTTATCCAAAAACCCTTCGTTTTCAAAAAAATCAAAACAGGATCAAAACTTTCCCATGAAAATGCTAATATGCCTAGTCTACATTTTTGACGCGCTCTAGCGGCAAAACGGTTGGTCCCACAAAAAAACTTTTCATATGAAATATGGAGGAAATTTTAATTACTTGGATTGTGTACATAGTATGTTTTGTCCAAATACCCTTCATTATAGAAAAACAAAATCAAAACTTTCCCATGAAAATGCTAATATACTAGCCCAAATTTTTGACGCACTCTAGCGGCAAAACGGTTGGTCCCACAAAAAAACTTTTCATATGAAAAATGGAGGAAATTTTAATTACTTGGAGTGTGTAAATAGTATGTTTTGTCCAAATACCCTTCATTATAGAAAAACAAAATCAAAACTTTCCCATGAAAATGCTAATATACTAGCCCAAATTTTTGACGCACTCTAGCGGCAAAACGGTTGGTCCCACAAAAAAACTTTTCATATGAAAAATGGAGGAAATTTTAATTACTTGGAGTGTGTAAATAGTATGTTTTGTCCAAAAACCCTTCGTTTTCGAAAAAAAAAAATCAAACCTCGATCAAAAATTTCCCTTGAAAATGCTAATATGACTAGCCTGCTACTCTCTATGCAAACCTCCAGGTACCCGCCACCCTCAACTTTCTATGAAACCCTCTTGGTACCCGATACCCACGAACTTTCTTGCTAATCGCTTCTTGTATAAACATGTCTTTATGAACGCTACCCTTCCATAAAAAAGGCCTTACAGATAATTTTAGGGACACAACATGAAAATAAACTATATATATTCGCATAGATAGTTTGGAGAAGGTGATAATTATTCCTAAGAGTTATGTTGAGGACATAGATGGAGCGACTATAACAGACACGGACAGACAGATATAGAGACATTGGGTTATCGACAGGCAGTTGGGCCTAAGTTATGGGCAGTATCTCATCTACGGGACGATAACTGACCACCATCCATCTTCCTCCTTCTCTCAATAGATAGCTTCTCTCTCTTTGTACTACTCTCTCACTCCCTCTCTCTCTCTTTGAATCCCTTCTCTCTCTTCGATATTAAAGTCCGTTCTCTTGTTATAACCTCTTGGCTAACCGCTCAATAACGCAGCAAGCATACTGCCAACATTAAAGTCAAACATGAAACGCTTAAACTACTGTGAGAAAAGGAAGTAAAAAAATCTGGTGCGGGCAACACACGACTTTCACTTACCTTCGTTTTTAAAATCGATTAAAGAATATTCAAATACAGTTAGAGACAAAAATGAGTAAAACCATCAAAGAAATAATTAAATTAAATATTAAAAAATCTATTATATTATTATCTAAAATAATCAGTTAGTTTTGTAGATTTTTCATCACTCTTTAATAACTTTTACAAGTTTATGTATAAGATAACATTTTTTCTAAAATCAATATACCGAATGAATGAATGAATGAATGAAAAAGAACTTTATTCTGGGACTCAGTCCCTTGAGAATAATACACATGTACATAAAAAATAATGATTAAAACTGGCCAAAAACACATATAAAAAAACTAACAATATTAATTATTGCAATAATTATTTACAATTATTATTGATGAATAAATTTAAAAAATAGAGTAATATCACTGACAAACCAAAAAAACAAAAGTAAAAACCTGAGAATAATTAAAAATAGAAATGAAAATTAATTTTACTACCAACATAACGAAGTGTAGACATTGCTCACATCACTTTAACCGCTGTATTTAAATTAGTTGGCATCTGATTGGGAAGCATGAAGGTGTTTAAAAAGGAGAGATTTGAAAGAAGATTGGGAAGGAGCATAACGGATGTGGGATGGGGGAGTATTCCAGAAGAAAGTGGACCGGGCTAAGAAGGAAAATTCATATTTTTTGGTTCTATGGGAAGGCGTATAGAGGTCAGAAAGACGGGATCTGGTTTCCTGAGTATGAATTGTGGATTTAAATTGCAAGAGACTATAGATGTAAGAGGGGCGGTGGGAGCGGATGACTTGATAGAGAAAGGAACCAAGGAAATATTGTCTTCGAATAGAGGGAAATAGCCAGTTTGATTCATCAAAAAGGTGAGACACATGTGACCGTCTAGAGGTACTGAAGACAAATCTTAAGAAACAGTTCATGACTTGTTTCAATCTGCCCTCAAGCAACCTCGAGAGTCCACCATATACCGCACAACTATAGTCGAAATGGGGGAAAATAAGAGAGGATACAAGGAGCTTCCGGGAGGATTGTGGGAGAAGGTGACGGGACCGCTGAAATAGTTTTAGTGTGCTGATCGATCTTTTGGAAATTTAGGCAATATGGGGTTTCCAGGATACGTTTTGGTCAAGAATTACGCAAAGGTTTTTGACGGAAAAGGTGAAGGTAATAGGGTGATGATCAAGCAAAAGAGTAGGAAGGGTGATGATTGAACTAAGAAGAAACCGATTAAAATGGCCTGGGTTTTCATAGGATTAAGCTTAAGACTATGTTACTGTTCTTATGTTCAAAAACAAAAAATTGCGTAAATTTTTTTTTCGGTCTTCAGTCTTCTCCTTTTGTTGGATATCGAATTCGTTCAACTTATATATTATAATGTTTTTTAGCATTGGTAACAAGATGATATGGTTATTTTTTTAAATTATACAAAATGGAAGATAATTTAGAGAAAGAATATTTAAATCTTCGGCATTTAAACCATGTTAGACTATTTAAAGTGGAATGAAACCTACATGATATTAAAGCCCTATAAATTTCTCATCGATGTTGCGAGTTTAATCAAAATCGTTAGAGCCATTTTTAAGAAATGCATAGTATAAAGTGGCTAATGTGGTTAGCTGATTTCGATGAAAAAGCTGTAACATCACGGGCGCATAGTTGTCTTAAATTTCAGTTCCATAGGACTATTCGTTTACAAGTGGGAGCTAACACACACAAAGACCTTTTTGCGGGACTTGGTCATATGGACTCAGGGGACCCTAAAACGTGTATTTCCGTTGAAACCTGGAGTTCGGAAATTTTTACCGCAATACTTTCCTTCCTATATATTTCATATATAAGTAAGTGAAAGTAAAATTGTTTTATTCGTATATATTACAATTTGTCATAATAGACAATAATAATAGTGCTACAGGATCTCATTCATACAATATAAACAAAAGGAATGTCAAATTACATAAAATAAAATCAAAATAAATAAACGTATACAGTAACAAAATTTGTGGACAAAATAAATACAAATAAATGAAGTTAACAAATAAATGAACAAAACATGTCACATTCATACCTATGTACAATATTTATAATCAGCTCGGGAACCCCGGACGGGGCTTGTCCCCCTACTTGTGGAAGGACAAGCAGAGTCCAAAGGATCCCAGCGCCTCCCTCTCAGCCGCATCACTGTTGAGAGCCAGCGGAAGCTAAGTGAGGGCGCCACAGCCACAATCCCACCGCACATGAGAGGAGAATCTGACCAGTGTCAGAACTCAAGAATAGATGTTTACAATATGTCTCGGGGCCACTGCCGTTTCAACCTTCTAGGAGGGTTGTATGGATGAATGGAGCTGGATAGGGATTGTGCTTGAGGATAAGGATGATGAACGAGGTTCTGGTGGAATTGGGAAAATTTGGATGGAATCAGGTCTGAAATAAATGGAACATTAAGGTCGTGGTGTAAGGTATAGTTGGAGACATAATAAGGAGCATTTACTATTGTTCGGAGGACTTTGGATTGAAAGGATTGAATGCGTTTGATGTTAGAACGTTTAGCTGTCCCCCACAGTTCAAGTCCTTAGGTCCAGATTGCCAGATTGGCTTCAATATTGTCTTGTAAAGTAAAATTAACAATGACAAGTCACAGCGTGTTATTATATTGTGAAGTAAGACCCTAGCGCTTTACGCCTTCCAAGTCAAAATTTCCGGTTCTGAACCGAGAAAACTACTAAAGGACTGTGCTTTCTTCTAAGCCATCATTGCCATACATACTGCATATTTCGTTAACCGTATTTGCAGCGGATTTTCCATTTCAAAATAAAAAAAATTAAATGACGGAAATGAATATTTTTTTCTTCCAGTTTGAGCATGCAAAATACCAATTAAAGATAAAGAATCGGTTGAGATTGATGCAAAATAGTACCTTGACTAATCACTTATTACTGCCATTTAATTATATATGAAATGTATAGTGAGGGAAAGTATTGCGATCGCGAAAATTTTCGTATTCGAGAATTCAGGGTCTCCTGAGTCTAAATGGCCAAGTCGCGCAAAAAGGCCTGTATGTGTTTGTTTCTATGGGGTAAGTCTAGCTCAAAAACCAAAAACCGCACGAAAATGAAATTTCATATTTAAGACAACTATACGTCCGAGATGTTACAGAATCTTTTTTTTTCAAAATCGGCTCATTGGAAGATCTACTTTATACCATGCATTTTGCACCTTTAACGATTTTCTCAAAAACGGCTATAACGATTTTGATTAAACTAGATCTATCGATGTAAAATTTATTGAGCTTTAAAATCATGTAATTTTCATTCTGATTAAAATAGACTGACAGGGCTTAAATGCCGATATTTTAAATTTTTTTCCTCTAGACTACCTTTAATTTTGAACATTAAAAAAGATTAAACATATCACCTTATGCCATTGATGTAGGACGGTTAATTATACAAGTTGGACTAATTTTATGACCAACGAAAGGTTAACAGAGGAAAATATTTTTTTAAGTAATTTTTTTTTTATATATTAAAAACAGTAATATAGACTAGTATACTATAAAATCATCTGAGGCGCTTTTAAGCAATTCGTAAAAAAGATGCAAAATGTATTATTTTAAAGAAGAACTTCCGTTCAGCCGATTTTAGAGAAAAAATTGATTTAACATCTCCGGCTTAAATATACAGTTAATAAAAATTATGTTTAGCTGTCTTAAATATGAAATTTCAGTTTCGTATACCTTTTCGTTTTCGTGCTGACACACATACACGCCGACCTTTATGCGAGACTTGGTTATTTGGACTCAGCGGACCCTGAAGACTGTAATTAATTCATTTTTACGAATACTTTCCCTTACTATATAATTTCAGATATAGGTAAGTGAAAGTAAAACGAGATTAAAAAAATGGAAGTATAAAATTAAATCAAGTTGTTTATGCTCCTATCTAAGAGGGTTCCATTTAAGAGCAGAACCCCAAGGCACGGAGTCGGAAAGAAGAGGGGGTTAAGGAGAGGAGGAGGGCAGTAATTGTGTTTAATAGATCCTTCCTGTTTCCTCAGCCTCTTTGGCTCCAGGATATTCCGGACCATTGTCCTCGAGGAAGGTCTCCCGTTTTGAGTGGGCTATGGAAATTATTAAAAGTTTTCCTCCGGATTTACCTTTCATTAGGACAACAATGACGCAGCTCTCTTTATTAAAAGTTGGCTTCCTTTGGGCTGGTTCTGCCCTGGGCTCCTGTCACCGCCACTAGCCTTTCCTCCCTCTTAATTTTTTTTTTTTTTATATATTTAATAGCCCGGACTGTTCCTTTAAGAAGGTTAAACTGTCTGGGTAAATCGAGAACCGGAAAAAACGGGGGTTTAAACAGGAAAAGTTTTCGATTATGATAGTACCGTCACAAAAGATAGATAGTAGATTTTGGGATTGAACTTAACCCATTTTACCTCTGTGCCTCTACAAATCAAAAACGTCTTGGGCTCAGTGCTTATAGAGATTGGTTTCTTTTTAGTCTTGGACCAATTGCTTATGCACGAATTACTTTTTTGTAATTCATCAATACTTATATACACATGGAGCACGCACTTTATTATAATATATAAAGCTTATTTCTGAAATAAGACCGATATGGTTTTACCAACTTTATTCTGGGACAATTTCCCTTAAGAATAATAATTATGAAAAAAATAAAAAAATTATAACTGGCCAAAAACAATATATAACTACAATTAAATAGCACAAAAATGAAAGAAAAAAGGAAGAAAGGGTCATAGTTCCATCTCTATTTACGAATTCTAGAAATAAATTAATAAGAATAAACAACCAATTTAACTTTTACATCTCATTAAAGTAAGTGCATTAAAGTAAAATTCACCTCGCATAATGAAAATTAGCTTAAATCTGACTGAAAGAGGAGGGATTTAAGCGATGATAGGGAAGGAGCATGACGGATGTTTGAAGGGAGAGTATTCCATAAGGCAGTGGAACGGGCTAAAAGGAGCAATCATATTTTTTGGTTCTGTGGAAAGGAGTTTGGAGGTCGGGCAGGCGGGATCTTGTTTCCTGGTGATGGATTTAAATACCAGAAGGCTGTAGACATAAAATGGATGGTGGGATTTAATGATTTGAAAAAGGAATGATCCAAAGAAATATTGTCTCCGAAAGGTTGGAGATAACCACTTTAACTCGTCGTAGAGGTGGGATAGATGCGACCGTCTCGAGGCACAGAACAAAAATCTTAAAAAGCAATTCATTATCCATTATATAAAAGAATGAGGGGGTAAAGTGTGTTGGAGTACAAATATTGATTGATTGGGTTCTGGTGTTCAGGATGGTTAAGAGGTCAGTTATATAGGAAGGTTATGTAGGCAATATTTCCGTAGAGTATTATTAATAATACCCAGGAATACGACCATTTATGTGGGACTCTGAAATAAATCTCATACAACAATAATTCAAATGATAAACGCTAGGACTCCTCCTCCATTTCGGGTACCCACTTTATAGAGGCTGGGTGTGCCCCAAGGGGTCTCTATTCCGTAGAGTCGCTCCACAGCTAAAATATCACAATAAAAAAATTCTGAAGCAACCGGGATCCGGAGAACAGTAGACTATATCCACTAAACCAAGCCGCTTCGAAACCTAGTTGAAATAAGACGTATTATTTACAGATGAGGTGAAATCATTTGAATTTTTTATTGTATGTTAAAAAAAAATATATATTGAAACTAATTGTTTTCGGGGTTACCTGTTGCTAGGTGGCTAGCCTATGCCTAAGGTTCCGGGTTCAAACCCACACGTAGCCCTAGGTTTTTTTTATAGCAGTAAAAAATCCTTAGTTATTTCGTCCTTCGGAGGGGACGGTAAGAGGTGGTCCCGAGCCTGTGCAATGTCAGGTAGTCGTAAAAGATCCCTATCCTAATTAAACCTGGATAGGTAAAATTTAGGACTCACGCTGTAGCATACACAATAGCATTAAGGAGCGTTAAATAAAAATAAACAAATAAACTCATTTTCTTCAAAAATATAAGTTTCAGTCGCTCACTGCACACAAATTTGAAAAACATGTGTAGTACATTTTTTTTTAACTTAAAACGTCAGAGACCAGAAATTAAGTAATGAGGCTAAAAGATCAAATACGTACCCTACCTTTATCTTCATTATACTCCCTCTTCGAAAAAATAAAATGTTTAAATTTCCACTCTATGATCTCAAACCTTTTTACAATTTCATCATGATCATCTGTGCTCAGATGAATAAATGATATGAGTCACTTTTTCTAAAATCAAATTAGTTTTACGTTGAGGAGTGTCATTCATTAATGTTTAGAAGATGAAGAATTATTCGCTACCATGATCATTTCTTGGGACATCTGCGAAATAAATATATACTGACCCAGGTGGAAACCGATCTGACCCCATTCCATACAAAACCTATAAACACTGATAACGTGCAAAAGTTTATTATTTTTAGTAAAAATGAAGCTAAAGTAAATAAGACAAACAATTTCTGAATTTCACTAACATGAATGATGGAGTCACAGATCCTTATATTAAACTACTAGAGAAGATTGATAAAAAAATAAAATATAAAATTAGGAAGGCTTTGCTTGTCAAGTTATTCGACCTTTGCAGAATTCAATCTTGGACAAGAGGCTATTGGGAGAGCATTATCCGATGATTGCAGGCCGCTTGACAATTGTATAGCAACAACTCCCTTTTCCAAGTTAACAAGACAGCCCCCTCAACTCTCACATTTCGAAACAAATTCCCAACTTAGAGCCTTCTCAATTAGTATTCAACCAACTTTCCGCTGAGTGCTTTTATCAAGTTCTGGATTGACGTGCCTTCCGAAGAGCCGTTTCGTATTTTACGATCCCGTAGGACGTGGCTTCCCGTATTCCCTCTTCGTTCATGAAGACACTCGTTCAATGGCCTATTTAGCAGAACCACCGCCAGGCGGCATAAGGGAACGCAAGATGACTCCTGAGTTATGGCAGTGAAGAGACGATTTCTGAGAGGGCTTAGCCAAACTGCTACTTCTCTAGCATAAGTTTATCACTTCCTTATGGTAATGATATCGCTTTATTATAAGCCTTATTGTTATTAAAAAAAGATGAAATGAGTCTTTTATTTATAGAAAATAAATTCAGCATTTTATATTCTGTTGAATAATACTTTCAATATGAACGTGTTTTCATTAACGCCTGGTAAATTATGATTTCCAGAAGATTTTTCAAGCAGCTGCAATAAAAAAATGACTTCTTTAACTACCACTTAAAGAGGAAGCTATGATCGAACTGCTAAATCCTCTTGAAAATTACATCTTTCAATAGGAGTATTGGCCTGTGGTGTAGTGGCCTTTATAACAGCCTTCTATGCCCAAGTCGCAAGTTCAAATTCGGCAAATGGCTCTAGGATTCTCAAGGTAGTAGAAGATCCTTGATTATGCCGTCCTTAAAAGGTGACGTAAAATGGTAATCGCAAGCCTTTGCTATGTCAGATACGCGTTAAAGTTCCGTTTTCTAGTTAAATTTAATTAAACCTAGATAGGGATTTTTTTTGTCCGATTACCCATAATAGCATAAAGTGACGTTAAATAAAGAAACAAACTTCTTTTATAATATGAATATCTAATTTACATAGTTAGTCATTTCTGATTGGCGCAGCAAAGTGGCTCGTATATGATGTACATTATTTACCTTCAGTCCTAGGCTAAAGTCTAGAACATTATTTACTAAGTCATATCAATCATGAATCGACACTCTTCCGAAAAACATCTAACCTTTATATCGTAATTGTAGATATGGGTTACCCTCTTAATTTGAAAAAAAACCTGGTGCAGGCAACACACGACTTTCACTTACCTCCGTTTTTAGAATGGATAAAAGTATTTTAAAATACAGTAAGAGATAAAAATGAGTGAAACCGTTAAAGAATTAATTAAATGGAATTTCTATAGAAACATGTGTTTATTTAAAAAAATCGATTACATTATCTAAAATAACCACTTAGTTTTATCGGCGTTTTATCATTCTCTATTAACTTTTAAAAGCTTGTGTATGAGATAATATTTTTTTCTAAAATCTTTAGCTTTCCAACGGTATATTATACATGTATATTACTGTTCATAAGTTAAAAAACAAAAAATTGCATTAAAAAAAAATATTTTTTCAGTTTTTTCTTTAGTTGGGTATCGAATTCATTCAATTCATATATTTACCTGTTTTTCATCAGTGGTAACAAGATAATAAAGTTATTTTTATAGAATATACAAAATTAAAGGTACTTTAGAAGAAGAAAATTTAAAATGTCGGCGTTTAAGCCCTGTCAGACTATTTTAATCAGAATGAAACCTACATGATATTAAAGAAAAATTAATTTTACATCGATTTAGCGAGTTTAATCAAAATCGTTGGAGCTGTTTTTGAAAAAATCATAAAAAGATGCAATAAGCATTGGTATAAAGTGGTTCTTCTGGTAAGCCGATTTTAATGCAAAAGTTTTTGTAACGTCTCGGACGTATAGTTGTCTTAAATATGAAATTTCAGTTTCATAGGACTTTTCGTTTCCGCCCGGGAGTTATCATACATGGACACACACTCACACAGACCTTTTTGCGGGACTTGATTATTTGGATTCAGGGGACCCTAAAACGTGTATTTCCGTTGAAAACTGGAATTCAAAAATTTTCACGATCGCAATACTGTTTATAGTAAGTGAAAGTAAAAAAAAAACCTGGCGATAACCTCAATCACAACGCTTGTTCAAGAAACAGCACGTCTTAACTAAACTAAATAATGTTCATGGTTTCTCGTTAAAATAAACCGAAACACTAGCCCGCGATATTTAAATCGATTTTATTTTTATAAGTAGTACCTCTGAATACTTAGAACTTCAATGTCGAAGATGTCCTTTATACTAACGATACTTTTCCGAACGAGCGATCGTAAAACTTATATATATATATAACTAATATCAGAGATATTGGAAAACTGTTAATGTAATATAGACTATTATTTTTACGATTTCAAATATAAAAGTAAAGTATTTTCATAGCTATTATAATTTAATCTGAAAATCAAATCTTTGATATGTCTTTGCAATTTCAAGCTTAAATATAAAATCATTCCATAAGTTTTTTTCAAAATAAAAACTAAAAATTCATTTAAATATATATAAAATCCAAATGATAAAGTTTCAATATATCTCTAAAAACAAAATAAATTACAGCAATTGATACTATCTAAGGCAGTAGAAACAGAGTCAGTTCCCAACAAGAGGTCGATGGACGAAGTCCAGGCAATCTGCGAGATGTCATTGGAAAAATAATTTTAAATTACCTTAACATAAAATATTTGTTAAGTCTTTGCTTGTAATTGTAATAATCATAAATGTACTTATAAAATTCAACATTCTGAATGAAATAATTGCTATTGATCACTGATATGTGACTGCTATGACTCTATCATATTCATTAAATTGACCATTTCTAATATTATAACAATCAAAATACTTCTATGCGGGATGAAATATTTTAAATGCAAACAAACGATATGATTTCTGATATTACTAAGTTAACAAGAATCATTAATAACATTAAATCCACATGCATACAAATTCAAACTAACAGACGTCATAATCTGTAAGTGTGACGGTAAAAGCGAACAGACGTACGACCATCTTTTATTTGATTGCAGTAAACTGGACAAACATAGACACAAACTGATCTCAACAGTCCTACTTAACGGAGACCAATGGCCGCCTTCGAAGTGTGACCTTCTTACAAAATATTTTTCAAAATTTGATGAATTTGTGGACCGGGTGGACCATGCAGAATTAGAGAAATAGCAACAGGCAATAACTCGTTATTAATTTTTATTTTATTTACTTTCACTGTTTCTAATACTTTCGATAAAGTAATTTATTAGTTAATAGCTGGTTTCTTAGTTTAGTCAATTAGTTAGTTAGTTTGTATTACTGTGATGAGGAAAACCGTAAAGGCATTGTTTATCCTGCAAAGCAAGAAACTACGATTTAAACCAGTATAGAACCGCACAATTCAAACCTATAAATTTCTAAATAGAAGCCTCTAAGTTATACTGCAATTGGATAGTAACAAGCGTTCACCGCCTTTAACAAAGTCTTTATTTTCTCAAAATTTTCTTTCTTTTATTTTATTATTATTATTATTTTTTTTTTTACTATACTGTTTAAATATAATATTAATTAAATTTTTTTTTAAATATTCGATTAACATGCGACAGGCAGCGAGCGCCGACCCGGTAGCAGGTGAGGCTAAGAATGTACTGCTTTTGAAAACCCTTTATGTGACTGCTAAGGATGTGAATATTGTGAGGGTGAGTGAACACTTTGGCTGCCAACGACCCCAAAGCAACCCTCTCCGTATCCGTTTCCACCCCGGCATCTTTTCTAGGAAAATCCTTTGACGAGTATAATTCCTTCATTTTTGTATTCTTTCAGCTGAAAAAAAGTTAAGATACTGTTAATTAATTAAGATAGAGTTTGTTTTAAGAATCGTAACAGTGATCTGTATATATTTGGTTGTAAATAAGTTCGTAGCGTTTTCAGAATAGAATAGAATAGAAAAAAACTTTTATTCTGGGACTTAGTTCCTTAAGAATAACATAAAATTCACAAATAAAAATAGTACATATGGCCAGAAAACATTAGATAGATTAAATTAATTACATAGGTAAAATGGGTTAAGAAAGAAATTTATATAAATGTATATTTATAAACACATCTATGTACAAAAGAAAAGAAAAAGCATAAAGTAAAGAAAATAAATACAGTAAATAAAAAGTAAAAAAACAAATAATTTTGAAGACAAAAAAGAAAAAGAAATGTTCATGTATATATATATTTTTTTCTTTATATCTTTATTTACACCTGTCAGAAGATGTCTGACAATCAGCAAATGTGTTGGACAAAAGTAAGATCAGACATGATAGTTATGGGGAAGTAAAGTGCCCAGCAGCACCCCTTTCAAGGCTTTAATCTAGCTGAGGAGATCCCTCATCCAGCTTCGTTTTAGCCTTCTTCTGTCCGGCATTTCAGCAACTGACATGTCGTTAATCAGTCTATTGTCGTGTCCGTTAAGTTTAATGTGAAATCGAGAATAGAGTGTTCGTATATGTTGGTCAAGTGTTGGTTGCTGTAAGTCCGTATGTAGGGTTCTGTTGTTTACGTACCAAGGAGCTGTCGTTATGAGTCTTAAAATTATGGATTGAAATGATTGCAGTTTTTGTAAGTGAGTCTTTTTTGCTGAACCAAAAATCTGTGAAGCGTAAGTCCATATTGGCTTAAGAAGGTATGTGTATGTATTTAGTTTCTGTCTAATTTTTAATTTTGATGATTTTGAAAAAAGAGAGTATAGTATTTTCAGTCGGTGGTTGAGAGTCTGTCTTTTCATCTTGACATGTAGGCCCCAAGTCATCCTTCGATCGAGTGTCAGTCCTAGGTAATGTACAGAATTCGTTGTCGATAAAATGTACAGAATTACAGGTTGTTGTCGATAAAAATTGGTGGGCCAGTGTTTTGTCGTAGTGTGAACGTTACGTGTTTTGATTTGTCGTGATTTAAACGAATTTTCCAAAGATTGTACCAATTTAGCAGTAGCATTAAGTGATTTTGTGGAGTCAGTGAGGCCAGTATGGGATCGCCGTTTGATGTTAGAATTGCAGTATCGTCCGCGTAAGTAGCAATCAATGCGGTGGGGTGAGTTGGTATGTCATGTGTGTATAGAATGTATAGCAGAGAAGCAAGTTTACATGTATATAAAATTGAAAAAAAATAAAAATAAAAATTAATAAAATAAATAAGGTATATATAAGATATTCAGTTATTATAATGCTTCAAATATAATGAAAAATCAAATCTAAAATTAAAGATCAACAAGCGTCTGTTTGGGATAATAGGTGTTTGTTGGAAAAGGTGATATTTGAATGTGGATAAGGAAGAAGTATGACGTATCTTAGAAGGAATGGAATTCCAGAATGCAATGGAACTGGAAGAAAGGATCGATCGAAGGCTTTAGTTCTGTGAGATGGCATATTAAGGTGATTTCAATTAAAATATCAGATTCTTGTAAATATTTTTAATCAATTAAATATAAACCATTATTATCTATTACATGTTGTCAGCTTTCAAGTAATTGTTTGATTGCCTCCTCCCAGAACTTGGGAGGACGAACTGTACGATTTCAGGTGCTCGTACTACAAGGTACTACAACTCTATTTCCTAGATGTTACAGCAAGTTTTCCATCGAAATCGGCAAACCAGATGAGCCCCTTTAGACTATGCATTTCTCACCCTTTTACGATTTTCTCATAAACGACTCTAACGATTTTGATTTAACTCGCTATATCGATGTAAAAATTTAATGGACTTCGATATCAACAAATAATTACTCTATATTTTTCATTTAGTAATTAAAAAATCTGGTACAACACATGACTTTCACTAACCTCCGTTTTTAGAATCAATTAGAGAATTTTCAAATACAGTTTGAGATACAAATGAGTGAAACCATTAAAGAATTAATTAAATGGAATTTCTATATAAACATGTGTTTTATTAAAAAATATATTATATTTTTATCTAAAATAATCACTTAGTTTTATCGGCGTTTCATCACTCTCTATTAACTTTTAAAAGCTTGTGTATGAGATAATATTTTTTTCTAAAATCTTTAGCTTTCCAACTGTATATTATACATGTATATTACTGTTGTTAAGTTAAATAATAAAAAATTGCATTGAAAAATAATATTTTTTCAGTTTTTTCTTTAGCTGGATATCGAATTCATTCAATTTATATATTTACCTGTTTTTCCTCAGCGGTAACAAGATAATATAGTTATTTTTACAGAACCAACAAAATTAAAGGTACTTTAATACTGTCAAACCATTTTAATCCGAATGAAACCTAAATGATATAAAAGCCCATTAAATTTTACATCGATATAGCGAGTTTAAACAAAATCGTCGGAACCGTTTTCGAGAAAATCAAAAAAAGGTGCAAAATGCATGGTATAAAGTGGCTCTTCAGGTAAGCTGATTTTGTAACGTCTTGGGCGTATAGTTGTCTTAATTATGACATTTCAGTTTCATAGGACTTACCGTTTTCGCCCGGGAGTTACCACACACACACAGACCTTTTTGCGGGACTTGGTTATTTGGACTCAGGGGACCCTAAAATGTGTATTTTCGTTGAAAACTGGAATTCAAAAATTTTCACGATCGCAATACTTTCCCTTACTATATATAGTAAGTGAAAGTAAAATGATCAGTAATTATTAGTTTTTACTTTCATTTACCTATATATGAAATATATAGTAAGTGAAAGTATTGCGATCGTGAAAATTTTCGAATTCCAGTTTTCGACGGAAATACACGTTTTAGTGTCCCCTGAGTCCAAATAACCAAGTCCCGCAAAAAGGTGTGTGTGTGTGGTATCTTCCGGGTGAAAACTAAAAGTCCTATGAAATTTCATATTTAAGATAGTTACGCCCGAGATGTTACAGAAACTTTTACATCAAAATCAGCTGACTGGAAGATCTACTTTATACCATGCATTTAGCTCCTTTTTACGATTTACTCAAAAACGGCTCTAACGATTTTGATTAAACTTTATATATCGATGTAACATTTAAACTACTTCAGTATCATGAATGTAATTAATTTTCGATATTTTGAATTTTCTTCCTCTAAAGTTCCTCTAATTTTGTTAAATAAAAAAACAAAACATATTATCTTGTAAGCGTTGATAAAAAAAAGTTAAATACATAATTTGAACGAATTTGATAATCAACTAAAAGAGAAAAGAGCAAAAATATTTTTGATGTATTTTTTTTTTTTTTTTGAAGATTAGAATCGTAACATATATGTATGATATACCGTTGGAATGCTAAAGGTTTAGAAAAAATATTATCTTATACACATTTTTAAAATTTAGTGGAGGATGATGAAAAGCTGATAAAACTACCCGTTTGTTGTAGATAACAATTTGATATCTAAAGCATATGTTATAGATTTAATAATTAACATCACTATTGTGATATACCTAAAGAGGAGACAGTCTAAAAAACGTTGTTCTGAAACATGTTATATAATATTAATATCATTAATAATAAAATATTTGAAAGAAGATAAGATAATTAATAATTAAATGGTATATACAATTTTTTTTAAATTATTTTTATTCGAAATCTTAGTATGTATTTTAGTAGAAAAGAATTCCCGAAATATAATGATGAATTAAAATCCTTTGAAAGGGAGAAACGTTCTTTTCACCGTGATGACAATTTCAATGTCCTTTTTGTCACCTCAAATCTCTATCCCACCTTCCTTTAGAAATTCTAAAATTAGATTTTTCTGGGCACATGTTTCACTGTAATGTAGGCGGTTTCGGTCCAATAATAAATTCCTAAAATACCACAAAACATTTATTTATATATTTTTTAATATTATTTATTTAATATTGGGTTGTGTCACATGAAATGTCCGTTTTCGAGGTAAAGGATTTTTATTAAAAATACGATATGAAAACAAGATAATTTTATTCGAAGTATTTACCTTCTTTTTCTACACATTTTTCCCAACGTGACACTAACTTTTTCATCCTCGAACTGAAAAACTCTGAGCTTTGAAGCGAAACAAAATCTGAAAACGCACTTTTCACTTGATCATCATTTTCAAAAAGTTTTAGTTTGACGAAGCTGTCTAAATTCCTGAACAGGTGATAATCTGTTGGAAACAAGTCGGGAGAATATGGTGGGTGCGGAAGAACTTCGTAACCCAGTTCTTTCAATTTTTGCACGATATGTTTTGAAACATGCCGCTCAGGGAGATCATGAGGTACCCATTTATCGAACTTTTTTTACTTTCCCAACACACTTTAGTTGTCTGGAAACGGTAGATGCCCTTGTATTTAGTTGTGCTGAGAGTCTTTTATTTGTTTGTTAGGGGTTTCGTTCTACTGTACGAGTATGTTTGAGGACATTGACTATTACGGACGGAGGTCTTCCTCGGGGCAAGTTTTCCAAGCCGGTATCCCCAGCTAAAAAAGGCCGAGTTTAAACTCGTACAAAAATATTACTCGAAAATCGCGTGTTTCCATGTTCATATTTGGAGGTATACTAAAAAGTGGGTGATTCATTGGGAAGCTAATGTTTATAATACAAATGTGGAGGATTAGTAACTGTTTACTTTAAATGTGTAAACATTTGGAAGAAAACAACAGAGACCTGCAAAATCCTTTATGTATTTCAGAAACTAAAGAAACGGACATTTCATGTGAAACAACCCAATATAATTTAATATTTATTGTCATGTAATTACTTTTGAATTTATTTCTTAATCATAGTCGATTTGGACCAATATATCGTAACTAAGATTAAGGGGCTCTCAAGAGGTCTATTATTATGAAATGAAAAGTAATTTTATTCTGGGACGAGTAGTCACCTAAGAATAACAAGAAAAGTACAATATACATGATAATTGTCTGGTCGTTTAAGACCAGTTTAACCATAAAAGACAGATTTTGTGACAATGGATAGTCATCATCTATAGATTTTAAATATTACATATGTTGGGAAGATTGATACTTTAGGAGATGGAGAAATATTTGGTGTTTGAAAGTGGATAATGATAAGGCTTTACGAATGAATATAGGCAAGGGATTCCAAAATAGGGTAGCACGAATAACAAAGAATTTTTTTAAGGAAGCAGATCTGTAAGAAGATATATACAAGTTTATGGGTTGGGATCTAGTGTTTACTGAATGGACAGAGGAACAAGTGGTAAGCGTATCAAGAATATAAGGAGGTGTTTTTGTATTGAAGATACAGATACCAAGGAGGTACTGTCGACGGAAAGAGGGATAGAGCCAATTCAACTCGGTATACCTTATAGAAACATGGGAGCGTCTGGGAATTCCATATATAATATATTATTACTATTTAACTTTATTTATCATTATCTTTAACTACAATTTTTATTCTAATACCTGGATATGGACATTTAATTTAAATCGGGATGTTAAGAGCTCATTTCTTGTTTGTTTGTTTTTTCCTTATACATTGAATAACTTTCGTTCTAAATTTTAATTTTCCATTTTAATTGGATAAACTTCCTGGAATATATTCCAGAAATAATCTACAGTCATTCCGACTAAATGGATGAATGGCCTCCTGACCACTACCACAGCGACCAAGCTATTCCAGCTTCCGCGAAACAATCCTCACTGGCATTGATCACAGCGAGGAGCTAATCTTGCGGGTGAACGAGCTGACCTAAGTCGATGGCGTTCCTAGGACTGAAATCCCCTAAATAAAGGCGGCTGCTATTTAAAAAAAAATCTCGTTAGTTGAAATATTTAGGATATACAATCAGAAACAGCCAGCGGTATAACTTGTTGCAGTTGATTTAGTAGGGCAAGGTGGAGGGCAGGAGGAGGCTTGGTAGGCGAAAGATATCCTGGTTGAAGAACTTGCGAACATGGTATAATACAACAACGGTAGGCTTTTTTCGTGCAGTAGTACATAAAATACGCACTTCCTTGATGGTTGCTAACACTGATAGGCACCACAAGAAGAGGAAAGTCCCTTAAGAATAAAATGAAAATACAGGTTTGATTACCGTTTGGTCATAGATTTAAACGACAAAAGCTAAGCTAAAGTAATAAATTAAGGTAATAAGCTATGTACATATTTACAAATCAAACAGAATCAAATATATTAACAAAAATAGATAATTCGTAACAGATAGTTAAAATATTATAAAAACACAACCAAATTTGTATTCCTAGCAATGAAGTTTGAGATGTTTGTCTGTTTGAATGGGAAAGGAAAATGTGGTTAAAAAGGATAGATTTTAAGGAGGAAGCAGTTCTTGCACGACGGGTGATTTTGTATATAAATGTGTGTGTGTGTGTATGTATATATATATATATATATATATATATATATATATATATATATATATATATATATATATATATATATATATAATTAAAATAATATTTAAAAAAATGTCAAAAGAAAAGTCTATTTCATCACCGTCCTTTCACCATACAGCACACCTTAACTCGCCATAATACTGATTTATATGCATTTCTCTGGTGATCTCGATTACAAATCGTATAGCACAGGTCATAATGAGCTTGAGTGTTGCTTCGATATCACCTAAAATTCCACTGTACATCACACCACGGAAGTCAAAGTAGGGAAAAAGCGGTAACAAGGAGTTTATGAACATTTAATGGTAGGAAACGATGGAGGCGACGGAATTTTCTTTAGGGTTACTATGGTTCGGCGGGATATTTGGGAGATGTGCGGTTTCCAGAAGAGAGTTTGGTCAAGATTAACTACCAGATTGTTGACAAATGAGTGAAAAGAGATAGGAGTATTGTTTAGGAGGGCAGGGGATGGATACGTCGTGAATGAGAATGTACAATAATCGGGAATGGTTCTAAAGCACGTCAGTCATCACTGGATCTTCATAATTTGTGTGGTTATGTAATATTAGTCTTATTGTTGTAGCATCGAAGTAAGATTGAAAGGTTGACCGAAGCGTAGGAAAGTTACTGTATGTTTTACATTATTATAAATAGGACTTTCATCCATCGTTTTCTAGTTTAAATCCGCGATCAACAATTCATCTATAACAGAGACGGATTGGTCTTCCCGATATTTTTAACTTATTCTGTATGGTCTGAAGTAAACTTAATGACGAAATCGCATGCTGTGAACTGATACATTAAATGATGAAGTGTACTTAAGTATATTGTTTGCTTGTTTTTTCCTTTATAATGCTGTGACTAATCTGACAATCCTCAATGCTAAATTTTGCCCATCTAGGTTTAATTAGGATAGGGATCCTAATGAGTACCTGGAATCGCAATCTTGGCACCACCTTTTTACGTCTTCTTCGAAAGAACGAGGTTTCTTTTTTACCAACTGCCAGTTTTGCACCCGCGACCTTGGACGTAGAAGGCTGTTATATTAGCCACTGAACGAAATATGACCGTGACCCCTGGCTTTCCTGGCAATATTACTTAAATGTTCAGATATTTTGGAGACACTTTTGCAGATTAATTTGAAATTATTGAATTGAAATCTAAATAAATTTACTACCAAATCTCATTTATTCAGTTTATGATATTAAGTATCATTTATAATTGTAATTTCATTTTCTTTTGCTCTATTGAAGAAAAACCTATCCAGAAAGCAACATTTTATTATTCAAATTTGAACAAAAATAAAATCGATAGTATTATTGGATACACATACACACTGTTTTATTATTTTGTTGCTTGAACATACATGATTTTACAAGACTCTTTGCCGAAGAACTATATAAACAAGGAATAAAATATTTACATCCATTTTTACTGTATAAGTTAGAAGGGTAATAAAATGTCTTAGGATGAGGCCATAAGGGGTTGTGCTTCTCTGTATGAAACTTTTTTCAATTTAATTAAATAATAAAACATAAAAAAAAAATTACAAAATTTACTACTTATTTATTTTGAAGTGGCATTGAGAAAGCCATATATGAAAATAAAAATCAATAAAATTAAAACTGTACAAACTTTTCACTCTATGATATATTTAATATAAGTTTTCCCGATCAATAACCGTCGGTTTATATTGGCTTAATTTTTTTCTATTTATACAAAATTTAATACATTGATTATAAAATATAAATATACTAAGCAAACATAATACCTTGGTGAACTCATTTTAAAACATTTTATATATTTGATGGTTTAATTATTGTTGATCGTTAGAATCATAAAAGTAGAAGTCGAAGTCCGTTAAGTGAAATAAAACATGCCAATCAGAATTTCATTATAATCTCATATTTCCTTTTTCTGCTATGGTGTAAACTATTTATGTTTTCTTAATTTATTTTAGAAGACCTAAAATTGGAGCCAAAATACATAAAAATGAGTCTTTTACTGATTGCAATCCCTATCGAATTCTTACATTTTATATATTACCTCTTTCTTTATGAATTTCCAAATTATAGATGTGTAATATCCCTAATCGACCTTAATTTTAAAAAGGAAGTTAAACTAGTTTTTAAAATGAAGTTAAACTAGGGTTAAAGTGGAAATGAAGTTTCTCACGGATTGCTCGGGCAAATCGGCTAAATGTGAAACATCGATGTCATTATGAATTATTTTATTTGTGACAAAATAGGGAGTTTTCGTTAAGAAGTTAAGAAGGGTTTAGAAACGAAAGGAATTCGATGCTTTGTTTGATCCAAAATTACAACTCCTTGAGTCCAAGTGGGGGCGGCGTGGTCTAGTGGATAGAGCGCTAGTCTACAGTCTACGGGGGGTGATCCTGGGGTATAGAGACCCTCCTGGGGCAGACCCAGCCTCTATAAAGTGGGTACCCAAAAATGGGGATAAACCTGGCGGCTGAGCGTGATCTCCGCCGAATCACCTCATTGCTGGCCGTTGGCGGATCTCTATATGTACTGAGCCCAAGACTCTTCATGGGTTGTAGTGGCACATGTTTTTTTTTTTTTTTTTTTTTGTTTTTTTAAGTCCAAGAAGGTTTTTATAGTCAAGAAAACGTACATTTTTTAGTTAAATTTGTATTTAAGTTTTGAGTGCACTATCCATACTTCCTACGCCGATGACACATGTGTGTTATCTGTGAATAATGATCCTGTTACTGCATCACAAATCCTACAGAACCATCTATTAGCCATTGAAGAATGGTGTCAAAACTGGAGAATCAAAATAAATCCTAATAAATCCCATCAAATCACCTTCACTCTACGTCGTAAGCCTATGACTTCCTGCCCCACCGTATCCTTTAACAATATCCTACTTACTCCTGTTGAACAGATTCGGTACTTAGGACTCCACCTCGACAAACGCCTAACATGGAATCCTCATACTAGACTGAAATTCCATTCCAAACTCCCTGCCCACTCAAACCCGCTTATCCGTGACCTCTCCTCCATATCTATTCCCGACAACCCACCGAGGCGCCTTAAAAGAAGATGGTCAAGAGACCTTCTAACATAAGACATTGGAGTGCTACCAATGGGTAGTTTCTTCTCAGGACTACCATGTGTACTAATTATATATAAAGCCCATTTACTTGTTGTATTTATTTAATACAGTTGTAAATTTCTTTAAATACATAAATAAATACATAAATAAAAAAAAATAAAAAAGTTTTGAGTAGTCGAGTCGATAGGCATTGAGTTAATAGAGTAATAAATTTCTACTATGAAAATTCCAAGTCAAACGTGTATCATGTTACGAGTCCTTCGTATCGGATCTTTTTAACTGGCCTAAGTGAAATATCATTAAAGGATACCGAAAGGTATAATTGGAAATAAATTTAAAAAACGAAAACATATGTAATCTAAGAAATACTTGTAGAAAAGCATAGCACAGGAAAGTAAACAGAAATAAGAATAAAATTAAGTAAAAATGAGAATAAGATTAAATAAATAAACTTAATAATACAAACAAAAAATGAAAAAAAATACCAAATTCACATAAAGTGATTGCAGTAGATTATAATTTTATTGTTATATTTTTTATTGAGGATGTATAGTTGACTGTTGAAATTATCATTGGTAGAAATAACCAATGATAATTTCAACTATACATCCTCAATAAAAAAAAAAAAAAAAAAAAAAAAAATTGGTAGAAATAATCGGGAGTCAATCGTTTATAAATATTTTAATTTTGGCGACGTTTCGGCTCAAGCATGTGAGCCACTATCAGCCACTATCAGGGCATCAGTTAGACATGTCAAGCATATACTCTTAAAAATTATATTAATTTGTTTATTTATTAATCTAAATAAGGAATTAGAACGCCATATTAGAAATGCAAGAAGGGAAACAAGTTTAAGTAAACATGAGGAAGCAATTTTAATGAACTGTTTCTGAAGATAAGACAGTGTAGGTCTCGAAACGTTATGTGCTATTGATGAAATGAGTTATTATGTGATAATAATTAAATATAAGAAGAGAAGATTCTAATTAATAAAATAATAAAAATGTCTCCATTTTGCCGACGTTTCGGCTCAAGCGTATGAACCACCATCAGGGCATCATGTCAAGCTTAAACTCAGTCCATGCTCCATATGGCTCACTAATGCCACGATGATGGCTTACATGCTTGAGCCGAAACGTCGCCAAAATTAAAATATTTATAAACGATTGACTCCCGATTATTTCTACCAATGATAATTTCAACAGTCAACTATACATCCTCAATAAAAAATACAATATAACAATAAAATTATAATCTACTGCAATCACTTTATGTGAATTTGGTATTTTTTTTCATTTTTTGTTTGTATTATTAAGTTTATTTATTTAATCTTATTCTCATTTTTACTTAATTTTATTCTTATTTCTGTTTACTTTTCTGTGCTATGCTTTTCTAGAAGTATTTCTTAGATTACATATGTTTTCGTTTTTTTAATTTATTCCCAATCATACCTTTCGGTATTCTTTAATGATATTTCACTTAGACCAGTTAAAAAGATCCGATATGAAGGACTCGTAACATGATACACGTTTGACATGGAATTTTTATAGCAGAAATTTATTACTCTATTAACTCAATGCCTACAAGGAGTTGTAATTTTGGATCCAACAAAGCATCAAATTCCTTTCGTTTCCAAACCCTTCTTAACTTCTTCCGAAACCCCTTATTTTGTCACAAATAAAATAATTCATAATGACATCGATGTTTCACATTTAGCCGATTTGCCCGAGCAATCCGTGAGAAACTTCATTTCCACTTTAACCCTAGTTTAACTTCATTTTAAAAACTAGTTTAACTTCCTTTTTAAAATTAAGGTCGATTAGGGATATTACACATCTATAATTTGGAAATTCATAAAGAAAGAGGTAATATATAAAATGTAAGAATTCGATAGGGATTGCAATCAGTAAAAGACTCATTTTTATGTATTTTGGCTCCAATTTTAGGTCTTCTAAAATAAATTAAGAAAACATAAATAGTTTACACCATAGCAGAAAAAGGAAATATGAAATTATAATGAAATTCTGGTTGGCATGTTTTATTTCACTTAACGGACTTCGACTTCTACTTTTATGATTCTAACGATCAACAATAATTAAACCATCAAATATATAAAATGTTTTAAAATGAGTTCACCAAGGTATTATGTTTGCTTAGTATATTTATATTTTATAATCAATGTATTAAATTTTGTATAAATAGAAAAAAATTAAGCCAATATAAACCGACGGTTATTGATCGGGAAAACTTATATTAAATATATCATAGAGTGAAAAGTTTGTACAGTTTTAATTTTATTGATTTTTATTTTCATATATGGCTTTCTCAATGCCACTTCAAAATAAATAAGTAGTAAATTTTGTAATTTTTTTTTATGTTTTATTATTTAATTAAATTGAAAAAAAAAGTTTCATACAGAGATAGAAAAACCCTTAAATGGCCTCTCCTAAGAATTTTATTACCTTCTAACTTATACAGTAAAAATGGAATGTAAATATTTTATTCATTGTTTATATAGTTCTTGGGCAAAGAGTCTTGTAAAATCATGTATGTTCAAGCAACAAAATAATAAAACAGTGTGTATGTGTATCCAATAATACTATCGATTTTATTTTTGTTCAAATTTGAATAATAAAATGTTGCTTTCTGGATAGGTTTTTCTTCAATAGAGCAAAAGAAAATGAAATTACAATTATAAATGATACTTAATATCATAAACTGAATAAATGAGATTTGGTAGTAAATTTATTTAGATTTCAATTCAATAATTTCAAATTAATCTGCAAAAGTGTCTCCAAAATATCTGAACATTTAAGTAATATTGCCAGGAAATCCAGGGGTCACGGTCATATTTCGTTCAGTGGCTAATATAACAGCCTTCTACGTCCAAGGTCGCGGGTGCAAAACTGGCAGTTGGTAAAAAAGAAACCTCGTTCTTTCGAAGAAGACGTAAAAAGGTGGTGCCAAGATTGCGATTCCAGGTACTCATTAGGATCCCTATCCTAATTAAACCTAGATGGGCAAAATTTAGCATTGAGGATTGTCAGATTAGTCACAGCATTATAAAGGAAAAAACAAGCAAACAATATACTTAAGTACACTTCATCATTTAATGTATCAGTTCACAGCATGCGATTTCGTCATTAAGTTTACTTCAGACCATACAGAATAAGTTAAAAATATCGGGAAGACCAATCCGTCTCTGTTATAGATGAATTGTTGATCGCGGATTTAAACTAGAAAACGATGGATGAAAGTCCTATTTATAATAATGTAAAACATACAGTAACTTTCCTACGCTTCGGTCAACCTTTCAATCTTACTTCGATGCTACAACAATAAGACTAATATTACATAACCACACAAATTATGAAGATCCAGTGATGACTGACGTGCTTTAGAACCATTCCCGATTATTGTACATTCTCATTCACGACGTATCCATCCCCTGCCCTCCTAAACAATACTCCTATCTCTTTTCACTCATTTGTCAACAATCTGGTAGTTAAGTTTATTTATTTAATCTTATTCTCATTTTTACTTAATTTTATTCTTATTTCTGTTTACTTTTCTGTGCTATGCTTTTCTAGAAGTATTTCTTAGACTACATATGTTTTCGTTTTTTTAATTTATTCCCAATCATACCTTTCGGTATTCTTTAATGATATTTCACTTAGACCAGTTAAAAAGATCCGATATGAAGGACTCGTAACATGATACACGTTTGACATGGAATTTTTATAGCAGAAATTTATTACTCTATTAACTCAATGCCTACAAGGAGTTGTAATTTTGGATCCAACAAAGCATCAAATTCCTTTCGTTTCCAAACCCTTCTTAACTTCTTCCGAAACCCCTTATTTTGTCACAAATAAAATAATTCATAATGACATCGATGTTTCACATTTAGCCGATTTGCCCGAGCAATCCGTGAGAAACTTCATTTCCACTTTAACCCTAGTTTAACTTCATTTTAAAAACTAGTTTAACTTCCTTTTTAAAATTAAGGTCGATTAGGGATATTACACATCTATAATTTGGAAATTCATAAAGAAAGAGGTAATATATAAAATGTAAGAATTCGATAGGGATTGCAATCAGTAAAAGACTCATTTTTATGTATTTTGGCTCCAATTTTAGGTCTTCTAAAAAAATTAAGAAAACATAAATAGTTTACACCATAGCAGAAAAAGGAAATATGAAATTATAATGAAATTCTGGTTGGCATGTTTTATTTCACTTAACGGACTTCGACTTCTACTTTTATGATTCTAACGATCAACTATAATTAAACCATCAAATATATAAAATGTTTTGGAATGAGTTCACCAAGGTATTATGTTTGATTAGTATATTTATATTTTATAATCAATGTATTAAATTTGTATAAATAGAAAAAAATTAAACCAATATAAACCGACGGTTATTGATCGGGAAAACTTATATTAAATATACCGGTTATTATTTTCAAATTTTTAAACGTTTGACTCCCAATTATTTTTACCTATGTTATATTTTTTAATTTAAAATAAGTAATTCTACCGATACATAATGTTTTGTTTTATTCACTTAACGTTATTTCATGCGACTGTGGGAGTCCTAAATTTTGCCTATCCAGGTTTTATTAGGATAGGATCTTTTATGAGTTCCGGACATCGCACAGGCTCAAGACCACCACCTCTCCGTAGGGATACAAAAGCAAAGATTTTGTAATCCTATTAAAAAAAAAAAATTATGGCACTCTGTTAGATTTAAACCCTTAGGCATAGAATGCTGTTATCTTAGCCAATACAAAACAGGTGATCCCAATGAATAATGTAATTCTTTTATCTTTATTTCAAATTGTCTTAATTTAAAATTTTAACATTAATATAAAAAACAAAAGACAAACCTTGATTATTGAAAATAACAGAAAGTATTTTCCTAAACGCTCTAATAAATTTCCTTTGAACATGTGTTAATCCGACAAAGCGTTGTTAATAGGCGGCAATTAATACGAGGAAAGTGGAGACGTTAATAAAGAGGGCGACCACCTTTAACATTATATGGAAAATTGAGAGGATCCTCGCCTAAGCCCTTTTCTTACTAAGGATCCTGCCAATTAGGTTGAGCTTAAGGGCTTAGGACTTAGGGAGGATATAGATAAAAGCGAAGTAAACAAAGCCATTTAAGGAATGTAAAATAGCAAAGTGCGCCTCGGGTTTTAGGAACCATCGTTACGGTGGCTTGGCTTTTACCCTCCTCTGGGTTCATTTCTTAGGATATGATAAGCTGACGAAATACCTTTCTAATAAGCTCTCCATTCCATACCATATTCAATCTTACATTATAATCTTTTGCATTTGTAATATTTTGAATCAGGATGTGATACAATATGTCATGGATCGTAATGTATTATTTTATTTTATTTAAATAAATTCTTAATTTATTCTGGGACAAATCCCTTCAGAATAATAATACAGACAAATTAAATTGGAACTTCAATAAATTAGAGTAAAAAAAAATTTATTGATTAAATGTCTTTTTATTTTTCAAACGAACATATAATAAGCTTATAAAGGAGGAAAAGGAATCGTAAGAATTAACGGTAGAGAGCCCAATTCCTTTCCATGTTGAAATTACAGTGATGATTCCCATGGGATGACAGGGAGACAACTTAAGTCCTTTCTTGTTCATATTTATTTATTTATAGGTGAAATCCATTGAAATTGAAATATGAGGAATATTATGGTCCAAAGCCTCATATATGGGCGAGTTAAAGTGGCTCCTTCCCCGAATCCGCAGACAATATTTCCTAGGATCATACCTTTTCCAAATCATTAGATCCCAACACCCTCCATACATTCATAGTCTCCTACAGTTTAAATCTTCAGTCCACACTCTTGAAACAAGATCGCGCCATTCCGACCTTTACTTTCCTACCCATAGAACTAAAACTTTTGATCGTTCCTTCCTGGTCCGCTCCTCTATTTTCTGGAATTCTCTACCTACCCATATTCGCCATGCTGCCTCTCTCTCCTCATTCAAATTCCAACTTTTCCAATATCTTTTATTATCCCAAAAAGACGCTTAAATACAGTGATTCTTTTGTTCCTAATATCACACTTGAAAGAAAAGTAATATATGTTCTTTATTGAAACGCTGTTATATTTTAATTTATTTTTAATTTTGATCAACCCAATATTTTTCAAGAACTGTTTTTATTTTATCATAAATATTTTTTTATTTTTATATGTTTGTGGATTTTCGTGTGTGATATGAACACTCGAATTAACCCATCTGTGTAATAAGTAATTAATTCTGTTCCTTCTGTCTGTTGGCCAGATATGTTGTATACTTAAATTGTACAATTCTGTTATTCTTAGGGGACTCAGTCCCAGAATAAAAATTATTTTCTATTTCTATTTCTATATATATATATATATACGATGAACGAATGATGGCATCGTTCTGATTGCTGACACAAAAAAACAAGCTGCAAGAGGCCCTTGTAGAACGGCAGGAAGAACTCCTCTGCAAAGTTATGATTTTCAATATTAACAAAAGTAAAGTCCTAATCATATAAAGAGAGAAACATGAGGATGTCCAGCTGTAATGGGGAGGTACTAGAAGTTGTGCAAGCATTCACCTGTTTGGGGAAAATTATTAGCAACACGGGGAAGATGACCCAGAAGTAGCAAATAGAATATCCGAAAACAACCAGGTCTATTACTCTGTCTGCAACAGCATAGTTGAATATAGAGAACATGGCAAGAAAACAAAGGGACACATAAACAAGTCGGTATACCTCCCAATCTCCGCGTATGGAAGAGAAAACTGGATTATGCTGCACAAGCAAGTTAGCACGAGTGACAGCAGCCGATATGAAGTTCATGCTGAGAGCTACTAGAAAGACCAGAAGGGACCGCGTAAGGAATGAAAGCATAAGAGAAGATCTAGAGCTGCCTGAACTAAAAACGTTGCTGGAGAACCGGCAGTTAAAGTGGTTTGGCCACGTTTGTCGGATGGAGGAGGATAGAGATCCATGAAAAGTTCTGAATCCTCGACCCACTGGAAGGAGGTCGAGAGTCGTCCAAGAATTTCTTATCAGGAATATATTCAGCGGATTGGACAGAAGAGAGGCAAAACACTCCAAGAAAGGAAGTGGCTAAGTAGGGAATGAGAGGCATGGATGCACTGGATAGAGGCTCCTCGAGGCTAGTGATGGCACGAAGAGGAAGTCGAAGAAGAAGATAAAGAACATATAATAATAATAATAAAAAGGTGCTACCTTGAGGAAATTCTTCCCCACGGTCCGGTCCCGATTGGAAGCTAAATGGATAGTGCCTGATTACTGGGTCTCGCAATTCCTCACTGGGCACGAGGCTTTCCGAAGTAAGTTACACAGTTTTGGGAAAGAAATAGATCCCCTGTGCCCCAGTTGTGGAGTACCGGAGACTGCTGAGCACATAATTGTGGACTGCTACGCCTTCGAAGCACTAAGGGTCAAACTACTAAGAGAATGTGGGCTCTGGGTCCTCACGGAGAGAGATTTCCCTCAGCTGGTGTCCAAGCAGAATTATGGACATTTTATAGCATTTATTCATGCTTGGAAAACTTCACTTGGTCCATCAGCTTTTAACGTAGGTGGAACTGGACGAGATCGAGGAAGGCCACCTCCGAGAGAAGAACCAGAAGCTGAAGATATGGTCATCGAGGAGAGACCAGAGTAAAAAATCTGGGAAGAAAAAAAAAAAAAAAAATTAAGATTACTACTGGTAGCACTACTGGCTACCGACACCCGTATTGCCATGTGGCAAGGTAGGGAGAAATAAATAAAATAAAAATAAAACATTTACAAATTGCATAGTACTAAAACATTTTTGGATTTTAACCTAAAATCAGACGCACTAAATGGTCTATTGAACGTCCCTAGACTCTGCATTTATTGCCAAAATTATTCTTTAATATGTTTATATAACTTATGACTATCAAAATAAGAAACAATATATTTCATCTAAATAATAAATTTAAACTACGACAAACTATTTGCAAATTTTAATAGACATTCTCTGATGTATTAATAATTGAATTATCTTTTGAGCACTGTTCTATAGAAGAAAGCAGATCTGGTTTAATTAACCAATACCATCGAATCATTTTCATTTACAAACTTTATTGACTCTCTATTGCCAGAATCGATTTATGGCCAACCCGTCGACAATGCTTCCTAGGTAATTGTAATAATAAATAATAGATAGTAATCACAAGGTATTTGTATTGCTAAACTACTTTAATATTTTCGGTGCCTAAGAACAATTTTTCTTGATGTTTTGTGAAAGACGATTATTTTAGATTTTTCACAGTTTATTTTATACATTACCGTAGAATATATATGCTGAAAAAGTTGTCTGGGAGTACAGTCATCTAGAAAAAACGCTCGAATAAGGTAGATTTATTTTACTTGTGTGCCAACGTTTCGGCGCGAATAAAAAATCTTCATCAGGGCTAAGAAAAAAAAAAGAAATGAAAAATGAAAACAAAGAGAAATATTGTAATCGCAACTCATAACTTTCACTTACCTCCGTGGTTAAAATAACTTTAAGGATTAATTCAGAGATAAGAAAAAAAAGGGATAAATAATTACATTCAGCTGCGATAGAAACACCTGTTTTGTTAAAAAATCTACTATAAACAAGAATCTCTTAACTTTATACCCTATTTACCCTTTACATTAGCTTTTACAAATTTCTATATAACATAATTTTTTCTAAAATCTTTAGATTTCCAGAAGTATTTCATATCATATTATGGACTTTTTTTCCATTCTGTTACTATATATGCATTATTCTTGTATTTTTTTTAAAGTAAAAATATTGTAAATAAAATAAGCAGCTTTCATTTAACCTTGTACAGCAAGAAATATAGAATGGCCCAAGACATACTCACAAAAGAAAATAAATATGAAAAAGTACATTTTTATTAATTTGCAATTTTCAGATTTTCACGATTGGCTTATAAGATAAAGTTATTCTCTACCTCAAGTTAAAACATTAGAACGATTATGAAAATAGGCCTTTTTCCAAGAAAATTGTTATACCGACTTATTATTTCAGAAAGCTAGTTAACATTAATTGGAGGATCGTTTTATGACGATGTCAAATTATTTAGACGATCCTTAGATGCTATAGAGGAACTTTCTGTAAAATAAATTATGTAGCAAAAACTGGACAACGTAAGATAAATACAAATAAAACAAAGTTGGTGTGGATATGAGACTGTTACACGACATGTTAGATTGGAAAGCTATGCTTTTGAAATTGCAACCAGTACAAAATAGTGACTTCAGGACAGAACAAGAAATAAATCATTCTGGAGTCAAATGTAGTAAATTTGCTAGCATAACAGTCTTCTATAAACAAGGCCCCTGATTAAAACCCGGCTTATGGTCCTAACCTTTTTTAATGGGAGTAGAAGCACCTTGGTTATGCCGTCATTCGAAAGGAACGTTAAATGGTGGTCCATACCATAGGCGATTTCTTTTAAACCTCGATGGGAATAATGTAGGATTCCCACTGTAGCATCTTCAAATTATTCACTGCAGCTACATAAATATATTCCGGGCTCAAACCCGCAGATGGCCTTAGGATTTTTGAATGAGAGTAAAAAATCCTAAATTATGCCGTCCTTAAAAGGGGACCTTAAAAGGTTATCCCGAGGTTGTGCGATGTCAGGTACTTGTCAAAGATTCCTATCCTAATTAAACCTGGATAGGCAAAATTTAAGACTCCCGCTGTAGCATCGTCCGATTAGCCACAGCAGCATAAAAGGACGTTAAATAAATAAACAAAAATAACTAACAAACTACTTAGATTAATGCAATATACTTACCATGTTTTTTTTATCTTTTAATTTATTTTTTTTTATAATTTCTGCTTAACTTCTTAATAACTAACCATTCAAGTCGTCATTAAATTCATTTCATCCATTCATATCTACTAAATATGATTTATATTGTCCCTTAAACTGAAATTTCTTCTGGCAGATTGAGATAGCAAATAATAAAGTGCCGAGAGAAAAAATTGTTAAACTTGAATACGTGTGGTTGCCATGACTACTTCTCCAACCCGCGGAAACAATTTGCTTAGACAAGCCTTTTAATAAGTGTGGTTTTTCTTTTAAATTCTTTTAAGTTATATTATTATCTAAAATAATCATTTAGTTTTATCGGTTTTTTATCACTCTTTAGTAACTTATACAAGCTTGTGAATAAGATAATATTTTTTCTAAAATCTTTAGCTTTCCAAGGGTACATTATACATCTATATTACTAATCTTATGTTCAAAAACGAAAAATTGCATTAAAAAATATTTTTGTAAATTTCTCCTTTAATTAGATATCGAATTCGTTCAAGTTATATATTTACCTATGTTTTATCGTTTATAACAAGATTGTAATGTCATTTTTGTAGGTACTTTAGATGAAGAAAATTTAAAATATCGGCATTTAAGCCCTGTCGGACTATTTCAATCAGATTAAAACCTACATGATATTAAAGCCCGTTCAATTTTACATTGATATAATGAGTTTAATCAAAATCGTTAGAGCCGTCTTTGAGAAAATCGTAAAATGGTGCAAAATGCATGGTATAAAGTGACTCTTTTGGTTAGCTGATTTTGATGAAAAAGGTTCTGTAACATCTCCGGTATAGAATTGTCTTAAATATGAAATTTCAATTTCGTAAAACTTTTTGTTTTCGCCCGGGAGTTACCACACAGACTTTTTTGCGAGACTAGACTATTTGGACTCAGGAGAGCCTAAAACGTGTATTTCCGTCGACTATTATCACGATCGCAATACTTTCTCTTACTATATATTTCATATACAGGGAAATTAAAGTAAAAAAAAAGCAACATTTTTTTGAAAAATATATTAGAATATAATGGATCATAGAAATAGAGAAAATTTAAAATTATAACTTATATGAATATATTTTGCCAAACAGAAAAATCGATGTGTAGTTATAATTAATACTTCCATGATAATCCTATAAGTCTCATCTCTAAGTTTAAGTTAACAATCAATGACGTAAAAATTCTGTTTTCGTGGTAACCTGCACACTAAACGTTTAGTGTGCATGGAAGTTTTTATGGAAGTTTAACATTCTTAAGTAAATTCAGGTTCTTTGCTACTGGTCAGACCAAGTCGATTTCGCTTCCACATGGTTGGGAATTTTATTACCTTTCAAATGAGTTTCCACCTATAACTTTCCATAAGATGTATTGTTTTTGAGTTATTCGAAAATCAGTATTCTATAAAGTCTTAATCAACCTTTATTTTTATCACATAGAGGGCAACATATTCTAAAACCAATCTAATGGAACATCTATACAGTAAAGGAAACATCCTGGAAAATGTTTAGCTTCACAACCATAGTGAGTGGCTGGTAAGTTTTATAAATAAGAGCACAGTTTAAATTCTCACGCCTACATGATTAATTATTACATTTTCATTACTGATATTGAGAACATCATAAATTAGTTTTGTTAAAAACAAAATTTGAATAAATAACAATCTAACTTTTAATGCCATTTTAGACAATAATTATTAATTTATTACTTTCTAATTAAAGTATTAATTAAGTTTTGATTAGTAAAAATTAATTTTATCGTTATATTTATCGAAATAAATTATAGTGAATATGATATTGCAAAGGAATTCTTTTCACAAACCGGAAATATTGCAGTCATTCGGAAACATTTCTAGAATCTAAGAGAGGAAATTGGTAAGATATTATCTGGTCTGTTGCCAAAAACTATCCACTTGAGCGACTTTTTTAGCTGTTCCATATTCAAATTTCGAAATTATGTAAAGTTGCAAGTTTTCTTCTTTCTTTTTTTTCTATTCTTGCTTCATAGTAGCCCGTCTCTATTTTGGTGTCAAGTAGACCAGTAAATTGGGACATGGGCATTTTTTCATCTCAAATCTCAAAAATTTACAAGAGAAAAATATATATACAGCAACACTGGATTATAAGATACGCAAATTGAAGTGACTTGGTTGGTTTGAGTTATTTTGCTGCATATAGTAGAAGATTAAAACGATCTGCACCGAGCTGATAACAGAATGAAACATATTTTATAACAAAGTAGTATATTTTGAAACAGGTTAAGAATGGATTGCCAAAAAAAATCCTGGACAGGCTATTTTTTATTATTTAAGAAAAAAGATTTTTTATTAAATGTTGCAACATCATAATAATAAGAAAACTTTTACCCTGACTTAAATATAATATAAGCGCTGTTTTATTGCAAACACATTGCTACAAAACATTATCCGGAGATATGGAATGAATGACTTCTTTTAGCCCTTAGATAACCATCCCAAGATAGTGGAAGATTGTATTATTTCTAAATAAAGCAATATTTAAATTTTAAAAAAATATTGGGGAGCTGCCAATGGGTAGTATCCCCACATGTGAATCCATGCCATTTTTATCTTGTATCTCATTTACTAGATGTATATCATTATACAGTTGTAAATAGCAATAAATCTATCTAAAAAAAAAAAAAATAAATAAAAAACTTTGTATAGGCTGGGTGTGCCCCAGAAGGGTCTCCATACCCCAGGATCGCCCCCCGGCTAAAATAACATAATACATATTATTCCGCCACAGCCGGGATTCGAACCCATGACCCGGAACATAGTAGACTAGCGCTCTACCCACTAGACCACGCAGCTCCTTAAATAAAAAAAATAAAAAAAAACTAAATGATTGTTTTAGGTGATAATAAAATAGGTTATTTAATAAACTCAATGTAATTAATTCTTTACTTTTTTTTCATCACTTTATCATTCAACTGTATTTAAAAATTCATAATTTGATTTTCACAGAGGGTTACTGAAAGTCGTGTGTTGCGCGCAGGATATATATATTTTTTTTATCCATATACGTAGATATTTACTCATATCTTGCTTTTGAGCGAAGTCTACTAAAGCCCGTGAGAGTCCTTGGACGTCATGCTTTCCTGTATCCATTCGATTCGAGAGAGTGAAGGGTCACATTTTGTATACATTCGAGGGCTCTCTCCTCTGGCGTTTGAAGTCTGAAACCGGATTCCTGAAAGGAACATTCGAGTATAAAAATAAACTTTGAGTAATTATTGCTTGGAAAAGGTAGCGGAGAGGAGCTTTGTGAGCGATCATATCGAAGCTGAAGCCCCGTTATTGTGTTGCTCAAAGTCCCGCACGCACTTTGAGACCGCCCTTCAAAGTCCGGGAGTAATGAGTTAGGGTCGGTCGCTCCCTCAATGCTTAACCTTACATTTATCAACAATCTACGACAGAATTTAATATGTTTCATTATTATTATATGGCCCAACTTTTGGTATATATTTCTTATAATAAATAAATTACTTCAGAAAGGATTTATCAGCTGAATATCAGAGATTTATATAGAGTAGAATAGAATAAAGTTTATTAATGAAATGTTATATTTAGGACCTACTGGTCCTGTCTTACAATAAACAGGGATTGGAGATACATTTATAATTAACCTTAAGTAAGGTATTTTCCGCCAATAATTAATATACATAAATTTCTAATATTAATAATATTTTATGTTTACAGCATCATCAGAATAAAATAAAACATCAACCGTGAGATTAAAATATTTGAAGACTATTTGAATCAGAATGAAATCTACATCATATTAAAGCCCATTAAATTTTACATCCATATAGGGAGTTTAATTGCTAGGTAAAGACATGGAAACCATATAACTAAATACAAGTGTGTTAATAAAAACCGGTAAAAAAATAGGACTCGAATTAAATACCGATAAGACGAAATATATGATTAGTAGCAAAAACGATGGCGATCTTGAAAATATTGATATATCAGGGCATACTTTTAAACACGTAGAGAAATTCATGTATTTAGGTTCAATGATAACGAGAAAAAATGAAATCCTGGAAGAAATAAAGTCTCGGTTAAAGGTGGGAAATGCGTGTTATTATTCAGTTGCTAAGTTACTTAGTGCTCGTCTTCTATCTAAAAACTTAAAAGTTAGAATTTATAAAACTATTATTCTTCCGACGGTTCCGGATGTGAAACGTGGCCGCTTACTTTGAAGGATGAACAACGGTTTAAGGTTTTCGAGAATAAGGTAATGCGTAAAATATTTGGTCCGAAGAGAAATGAGGCCACTGGGAAGTTTAGAAGGTTAAACAACGCAGAATTGCGGAACTTGTATCCTGTGAATATAATTGAGTTGGTAGCATCGCGGAGACTCAAATGGGCGAGTATAGTTGTTGGGTTCGATGAGGAGCGGATTCCGAGAAAGTTGGTATTCGTTGACCCTTATTAAGGCTGATCTGGGGGGCTTGGGCTTGAACGGTGAACATTGGACGAGTCTGTGTAGGCGGAATTTGGTGGTATCAGCATCGAACCTTCGGGTTCGCTAAGCCTATTATTTATTATTATTATTATTATTATAGGGAGTTTAACCAAAATCGTTAGAGCCGTTTTTTAGTAAATCGTAAAAAGTTGTAAAATGCACAGTATAAAGCAGCTCTTCTGGTTAGCTGATTTTAATAAAAAAAGTTTCTATACCATCTCGGGCGCATAGTTGTCTTAAATATGAAAATTCAGTTTCATAGGACTTTTCGTTTTCGCCCGCGAGTTACCACACACACAGATCTTTCTGCGGGACTTGGTCATTTTCGAAAACCGGAATTCGAAAATTTTCACAATCGCAATAATTTCTCTTGCTATATATTTCATATATAAGTAAGTGAAAGTAAAAATTACATGATACACAAATTCAGATATATTTCGAGTAATGCAGTTTAATCTACAACCTGGAAGCTACGAATTTATTTATTCTCGCAGGCAATAGACAGAGATAAAATAAAAAGTAAGAAAGAGCGATGGTGGGTGGGAGAGAGAGAGTAGGACAGGCTGAGAAATGCGGGCGCCCTCTAGGAATTAGTCTACATTAACCCGCCAATTCTTTTTTTCTTTGTTTCCCTCCTTTTTTCCATCCTCGTGTCATTTAGCTTTATCATGTTTTTTTTCTGCTCCCACAGAAAGAACGCTCCCCCCTCCTCTATCCCGCCGATTTTCAACGCCATAATATCTCTGTGGAAAAATCGCAGGCCTTCAAGATGGACGGGATTTTCATCTTTTATTAATTAGACTAGAAATCGGAGCGTTAAATTTATTTATTAGTCCATCTTTCTCGGGATCTTCATTTCATTTTTATTTTATTTTTCCTCTTTTTTTTTTTTTTTTATCCCCTCCCTTTTCGACGATAGCGGGCGGACAGAGATAAACCGACCCAGCGTGTAATCCGCCATTATGAATATTAAATCTTTATTTAATGAACAAGAGATTAAATACTGGAATATTTGTTATCCTAGGGCTTCCATCTCATATCTTGGCTTTTATTATAAAAATGGAAGAGGCTTCCCCTTCTTAAGGGATGGCGGGATCTTAAAATATTACCACTCCTCCGGCTATATTCGATTCAATGCTTATCCAAAGAAGGCACATTTATTTAGCTAGCAAAGTAAAATATTAGTGAATAAAAAAAAAATCTTATTTTTAGTTCCCCAAAATGAAAAATCCTCGCGCGGATCTCATTACCGCGTATGGGGAGCGTCCCACGGGTGGCGGATGTGGGGATGGTCGGTGGAATTTCCTCGGAAGCTCCTCCCGGCTAAGTCCGATGGACTCGCTGACCAACAATGAGAGCGGCCCTCCAGGCTTGCTGGAGGGTGTGACGTAGGTTCGAACGCCCTACTCACATATTTTAGTTCACAAAATACCACAAACAGTCATGGATTCCTCTGAGGTAAAACGCCCATTATCCGGAAGCAAACTAGTCCCCCGTTCGGGTCTCCGGGTGGGGACTGCTTCAGAGGAATCTAGGCGCAAGATGAAAAGTAGAGATCTAACAATAGGGACGTGGAACGTTAGAAGTTTAAATACGGCAGGTGGGTTAAAGTCGGTAGCGAATGAAGTTAAGGGGTACCATTTAGATATCGTTGCATTACAAGAGGTTCGCTGGCCAGGGGAGGGTTCGTTAACAGAAGGAAAGTATACTATTTGGTACGGGGGGAGCGTTAATTATTGTTTAGGTACCGGGTTTCTGATTAGGAATAGATTTCTTTCCGCATTACGGGATGTACAGTTCTTTAGTGAAAGAATATCGGTTGCTATATTTCAGGGTCGTTGGTATAAAATCGCGTTTATAAACATTCACTCTCCCACCGAAGATAATGATGATGAAGTAAAATGCGAATTTTATGATAAACTAGAATCGGTTTACGATAAGTTACCGCGAAATTACATTAAAATTATACTAGGTGACGCAAACGCAAAGGTTGGAAGGGAAGAAGTATATCGTCCTACAATCGGTAAAGAAAGTTTGCACGAATATAGTAATGATAATGGGACCCGACTAATAAACTTTGCCATTTCGAAAAACCTAATAATCAAAAGTACTACGTTTAAACATAAGGACATTCATAAGTATACGTGGACATCGCCGGATGGACATACTCGTAATCAAATAGATCATATTTTAGTACAAAACAGATGGCAAAGTAGCATAATTAACGTGAGATCGTATCGTGGTGCAGAATGCGGTTCTGATCATGAATTAGTAATCGCGAAACTTCGACAAAAACTAAATACAAAAAAGAGAACACCGAACTATATTCATCCCGAGAATTTTGATGTTGTTAAATTGAACAACCCCGAAATTAGAAAACAATTCGCGATAGAAGTAAAAAATAGGTTCGATGCTTTGGAATCTTCAGACGAGGAAAACGAAGATGTAAACAAATTGTGGGAAGGGATCAGGGATAATATTAAAGAGGTCGGTAACTTATGTCTTGGGAAAATCGAAAATAAAAAGAACAAACCTTGGTTCGACAGGGATTGTCAAAATATGTGTGAAAAAAGAAAAACCGCTAAACTGAATTCCTTAAATAATCCAAGCAATAATAATGTGGCTTACTTTCGGTTAGTAAAAAACGAAACTTCAAAATTCTTGAAAAATAAGAAAAGAGAGTATCTTAAAGGCAAAATAATAGAAATAGAAAAACACAGAAGCGAAAATAACGTAAGAGAGATGTACAAAGGTATAAACAAATCGCGTAAAAGATTTGAACCTGTATTGAATGGGGTTAAAGATGCGAATAACAACATAATTGCGGATCCGACTGAGATATTAAATACATTTAAACAACACTTTGACGGCATTCTAAATACGGAAAATAATAATCGATCTCCTCCCTCTGAATACCAGAGCGCTGAACCATGGGTAGACGCACCGAGTAAAGAGGAAGTTGAAATGGCGATAGGAAAATTAAAACGGTATAAAGCTGCAGGAAATGATAATATCACGAGTGAATTAATCAAAGCGTGTGGAGAAGCGGGCGTTTCCAAATTACATGTTTTAGTTAAAAAGATCTGGGAAAATGAAAAAATACCCGAAGAATGGAAAGAATCAATACTTATTCCGATTCACAAAAAAGGACCGAGGACGGATTGTAACAACTATCGTGGGATCTCTCTTCTCCCAGTATGCTATAAAATATTCTCGTCAATACTAACTAGCCGAATCACGGAATACGCTGAGGAAATTATCGGAGACTACCAATGTGGTTTTAGGCGGAATCGCTCGACTATTGATCAAATATTTTCCTTACGTCAAATATTAGAGAAGAAACTGGAATACAACGGTGTAGTCCATCAACTTTATATAGATTTTAAAAAGGCTTATGATTCCATAGACCGTCAGAAGCTATATAACATCATGATTGAACAGGGGATACCTAAAAAGTTAGTAAACCTAGTAGAGATGTGTTTGTCGGAAACATTTCATAAAGTTAGAATCGGTCATAATTACTCCGAGAGATTTAAGGTGCGATCGGGTTTGAAACAGGGTGACTCCCTTTCACCTGTTTTGTTTAATATAGCCTTAGAATATGTTATAGAAAAGGTGATGAGTACCGAGAAAGGCTTACATATGGGTGACAAGATTCCGGTTTTGGGGTATGCCGATGATTTGGTACTACTAGGTGAAGACACAGAAACTATACAACTAAATACAAGTGTGTTAATAAAAACCGGTAAACAAATAGGTCTCGAATTAAATACCGATAAGACGAAATATATGATTAGTTGCAGAAATGGTGGCGATCTTGATGATATTAATATTTCAGGTCATACTTTGAACACGTAGAGAAATTCAAGTATTTAGGTTCAATGATAACAAGAAAAAATGAAATCCAGGAAGAAATAAAGTCCCGGTTAAAGGTGGGAAATGCGTGTTATTATTCGGTTGGTAAATTGCTTAGCTCGCGGCTTCTGTCTAAAAACTTAAAGGTTAGAACTTATAAAACTATTATTCTTCCAACGGTTCTTTACGGATGCGAAACGTGGCCGCTTACTTTGAAGGATGAACAACGGCTTAAGGTTTTCGAGAATAAGGTGCTGCGTAAAATATTTGGTCCGAAGAGAGATGAGGCCACTGGGGAGTTTAGAAGGTTGCACAACGCGGAATTGCGGAGTTTGTACCCGGTGAATATAATTGAGTTGATAGCATCGCGGAGACTCAAATGGGCGCGTAAAGTTGTTGGGCTTAGTGAGGAACGGATTCCGAGAAAGTTGGTATTCGCTGAACCGACTGGTAGGCGTCCGAAAGGTAGGCCGAAGCGTCGATGGGAGGATTGCGTTAAGGCTGATCTCGGGGGCTTGGGCTTGACCGGTGAACATTGGACGAGTCTGTGCAGGCGAAGTTTGGTGGTATCGGCATCGAACCTTCGGGTTCGGTAAGCCTATTATTATTATAAAATGAAAAATATTTTTAAAAAATTCTCAAAAATTCTGTTTCATAAATTCCAGAAATATTTTACGTGTTATGTTTTTTACAATCTCTCTTTTTTAAATAAATTAATAAATCATTCATTATTCTGGAAAATGTCCGGAAGAAAAAAAAAAAAAAATATATATATATATATATATATATATATATATATATATATATACATAGAATAACATATACAGAATATAGAAAATGTGCTTTAGTGTCTTAGAATACATACAATTAAACAAGGTCAATAAAATCATTCCTATTTACAAGAGATAAATAGATAGGTATTTTATTGTCAATTATAGTTATAAAACAATTTTACATCAATTTTAATTAAAATTAGTCCATTATAAATTATGTCATTAAAACTTACATATTGTTTGCCCCTAAGTTGGATTATAATACGGACAGAATTTTGATTAAAATGGTTACAATGTCAACTTATACATGGTTTTCAGTGAGTTCTGAAGAGGGGGAAGGCTCCTAAAACGTCGACTCTTGATTGTTTTTATATAAGCATATAATAAATGATTTTATAATAAAATAATTTTATTCCTTTGAACCATCTATTTATTATAAATGTATGTTTCTTCCGATTAATTGATTTCATTATTTTGTTGTGTATTTTTTATTGAAATAGATCTATTTTAAGGGATATATGTTAATGATTTTTATGAACACTTACATTTCTGACAAGTGAAGAACTTTAATATAATTAAGACTCACATATTTTGGAAATAACTCTGTAGATTACATTGAATATTCAATGTTAGTAATACGTAATACAAGCCTAATAATTCAACACAGGTTGCTAATTTGGCTGGCTACACATGTACAACATGGCAGACCTAATATATAGGGCATTATTAATAACAGTTGAATACCACCACCAGGCTATATCAAATGCCGTTTCTCAATACAGATTGCTGGATCGCTCGGTCGATAATTTTCCATGATATCTTGCATAACTGTCCACGGAAAATATGTATTGAGTGTTCCATATGTAACTAGGGTCGTACCGTATTAAACTCCTGCTCATTACAATTATACAAACAAGAGAGACAGAGATAAGTTAATTACTAAGAGGAAGCGAACATAGGCCGTTGGACGAGCCCATAAATTGCCGCTGTCCCCACCGGGGATGCCAATGCTCCGGTACTGACCGCACGACCTACCTCGGCCCAAATCTACTTTTGATATTCCTTCTAACGGGAGCCGATCGTATTTCGCTCTATTCTTTAGTCTTTAACCTCGCAGAGAACTAAATACTTAACCGTATGACCTCTAATCATTTTATGTAATATCAAATACTAGTGGACTTGCTCCTGCTTCGCAATGAGGTTTCGTATATGTTTAATACAATTATGCCTGGCAGATTTAGAGTTATCGCTTTGGGAATTTTAGTTCATCGTAACGAAAAGTTTTTCTTATATATACCTGACTCTATACATTATTCACAATATCATTAATATGCCGATGAACTTCAGATCTACCTTTTAGTTTATCCCAGCGAGATGTTTGAGGCATGGACGCATGGACTTTAAAGAATAATTTAAGACTGAACGTCGATAAAACTAAGGCCATAATCATAGGTTCCAAACACCTCATTAATTCCCTTTCTTATTATCCCTTAATATACCTTAACGGACTACCTATCCATTTCCATACTACCGTTGGAAATCTTGGTGTCATCTTTGACCAAAACCTCTCTTGGAATAATCATAATTCCTATATCATTCGCAATTCCATCGCTACTCTTAAACTGTTCTCAAGATGTGTCATGCACTGCCTTTCAATGTTCGTCGGCTCCTTGTTTCCTCCCTCGTCTTCCCTCACTTTAACTTTTTTTTTTTTTTTTTTTTTCCTTCTTTCTCCTCCCCCCCCCCCGCTGTACCTTAGGGCAGCCCTATACCTATGCAATTTCTTATTTAAATTTAATTTGCGCGCATTTGCATAGACTCGGTCGTCAAGATTGACAACCGAGCGGGCAGGACTGCACTCAAGTTGATCCCATAATTAATTGAAACCAACGTGAGGCATATTTTGCAAATTTTAAAATGGGAATCAATACGGTTTCAAAAACTATTGCGGACAACTGGAGAGCTGTTCCCACCAAACAGGACTCCAGTAATATCCTATCTATGTTCAGTGGGTCCACTTAATATATATATATATATATATATTTATCTATTTACAATTAAAAATCACTAAAACTTAAAACCTAATATAAACAATTAAGAATAGTTTCTATATTCTAAGCACCAGTTCGACCGGCCATTACTTCTTTTTGTTTGAAAATATGTCTGGCATATTTCTTAAAGGCTCCAAACATTTCAGGAGTTGCCGCCAGTTCCTCCAGAGATCGAGAGGACCAGTCCAGCAGAGAATACTCCCCAGCCAGCGCAAGATGGTAATTCGTGTAGAGCGGCCAATAAAATATGAGGTGCCTTACATTTTCTGTAGCACCACAGCTACAATGTGGTGAATCTCTTGCTCCAATGCTGTGAATCTCTTGCTCCAATGCTGTGAAGTTTCTCATTTATTGGAAGGAATTAGTCCGGGTGGCGGTCATTAAATGAAACAACTAAATAGTTGAAACTATTTAGTTGTTTCATTTAATGACCGCCAACCGGACTAATTCCTTCCAGTAATTCTCAACGGTCAACTAATTACATCCACAATTTCTCATTTATGTTTCCGTGTCCCGTTAGGAGTTGCACGGTCCAAAAGTCCGGCTGGAACCAGTTATTTTTTGAATCTACTTCGAACATCAGGCAAGAACTCGTGGGTTAACCTTCCGGTTTTCCCCATATCCCATCTTCTCTGGCATTCAGTTTAGATGATGTCCTCAACTCTGCCAGCCACATCTTCATATCTTCCATTGGGGCATACAAAGGAGCTCGCCCCGACACTTGCCGGCAATCCTCTCCTAATTTTGTACCTCGCGATGGAGATCTGCATCTTGAGGTCTATGGGCAACTGACCCGCAATCACCTGCAATGCCGCTGTCGGCGCTGTTTTGTATGCTCCTCTCACGAGTAAGAGAGCTCTCCTCTGTGCCTGCTCCAACAACTTTCTCCTCGAAGAACCAAGGTATTGTCCCCAAGCCGGCGCTGCATAAAGTGCAACGGGTAAAAAATCAGCTTTGTAGAGGATCTCCCTGCAACCGTATTTCAGACCCACAGTGGTTCCTGCCATCGATTTTAGGCAGCTGTAGCGGAGGTTCATCTTACTCTTCACTTCTTTTAGGTGTTGGGTGAAACTGCCTCCCTCACCGATCAGGACTCCCAAATACTTCACCTCCTGCAATGGTTTTAGCAGAACATCTCCTATCCTTATCCTTGGGAGGAAGCCTGCCATTTTACCTTTCAGGAATAGGAGCTGGGACTTTTCACAGTTTAGGGGAAGTTTCCTCTGGCCCCACTTTAACTATTGCTGTCTGTTATTCGGGTGGATTGTCTGGTGGACTCGAGTTGAGACTGGAAAGACTTATGAAATGTTAGATTAGATTCATCTCTCCTAGGCGTCCCAGCGTCTCTGACAAGTATGCTGAGTTGAAGTGGTTCAATCCAGTTTCCAGACGACAGTATTTGTTTGGAGTTTTCATATTTCATACTTACAATATCAAAAATCCATCCTACATTCTTGACCTACTAATCCCTTGTTCATCGGTACATTCGTTTAATACTAGATCCCAGTCCACTAACCTCTATTTTTCTTTTCATCGAACATCTTCCTTTAAAAATTCATTTAGTGTGCTTGACACATCGTTCTGGAATTTCATACCTACCTCAATACCCAAAGCACCTTCTTTAAACACATTTAAAAGCAAACTGTTCCTTCAACTTCTCAGCTATCTGATTGATCGTAAACAAAATGTTAGAATAATGGTCATACTTTAATCTAAAATATGGAGGACCAATACAAATATATAAACACTTTTTTATTTAATTTATTTTTTCATTTTCTTTCTTTTAATTTTTCTCTATGATCTTATTATACCATAAGAAGCACAATTATAATATCTAGAAACATTTGTATACTAAGTAGTCGTGTTTACTTTTTTTTATAAATAATATATCTTAAGTTTGTACTTCCTGTGCTTTTCTGTTATTCTTAGGGGACTGATGGTCCCATAATAAAATTTACTTTTCTATCTTTCTTTCAAAAAATTGGAATTAACAAGAAATAATATTAATTTAATTACATCTATTCATTATTGTATTTAATCTTGGTTTGGTTTGTTTGTTATTTTAAAGTGAAGCATAGACAACGAAAAATTTAATTTTTCCATATCAAGAAAACTTGACTGCAATGAATATTTCCAAAAACTATAGGAAAAACACAGGTTTCTATCCTATTAGGTTTATAATTATTTTATATTCCAAATATACTACTATAATCATATTTTAAAGGCTTAATTTAGTTCCCATTGGGATCCCATTTATTTTACTATGAAAGATCTGTTTTCATGATAAAATTTTAAAGTTGAATTAAGTAATAGAAAAGTTAGTTTATAGATTTATAAATATTTACCATCTATTTTAACAACTTAGATACGGTGGCAACATTGAACTATCATAACCTCCCTCTTTACCAATAACAAAATTTCCTACGTTTATGGGCTTGCAACAACTTTATATTAACTGGCACGATTTCTTTTATTGCATATTATTTATTCTTAAATCTTTTGTTTTTCAGTAGTTTTTCCATATTATAGGACCTTATAGATTTTGTTTTGATGATTCCTCAGACGTCGGAACATTATATATTTATTAGTTAATATACGTGAACTATAAAAAAAGTTTTTTTTATTTTTTTTATTTTTTTTTTTTTAATTCATTTATTGAAATTTACAACTGTATGTTCATACATCAAGTAAATAGGCTAAAATGATAATACACATGAAAAAAAACATGAAGAGAAACTGCCCATTGGCAGCACTCTAGTAGTAAATCTACACAAGAAGGTCTCGAGGCCATCTTCTTTTCAGACGCCTCGGCGGATTGTCAGGAATTGAAGTGGAAGCAAGGATTGAAACTAGTGGATTAGAGTGGGAGTGGAGTTTTTCATGGAAGGAGTGATACCTGGTACAGGCCATATCAGCAACATATGGAACATTAAGGTCTTTGTGGATGATTTTGTTGGTGACAAAGTAAGGAGCGTTAAGGATTTTGCGAAGGATTTTGGATTGTAAGGATTGGATACGGGAAGAGTTTGATGGTTTAGTAGAGCCATAAAAAAAGTACTATTATAATTTGAAACTAATATTTCAACATAATTCGATCATTATAAACATTGGACTTAAAACTATCATACTAAATTATACTTCTAATCCAATGGTCTTTAGTTAGTTCCCCACAAGGGATGCCAGTTTATTAGAGCTAAGGATATTTCCTAAAAAAATGTGGCTTTAGATTTTTTATGTTTTTCATCATTAAAATAGATTAATGTTAACTGTTCGAACATTAAGAAAATGATAGATTTTTTTAAAATATTTATTTTTAAAGAAAACTATTTGTTCCAGTATTATGCCAAACTATATTAGATGCTCATTCTGGCATCACAATGTAACAATGCTCTTTATTATTCTTTTAAATATATAAAATTATGTAATTAGTTTTCTATTCTTTATGTATATCTTAAATTATTAATTTTTAATGTTTCAACGTTCGAAAGATTGGAAAATGTTGATGTTTGACTTCAAATCCTGAGTGATTTCGTTCCCCATAAGGGATACCAGTTTATCATAGTTCAGAATAATTCATGGAACAAATGAACCTTTGGATACCAACAAAATTTTGCATTTAATCGAAGATTAAAACAGATTACTAATGTTAACTTTTAAAACATTGGAAAATTAAATAGTTTTATTCCAATATGCTAATGTTCCAGTATTATTCCTAACTATATTAGATTCTCATTCTGAAATATGACAAATAAATGTAACTGTGATTATTATTATACTTTGACGTATATAAAAGTACGTAATTAGTCCCCTATTCTATATATATATCTTGAATTATTAATTTTGAATGTATGGATTAATACGATATATATAAAGATATGATTCTAATTAATAAAGTAAGTCCTCAATGTTTGATGGGGAGGGGAATTTTTTTTTTTTTTTTTTTTTTTGGTTGATTACAAAGTTTCATTATTGAATATAATAAACCAATTAAACAAATGAAATATACATGACTTCCACGACTGCATTTAAGATAAGGGATATTTATTTTGATAGTATGGTAATGGCATTTAGATGGAATAGAAAAGGAAATAGTATAGGATAAGATGGCGAAAGAGGAGAAGGATCAATGAGAAGGAAGAGAATGCGGAACATGGATCGACTTCTGTCCATTTATCAAGCTCCTCCAACTTCCATCCTTCTTCTGTCCTTTATTATAAATTGCTAATGTCTAAATGATCCTTCTTCCATCTTCAGCCCTCCCAACAGGATTATATTACGGTTCCCTTGAGTCAATATTTTTCTAACCCAGATGATTGAAAAGGATGTCGGCTTAAAATAACGATGCCGGTAAGCAAAATAAACTTCAGTGTACCTATAGGGCTTTGGAACCCAATCTACAGGGCGTTTTTTGCTGTGGGAGTTCTTAATTTTTGCCGAAGGACGGGGTATCTAAGGGTTCTCTCTTTGAAAAATTCGAGGGTCATCTACCAGGTTCAAACCGATGATCCTGGACAGATAAGGCTGTTATGCTAACTACTATTAATGGAATAAATAATTTTAATAAAAGAACAAGTAGAGATTTTTACGTTTTATGCAAAGTTTTTAAAAAATGATAAGGTAGTATGGAAACAGCGTCTCAATTCTTATCACTATCCGTATTTTATTTTATTTAAAAGAAGATACCCAAATTTTAAGAATTATTTATTTATTAATACTACGTTTCAAATATAATATTAAAGTGGTGTAAGCATAAATACTAAGAATATTCTCTAATGTTTGCGTAGTTGGAAAACCATATTGTGCTCAAGATTTCGAAACTCGATTTCTGTTTTTCATACACCTTTCTCATTTATTATTTCCGTTTTTTGCATAATGCTTTCTGTTCTTAAACTAAAATTTTTCACGACCTACTGTTATTACTCCACATTTATGTAAAATAAAATATTGCACGGTCACTAAAATGTTTTTATATTAAATATATAATAATATTATTATAGTCATTAGTTGGTTTTGATGTATTTATTTAGATAATTTTATCTTGCAATTCAATACATCATATTAAAAAGTGTTGAGTAACATTTTTTATTACGATTACGGAACACACTCTATTTAAAAGTACAATGTAACTAGCAAAAAGCAAGTAAATAGAACCTATATTTAACGATTTATAAGTTCTCTAAGACGAAAACTTATGTTAAATATGTACGAACTTACCCCACAAAAAGCAGAGCCTCTCTTATAACTATGACCAAAGTAAGCTGGCGATAATAGGCAGTCGCTAAACAAATACTTTCTCTTCTGTAAATGTTTATCTTACACACTCCTTTCTCTTCTTCGTACTCGCCAAGCCTTTTACAGCGAACGTCTCGAAAAACTCTATTTAGGGAACAATAATATTTTCTATCACACTAATCAAAACCAAACGGAAAAGAAATCATTATCATTATTAGTGCAGTTAGGTTTTGAAATTTTCATTTTTAATATATATATAACCTTTAATATTGAAACAAAACCAAATTTAACTAAATTTGGCAGAATACAAATCATTACGTATCTTAGATAAAATGTTAACAAATCAAAAAAGTACATGACAAGTAAAATATTTCTATATTTAGTTTCAATCTGAATGAACTATTTGGATATTATGGAATATAAAGATCATCTATATTTATAAAAGAAAGTGTCATTTCACTCGATTTTCTGGTCATCGCAGTTTCTCAAAAACGACTATGGTTGTGAAGTTTAAATTTCTCCTGGAGGTACGTCTAGCCGTCTAGATGTGCAATAAGGCTGGGTTTAGGAAAATTCGTACTCTAAGTGATTTAAAAAAATATTTTTCTAAAACGTAAAACTAAGTTGGTTTACTAATAACTTGAAAGCTATGTTTTCTGAAATACTATAATTATTCATTTGAACCATAATTGAATTTCTAACCACCTGGAAACAAAATTGCTTTAATTTTACATGTATTAACAATGATACTAAGATATTTATAACAAATTTTTTAAGCATATTGAGCAACATATCCATGTTTCGTATGTGGTCCCATCTACACATGTTTCATTGTTATTAGTTATTTAATAATAATTATAGGCTACAATAAAAACATCTCGTTTTAAGCACATAGCCAGACTTATTTCTGAACATTAAACAAACAAAATACTACAAAATCCATTAAATAGATAAAAATACTCGGGAGTCGTGTGAAAAATATTTTAATTTTGCCAACGTTTTGGCTCACAGGTCGGAGCCGAAAACTCGGCAAAATTAAAATATTTTTCACAGGACTGACTTCCGATTATTTCTAACTATGATAATTTGAACAGTCGACCATACATCCTCAATAAGGGTTTTATAACTATTATTTATTCAATTACTTTGTACATACTGTGTATTTCGATTAGTTAAAAGTTATATAAAAAGGGAGAAAATTGATAAATGGAGTACCAATAGATGTAAAAATTAGACAAATATATTTGAGAGTTTTTACTTTTCACTTCAGTCCCTATGACTGCCAGACATTTTTTTTAGTTAATCGTTTATTGTTGTATTGGATTTCTATTATTTTTTTTCCCCCACTTATATCAAATATCTCTCAAACTACATTGAAAACTTTGAAAGATAACGATGAGTACCTACGAGCCATAAAAATGATAACAAAAAAAACATATTTCAAAATGCCTTTTTTTTTAGACAATAAAAGTTAAGGAAGTAAAATAAATCCAAGTGGTGCGTAACTTCTGGAAACTCTGCGCAACACCCACAAGTTCACTGTTAGATATCTCATTGCCTGAGAAATCATACTTGTTAAAAATAACATGAAAAAATTAGTGCTCAAATGAAGCATGTAACCAATACAGCAGTAACCCGTGGTCACTTCTTAGCTAACTATACAATCCTAGGCGACAAACATCCATCCGTTACATCGTTAGTCGGTTCCTGTTAGCCAGTCACTAAAAGGCTACGAATGTAACACCAGTTACATACTACCACTATTTACTTTCTATATTTCTTTAACCATTTTAATTTAAAAAGGAAAAATGTTGTAATTTGGAGCGACTTTTAAAAAAATATGAACTAGATATCAGAGAGATTTCGGGTTAGAAATTGAAACCTATTTCGGTTCCAGCAAAACATATCTTACTAATGTTTAGTGCCTAACTCGATATAAAAGTAATTATTACATAAACTACTTGCTGGAGCCGCTTGAATAATAAATATTCTACATTGCATTAGTGTAGTGGTTACCATGTTGTTCTGGAGGGTAAATACGCATTCAAGTTCTAAAAGATTTATAATTATATACAACGTTTATGATTAAAAGATAAAACGATGTTGAATAATTTGGATGTTGCTACTCGGTACTGGTATGTTATTGGAACATAGAGTGAATAAAATTGATATCTGACATGAAATAATAATCTTTTATTTATCATACACAGAAAGACTTATTGCTATGCACCTGAATTTATTTTGTTTAACCCCATTCAACATAGTCAATAGTTGATAGCAAATTTAGACCGATAGCTAATTTATACTTCTTATAGTGTCGGAGTAGTAGACCATTTTGACTATGTGATGGAGAAGTTAATAGAGGATGCGGTCGTGAAAAAAACATACCAATAAGTTTTAAAAAAAATTAAAAAAATAGAATAAGTTTGTTTTGTTGGTGTTTTATTGGCTACCACATTCATTAGCAACTGCTCCATCATATATGAGACGTTGATTTCCAGAAGGTACTAAAGGACATTTTTTACGAAATTGATTTTTTTACATATTTATATTCTCCTCATTTAGTTTTATCTGAATCTTAAATTTGATTGTTTCTAAACAACACTCAAGTCCTTTAATAACGCGATTTAGAAATGCTATTAGTTTCCTAAGGTACTAATTACACATTTAGTTTCGTTCTAAATCATAGTAAAACATTTCATTTTTTAACTTTAATATGGTTTTATTAATATAGTAAAAAAATAATTCTATATTTTAATGCGAAAAGAATCAAATTAGCAGGTTTAATAATATGATAACGAGAGATTTTTGGGCTTTATGTAAAATTCCCTACAATGCATATAGTACCTTTTGGAAATCAACGTCATATGTCTTATAGTTACTCTAACCATAAACGCATTTACATGAACTTGAACCAACACAAAATTAATAATCGCGATTATAGCCGCGAGATACAGCTAGTATGCTTATATTATAACAACCTTACGATCTATTTTGGTAGAATTACCCTTTATTTCTTTATTGTTTGGTTGTTGTACCAACCCTTTTGTTCATGTTCATTTTTTTTGGCTAAGGGTATGTTGTTGTTGTTTTTTTTTGTAACTTTTTCCTTCTACAAAAATGTACCAGGTTTGATACGCTCTATCTCGGTTGGTGTTGCTCATACCGATTTTGTTGCAAGTTTCCTAGTTAGAATGTTAATGAAACATAATTTTTTACATAACATATGTCGTTCGGACCTAACATTTAGGAGCTATATTCGTGTTTGAAATATGTCATTTTTTAGTCACATTTTTATCTGTTGGGGCTTCATTTACACGCTCAAGCTCTGTAGGTGTTTTTTCGGATCTAAGATGTGAAGAATGAATGAGGGAACTCAACCGAATTTGTTGTCATATACCATTTTTCACCAAAAACTACCGTTTACGTTTGACAATCTCTAGCTCAGTTGGTGTTGTTAAGAATAATATTGGGTTGTTTCACATGAAATGTCCGTTTTTATAGTTTCTGTAATACATAAAGGATTTTTCAGGTCTCTGTTGTTTTCTTCCGAATGTTTACATATTTAAAGTAAACAGTTACTACTCCTCTACCTTTGTATTATAAATATTAGCTTCCCAATCAACTACCCACTTTTTATTATACCTCCCAATATGAACATGGAAACACGCGATTTTCGAGTAATATTTTTGTACGAGTTTAAACTCGGCCATTCAGCAGCTGAGGCCGCTAGAAATATTTGCAAGGCCTTTGGGGGAGGGAGTGTTAATGAACGGACCATTCGCCTTTGGTTTGCTAAGTTTTCAGCTGGGGATACCGGCTTGGAAAACTTGCCCCGAGAACTCCGTCCGTAATAGACAACGATGTCTTCGAACATACAGTAGAAGGAAACCCTACCAAACCGTTAAAGGACTCTCAGCACAACTAAATGCAAGTGCATCTACCGTTTCCAGACATTTAAAGTGTATTGGGAAAGTAAAAAAGCTCGATAAATGAGTACCTCATGATCCCACTGAGCGGCAGCAAGACCCCATGTTTAGTTGCGAAAATTTAAAGAACTGGGCTACGAAGTTCTTCCGCACCCACCATATTCTCCCGACTTGTCTCCAACAGATTACCAGCTGTTCAGGAATTTAGACAGCTTCGTCAAAGGAAAACTTTTTGAAAATGATGATCAAGTGAAAAGTGCGTTTTCAGATTTTGTTTTACTTCAAAGCTCAGAGTTTTTCAGTTCGGGGATAAAAAAGTTGGTGTCACGTCGGGAAAAAAGTGTAGAAAAAGAAGGTAAATACTTCGAATAAAATTATTATTGGGGGATTGTTCAGAGAGACGTCACACTCTTGTCTCATGGACAAGATAACTCTGGAGAGAGGGCCGACTCTACACAAGCACCTCCACAATATGGCGTTATTAGATTTACCGATATACAGATTCTACAAGAGGGAAAATGAAACTGTAAAAGGAATAGCTAGAATATCGGTTTACTACCTCGGTTATATCTGTATGTCTGACCCTAAGCTCTGCAAGGTGATAAACCTTCATAGATTGGCCAAATTTGTAAAGGAAATTGGTTTATATGTTTATCAGTTAAGTCCTGACGTTTCCCTTATGAATAATTTTCATTTGAGGTCAAAAATTCATGAGAATAAACAAAGAAAATAACTGTAACAAACCTCTTCTATGGCTTAAAATCTAACCTATACTTTTAAACCAAAACTATTGGGATCAGTTACCTTCTATACTCCTCGCAAATGGTTTTCATTATACATAAACCCAACGATGGAAATCTAGTGCTATCTAATGGATTCTAAGAAATTTAAATAAGTTCATAATTACCATACAACAGATTCATTCCTTGGAATATATAAAACTTCGGCTAAAATTTATGTTTAAACAACGGCCGTTTTAAATCGCAAGTAGCCTAGAGTTGAGAGCCGACAGTAATTGGCAGACAGTTTAAACAAACCGTGTAAAAGTTTTGATTAATGGGCGAGGTCTCGGAGGCAGGTAGTTAAATAAAAAAAACTTGAGGTGGGGGGGGGACGAAGGGAACTCAACCCTTTGGGACTGGGGGGGGCCCAAAAATTTATGAATATCGGCCCGGGCCTCTGGGTGGGTCCAATAGGAATATTCCAACAGTTTGCGGTGTCACTTGGAGATATTTCCACCCGGGCCTAATCTTGCACGTACTGGATGCAAATCGTAGTCTAACCCTCTTCAGTCCCCGTCATCAGTCCAACATCAGCCTCGCATCAGTCCCATCCACAGTCAGGAATTAACATTAGATCCTCCAATACACTTCAATGATTGTAATTAAACATAAGTGCTACTATAGGAGGAATTAACATTTAAAAATAAAACGTTAATAAAATAATTAATAAGAACATCACAAGATATCTACATATATTTCCGAATAAGTCATAAAAATATTATATTTAAAAATAATAAGAATAAGCACGCCTTGTATATAATCCTCATACTAGACTGAAACTACGATAAACTGCTCATCGATACCGATTACTACAACACTTACTCTACAAACGCTCAAAACTTCATATTTACTACAATCGAAAAACTTATTTATATAGCCATTATCAGGCCTCATTAGACCTACAGCAATGAGCTATGGGACTTCACTAAATCATTCATAAAAATCTAATACCCCATTAGTTGAATATTTAGCCCGATATAAATAAACTTCTTTTCTTTCCTTCTTTCCGCCCACTAAAACCTACTTATCCGTGACGTCTCCTTCATACATATTCCTGAGAATCCCTCGAGGTGACTTGTAAAAAGATGGCCGAGAAACATTGTACCGTAAATCAAACATTGGAGTCCTACCAATGGGTAGTTTCTTCACACGACTATCATGTGGTTCAATCATATATTCTATTTTATAATTAATTGCGGTTTCTTTATTAGAAAACTCCTACACAATTTTTCCATGTCTTCAAAACCAAATAAGTTATAAGGGTATTTATAACCAAGATTTAATTTATTTACATTTTTATTTTTTTTGTTTGTCGCAGAACCCTGGTCTTAAAAGATTACAATCTTCAAAAATAACTGATTTGCGGGCGTATTTATGACTAAAATTTCATTTTTATCTTTTCCTTTGTGTATGTATATATATATATATATATATATAGAATAGAATAGAAAATAAACTTTATTCTGGGACAGTGTCCCTTCAGAATAACATTAATGGTCAAAATAATAATTTATATCTGGCCTAAAACAATATATAACTACATTTAAATAACAAAAAAAATAAATAAAAGGTCATTGTGACATCTCTATGTACATATTCAAAAATAAATAAATAAGAATCAACCTAAAATATATCTTTTACATCTCATTAAAGTATATAAACAAATCACCTCTCATAAATAGGCATAATAAAAATTAAAAATTAGCTTACATCGGACTGGAGAGAAAGTAAATATTGATAGAGGAGGGATTTGAATGATGGTAGGGAAGGAGCATGTCGGATGTTTGAAGGGAGAGTATTCCATAAGGCAGTGGAACGGGCTAAAAAGGAGCAATCGTATTTTTTGGTTCTGTGGAAAGGAGTTTGGAGGTCAGACAGACGGGATCTTGTTTCCTGGTGATGGGTTGAGGATTTAAATACCAGAAGGCTGTAGACGTAAAATATATATATGTATATATATATATGCTTATTTATTAATATCATCGTTCCTTGATTAAATACTGAAAAAACTCTAATACTTTCTTATCTAATAATTTAATTAAAATTCTTCTTATCTTCAAAAACAAATGAGTTATTGAATAAAATATTTGTTTAATCTGCCACCATTTTAAAACTAATCGGCTGATACCAAAGTCTAGGTGTTAGGATCATTGTTAGATGCCCCAGTGCATTTGCACCAAATTTAAAAAGGTTTGTCCAGTAGTTTCGGAGAAAAGCCGCTTACAGTGGACTGTGGGCGGACGGATGTTTCTTATATACGTTACTTGTGCTCTAAGTATGTTGAAACGTAATCACTAAAAGTTTAAGGGCGAGGTAATTTTTTTTAAACAATAAACAAAAAATAGTCTCGAAGTATACTATACTTTAGAAGAGCATTCATGACAAAGAAAAGGACCAAAAAAAAAAAAAATAAGGAAAAAAATACAATAAATATAAGTCTACAATTTGTTCTTGATTTGGAAGAAGCTTCTACATTTGTAAAATACGACACAAGTCTATGAGAGTAAATAACCGACCGAATATCTAACGCAGGAGTCTAGTCAACGGGATTTGCATAGAGAAAGGAAACAATGAAATAAATTTGAGAATAAACTGGAAGGTATAAATGGATAGGGTATTGCCTCGGAATATCCTTGGAAATTTCAGGCAATTTCGCCTCCCCACTCCTCCATATCTAGCCGCTTTATGTTCTAAAAAGTTCTCCAACTGTTATTCGATATTGCTGATCAGTGAAAATATTATCCCCTTCCTTTCCCCGATGTCTCCTGGAGAAAGTTTAACCAAAGGACTATTTATTGTTCCAGCGTTTTACAATGGAATACATTGAAGAGCGCTTCTGTTTTGTTTGAAAGTCTGCAGTTTGTATCTTCTCAATGAGCGTGTTTTCCCTAGGCGTTTAATGAACTGAACATGTATACATTTCAAATCTCTGGAACCGTTAGCCAAAAAATCTGGTGAGCGCAACACACGACTTTCACTTACCTCCGTTTTTAAAAACAATTTAAGAAGTTTTTTTTTTCTAATATTTATTTATAGTAATTTACAACTGTACTAAAGAATACAATAAGTAAATATGTAGAATGAATATAAAAAGTCATGAAAATGTCTTGAGAAAGAACCACCCAGTGGTAGCACTTCACTAACTATTTTAATACAGTAGGTCCCGAGGCCACCTTCTTTTCAGTCGCCTTGGAGGGTTATCAGGGATATCTGAGGAAGATAAATTACGGACAAGTGGGTTTGTATGGGCAGGGAGTTTAGAATGGAAAGAGGAGTATCTATCACGGGCTATGTCTGCAACAAATGGGATGTTTAGGTCATTATGGAGGAGTTGATTTGTGACAAAATAAGGAGCATTCAGGATTTTGGATAGTAAGGACTGGATGCGGGAGGAATTAGATGGTTTCGTAGAGCCCCAAAGCTTCACATGTCCAAATAGGTCTGATAATTATGATATAGATGAGTCTTTTGTAATGTACTGGAAGTTATGAACGTTTGTCTAGTAAGTGTTGTAGTAATCGATATCTTCAAGCAGTTTATTGTCGTTTCAGTTTTGTGTGAGGATTCCAAATAAGGCGCTTGCCAAGATGGAGACCTAGGTATCGGATTTGTTCTACAGAAGTAAGGGCAATGTTATTAAAGGATACTGGGAGGCAGGAAGTCATCGGTTTGCGACGAAGGGTAAAGGTGATTTGGTGGGATTTGTTGAGATTTATTTTAATCCTCCAATTTCGACACCATTCTTCAATGGCTTTGATGTAGGACTGAAGGGTTTGGGATGCAGTAGTTGGATCATTATGGACGGATAAGACACAAGTGTCATCAGCATAAGTATTGAGGACAGTGCGAGGATGGAGTGGAATGTCAGCTGTATAAAGGGAGTAGAGGATAGGACCTAAGATACTACCTTGAGGCACTCCAGCAGATAGGGAAAATGTGGATGAGTAGGAAAAGTTGTGGTTTACCTTAAAGGTTCTGCCAGTAAGGTAGGAACGCATTAATAGGAAATATGTAGGGGTGAGGAATTGACGGAGTTTGTAAAGCAGTCCCTGGTGCCAGACTCGGATCAAATGCTTGTTCTACATCAAGAAAGGCTCCAGTGCAGTACATTCCGCGCACCAATGTGGTTAAGAAGTTTTAAATATATTTAAAGATACAAATAAATTTTTAAAGAATTCATTATTTTGATATCAGCCATTGAAAAATGTTGCCAAAACTGGAGAATTAAAATAAATCCCATCAAATCACCTTCACTCTACGTCGTAAACCTATGTCTTCCCCATAGGTATGTCTTGCCCCACCGTATCCTTTAACGATATCCTACTTACTCCTGTTGAACAGATTTGGTACTTAGGACTCCACCTCGACAAACGCCTAACATGGAATCCTCATACTAGAAGAAACTGAAACTGAAACGACAGAAAACTGCTTGTAGATAATAATAAATTTCCTTAAATAAATAAAAAATTTTGAATTTCGATAGAAACATGTGTTTTATTAAATTATCTATTATATTTTTATTAATGAGAATCAGTTAGTTTTATCGGTTTTTACCACTCTCCATTAACCTTTAAAATTCCATGAATGAGATAATATTTTTTCTAAAATCTTTAGCTATCCAACGGTATATTATACTTCTATATTACTAATCTTGTGTTCAAACACACAAAAATTGGATAAAAAAAATATGTTCGCACATTTCTCCTTTTGTTGTTTATCACAGTTGTTCAACTTGCATATTTGCCAGTTATTCATCATTGCTAATAAGATGATGTTCCAAATTTTTTGAAATTTACAGAACTAAAGGTACTTTAGAGAAATAAAATTTAAAATATCGGCATTAAAGTCCCGTCAAACTATTTTAATCAAAATGAAACCTACATGATATTAAAGCCTGTCCAATTTTACATCGATATAGCGAGTTTAATAAAAGTCGTTAAAGCCGTTTTTGAGAAAATCGTAAATAGGTGCAAAATGCAAGGTATAAAGCTGCTCTTATTGTAAGCAGATTTGGTGAAAAAGTTGCTGTCACTTCTCGGGAATAGAGTTGTCTTAAATATAAAATTTCAGTTTCATAGAACTTTTCGTTTTCACGCTGGAGTTACCACACACACACATACACATACACAGACCATTTTGCGGCGGGGCCTCAGAGGGAATTCATAAATTTTCACGATCGCAATACTTTCCCTTACTATATATTCCATGTATAGGTAAGTGAAAGTAGAACTTTGATCTAGCCTTTTTTATCAATGTTTGACTTCCGATGTGCCTTTCGTTATGTTTGTAATATGAGATGAGAACAAATACAAACTTGTTTAAAATTAATCAATAATAAATAAATGTGAATTCCAAGCATATTTCTTTTTAGATGCAAATAGGTGTTTGTGTGACCATTTTCTAATATTTAATATGGCATTAATGATAAATATGAAAGATGAGATGATTCGGTTGACGGTCCAAAATAGTTAGAAAATAGTGAATAACTATTGTCCAACGTTTACATTGGAGATTTGCATCAGGATTACAACAATAACAAGATACAGTGTGTGTGTTTGATACATAATTATGAAAAATTAATATAATAAAGAAAACAAACAATAAATATTAGAAAGTAATGAGTTAAATAGTGATAAAAGTAAAAGCTGATGAAAATTAAATACATAATAAGAATAAATCAGCATGAGAGTACAGTTTTTTATTTATTATTTATTGAAATTTACAAATATATTGAACAATACATTTAGTAAACAAGCTAATATAAATGAAAACACTGAACAAATAAATAGTAGGTAATCTAAACTAGAAGGTCTCTAGACCGTCTATTTTTAGATTGCTCAAGTGATGAGTGAGTAGTAAAATTATAAATAAATATAGTTAACAAAAGCATATGAAGAGGAAGAAAGATAACTAAATAAATATAACACATATCAGATGCCAACAAAATTAAAATATAAGTGAATAAAATAAACGTATATTAATATACGATTTACTTTATACTTTTTTCATTCAGTTCATTTTCAACTGTTTCATATTCAATATTGTTTTTATCTAAATTAATTTTTTTTATTGGAATCCATTCATGTATTTCTTTAAACTTTATTTAACTCAAACTTTATTCAGAAATCATTTAATTGATTTTAACGGGAGAGGGAAGTGAGTTTACCAATTCTCCAATAAATGTTCACTAAAATTCAATGTAATTTCACTTTTAAGATTCAAATAAATTGTTATTCACTGATCGCTAAATTTAATGCTCTCTGCATGGCTTTAAATACCAATTTTTTCAAGTATCTTGTTCTAAAATTCGTTTTTTTTTTTTTTTTTTCCTGAAATGATTAATGATTACCTTGAATTTCGATCAAGCTCGTCATATCAACGTGTAAATAAGATTTTTTTTTTTTTTTTTTTGCATTCCCATTAGGATGGGCATTCCCCGTACAATGATTCTCGGTAAAAAAATTAAATAACTAACCGAAACAAGATTTTTGATTATATTAGGTATTGAAATATTAATATTTATTATCAGCTGGATATTGTTATAATTAAAAAATATTACACAATTTCTTTCTCTAAAGTACTTTTAATCTCCAATAATTCAAAGTTTCATAGTCTAAAATACATTTATAATGGATATGATTAGATGATCTTTGAGGGCCAGTTGCACCAACCCAGGTCAAAGTGCGGTAAGGTTAACCTCCGTTGAAGTCAGCCATTGCCCGTTGCACCACCTAGGGTAGGGATGCTGAATCCACGGTAAACTTTACTGGACAAGGCTCACCGTTTGACCTACAGTAAAGTGGTAACCTTCTTCAATAGTTTGAAATAGTATCACTTTTGTTTTATGTTATAGTTTTATCTGCTACTATTTCAAAGCAATGGATTTGATTAACATTGAACACTTGACAGATGACGAAGAATATATTATTAATTTGTTATTAATTAATTAATTTGAAGTTATTATTTACTAGAAGTATTGTTATTTTTTGTTTTATTTTCGTAAAATTTTAATCAACATTTTCATTTTATATTTACGGTTTTATTATTTATTTCAATGAAAGAGATCCTCTCTAAATAATTGACAATGTTTGGTTTTGTAAATACAAGATATTTAAGTTATTATCATTATTAATAGTTCTTTAGTGATTCCTAGGCCTCTAACTTTTTTAAGTCCCACTATATTCCTGTTAAAAATAAGTTGTCTACATTCTGTATGTGGAGGATGATTTTCAGTAGGTATCCATATCAGTTTTTAAAATGTTTTAAAACAAATGATTGATTTTTCACTAACAAATTAATATTATTATTAGTGTATTTAAATGTTGTTAATTTCCACATGAAATTACAAAAGTGACTAAAAACCAAAATAGATGATATTTTGTAGACTTGTAAACTGATTGCTGTGAAATGAAAGTAAAAAAAAAAAATCACAAACAATCCAAACAAATTTATTCACATTCAGGAAACAAATAATAAATTAACTATATTTTTTTAATAACCAAGATATATAATAATAAATTAACTAATTTCTCATAATAACACACTTTAAAAATAGAAGAATGTATTTCTTAAAAAGAAGTTCCAAAGTAGCTAAGCTGATAAGGTAAGAATTCAAATCAGGAAGTAAAATGGCTGACCTACCTTTCATCTCCCGCGAGACAGTAGTTTAAGTAAACACCGTACCAACAACGCTCCCTGCTGAAATCGGAGTTCAGCTATCTACCGTAGTTTTACCTAGGGCAAGCTTACCTTAGGTTGAACCGAGGCTAGTGCAGCAGGCCCAGAGAGTTCTAAGAAGAAATTAGTCCGAGTGACGTTCAGTAAAAGGAATAATTAAATAGTTATAACTATTTATTGTCTGCAAACATTTCGACCCCTATTATGTGTCATCGTCAGGGCTTAAAAGATACAAAAGGAATCCTATGAGAGTATGGTAACGAAAAACAAAGAAAGAGAAAATAGGAAATAGGGTATATGAATTATTAAAAATCATAATAACATTAAAAACAATGTTTTATATACTATCGAGTGACAGGATCTCAGTTTATGAAACCTAAAAAATAGATACATATGGCTATCAATTAAATTCAATTACCTTAGTTTAATAATTAAAAGGCTTTACACAACAAAGTATGACTTAAGATAATGTACAAAATTATCAAGATCCAAATAAAAGAGAAAACATTTAGATATGAAGTAAAATAATTAAATAATTGTACATACTTAATATTTTAATATTAAGTATGTTAATGTTTTATATTTTATGTGGATATTGATAACTTTGTCCTCCCATTTCTTCCTAAAATACATTCAATTATACAATATATAATCATATCTTATTATTATTAATTACAATTCTTTAAATAATAATACATTACAACATAATTTTACAATTAGCTGAAAGAGAGATATTTTTCCAGGTTAAGAATGAATTCCCAGAATTATAATCACGTTTTCAACAACGTGAAAAGCAAGCTTTCAGAAAAAAATATGAGACAAATAAATTCTGGAAGGTAATGCGCAGTTAAGAAAAACACGTAATTTTAACTCATGTATGTAATGAATAATAATTTCATAAAAATGCTTTTTAGGAAAAACATGGAATTTCCATTGAATTGAACTGTTTTTTTTTTTTTTTTGTTTTCCTGTAACGAAATTTAATAAAGAAAATAAAGAATTGGAGGCTGTAATTATACTTTTCCAGTCTTTTGTTAAAATCGGCTTTTATGATATCTTTAGGTGCAACAGTATTATTTTTTTACCTGAATAAACAATTATGGTTTTCTTAATATAATCATCTCAGAATATATAACATTTAAAAAGACACAACAACGAAAAATTACTTAATTATAATAAATTAGTTTATAGAATATAGAAGTTAATATTGAAATCATCATGAGCAGATTAACGTTAAATCATTTAAAAAATAAACATATCGTGAAGTACAATAAAATAAAATAGTTCAATTAAACCGGAAAAAAACATTAAGTGTAACAAGTTACATATTAAAAACTTCTGATCCCGAGCAAAATACACCCATACATAGTAATCGATTAAAAGTCCTCCAGATCCTGCCACTTAACAATTTTGATTTTTGTTTTAAAAAATACAAACGTGAATCTCCTTTCTGATTTGTTAAACCATTTCCCCGGCTACCTAGGTAATGTGGTATAGAGAACAAAAATTGTATATAGTCTTTCATTATCATTCTAGTTTTTACCTCATACTGAAATATGCAAAATTACTGGGGTTAATAACTTTTAAAAAAACTTTATTTTAACAGCGAATAGAATTTCATAACTCCGGAACCAGCTTAGTCTCAGAAATCAAATTTATATCACTTCTACTTCTTGTATAGTTGTGTATATTTCCGTGCTAACATCATAAAAAACTAATTTTTGCCATTTTTTAGATAATGTGTAGTAAGGACTAAAATTATATAAAATGCTTTTATCATCATTCTTGTTTTGTTTCGTTCTTATAGTACAAACATTACCGGAGTTAATATTTTTTAAAGAAAATGTTATTTTAACAGTTAAAATAATTTTATAACTTCGGAACCAGCTTAGTCTCAATGAGCAAATTTATATCACTTAAGCTCATTTCATAGATGAGTAATGTGTATAAGTTTCATAATTTTTCACCAAGCCTCTTTTGAGATATTTCCATATAAACATCGCGAAAAATGATTTTTTTTTTTCCAAATTTGAAAATGCATATACAAAAAAGGACTATGTTGGCAAGATCGAATTTTTACAATATGTAGGCCGATGACTAAGCTATAATAATAGGCTTAACGAACCCGAAGGTTCGATGCCGATACCACTATGTCTGCCTACACAGACTCGTCCGATGTTCACCGTTCAAGCCCAAGCCCCCGAGATCAGCCTTAACGCAATCCTCCCATCGACGCTTTGGACTGCCTTTTAGACGCCTACCAGTCGGTCAGCGAGTACCAACTTTCTTGAAATCCGTTTCTCACCGAGCCCAACCACTTTACGCGCCATTATATTCACAGGATACAAGTTCCGCAATGCCGCGTTGTGCAACCTTCTGAAACTCCCCAGTTGCCTCATCTCTCTTCGGACCAAATATTTTACGCAGTACTTTATTTTCGAAAACCTTAAGCCTTTGTTCATCCTTCAAAGATGCGGCTACGTTTCACTGAAGAACCGTCGGAAGAACAATAGTTTTATAAATTCTAACCTTTAAGTTTTTAGATAGATGCCGCGAGATAAGTAACTTAGCAACTGAATTATAACAGCATTTCCCACCTTTGACCGGGACTTTATTTCTTTCTGGATTTCATTTTTTCTTGTTATCATTGAACCTAAGTACTTGAATTTCTCTACGTGTTCAAAAGTATGCCCTGATATATCAATATCACCAAGATTGCCACCGTTTCTGCTACTAATCATATATTTCGTCTATAAGCTAAGCTATATAATACAAATAATCAAAGGTGGCTCTCTTTTCCTATATATACTTTTATCTCGTTTTTTCTTCATTTTCGATCATTTTTAAACCACTTTCTTCACTATTTAGATAATGAGTTGTGGGAACAAGAAATATAAAGTATATCCTTAATTAGTTGTAAGTTTTTGTTTTGATTTGATATCTACGAAATTACAAGAATTAGAAAAAAAATTTCCAACACCTGCTTTTAGGCCTAAAACAACAGATGCAACACTAAAAGCGTTAGCCAGGAAAATATTTTATCTACAGTTTTATGTTTAGGAAATAATAGAGAATAACTGACAGAAAAATCAAAATTTTTAGCAGCAAAATTAATTGAAATTGGACGATTTCAAAAGGAATGACCCTTATCTATATCAACATCATAAGGACCCAATTAAAAATGATCTATAATTTAAAATAGATCTATAAAATTTAATCTTGAAATATTCTCATTTTTAATCTTACAAAACTTCAACTTGAGGAAAAGAGTGTGACTACTATAAGGGCATTTGATTCGAAGGGTTTAAATATTTGGTTTTGCCTAATTACCATTTCCGTGTGTGAGATTGGCAGGCCTCTTGTAACTTGGTCAGAACTTATCTCTAAAGTAAACCTCGGGAGGGAGCAAGTTAAACAATTCGTCTGTTTATAACTTAAACAATTTACTATAGTTAATTAACTTCAATGTTTGAAATTTTCATCAAATCTGAAATGGTTATACCGTTGGTCCACCTCACGAATGGTGTGCCGATTCCTTCATTACAACGTTAGGGTTTAGAAACTGTTTTAAACAAATTCGACATTAAATCTATGTTTGGCATATCGCGTGTGTATATTAGGTAAAGTAGTAACTTGTTTAAATCTAGAATTAGAATAAAAATCACACAACTTTTACTTATATCTCTACTTACGTAAAAACAGATTTTAAATTAAAAATTCATCAAGACTGAAACGAAAGAATGCTCGAAGATATCGATTACTACAACATACTAGACAAACGTTCAAAATTCCGTATATACAAAAGACTCATTACATCACTATTATCAGACCTATTTGGACATATGGAATCGAGCTTGAGGGCTCTACAAAACCACTCTAATTTCCTCCACCATTCTAGTCCTTACAATCCAAATAATCTTCGCAAAACTTGAATGCTCCTTATTTTGTTACAAATCAACTCCTTCATAATGACTTAACATCCATTCGTTGCAGACATTGCCCCTGTAAATACTCTCTTTTCATCTAAAACTAAAGATAAATTACGAACAGTGGGTTTGTATGGCAGAGATACAAACCACTGTTCGTAATTTTCTCCTTCGATATCCTGATAACCCTCCAAGGCGACTGAAAAAAAGTGGCCCCGGGACCTACTGAGTTAAAATAGTTAGTGATGTGCTACCACTGGGTAGTTCTTTCTCAAAAATTTTCATTACTTTTTTTTCATTCCTCATATTTACTTATTGTATTCTTTAATACACTTGTAAATTACTAAAAATAATAAAAATTCTCATTCATTTTTCTTTGATCCTCAACGCTCCTTAACTTTGTCACTAATAAGCTCATCCACAAAGATCTTGATGTTCCCTATGTTACTGTTTTGGCCCGAACCAGGTATGAATCTTTCCATGCAAAACTTCATTCCCACTCTAACCCACTAGTTTTTACCCATAGCTTCCTCTTCGATCCCTGATAACCCTCCGAGGCGTCTGAAAAGAAGATGGCCTCGAGATCTTCTTGTTTATATTGACTACTAGAGTGCTGCCAATGGGCAGTCTCTCTTCATGTTTTTTCATGTATTTTATCTTTACCAGCATATTTACTAGTTGTATTACAAAATACAGTTGTAAATTTCAATACAAATATTTAAAATAAAATAAAAAAATTCTTTGAAAGTATTTAATTTTAATAATACTGGACAGAGGATCAGGATACTGTTCTCCAAGTCGTTCGAAACCCGGCTAAGGCAGAATGATTTATTCTGCTTTTTCAGCCGTGGAGAGACCTTAGGGTATGAGACCCTCCTGTCACAATAAAGTGAGTATCGAAATTGTGAAGGGAAATCTAGTGGCAGAGCGCGATTTAGGCCTTATCACTTTTTTTTTTTTTCTTTTTTCGTAGGCTTAAACCACTTGGCTCATATTCGCCTTAAATCAAGGATTAAATATTATAGTTTATTGTACAAGTCTGTCAGTTTTAGGAAGGTCCTAAAAAGTTTTTCAGTTGTCTGTATTCTTGTAAAAACGGTTGGTTTATAAGATCACCTAACTGGGAAATCTCAATAGGTGAGAATAACTCTGCCTTTTAATATATGTGTTATCATTCTTTCAAATTTCTCTTCCATGTACCCTTTCTCTCTCCCTCCCTAACCAACAATACTGTCGTGCTACTACCACGCAGGGGAATTCTCTCCTCAAAACTCACACAAACCTACATAGTCGTTCTACCTACCCATTGCAGTGTTAACCCATTCCTAGTCATCCCTATTACGACTTTTTATGTCATATTTCTAAAATCGTTTTCGTTTCCTACGCTGAATTAATCAAATTAATAAATAAAGGTTGTTTTTTTTTTTTGTACTATGGACAAGTTTTATTCAAATATATCACAATTTGTTTAATAAGCACAATAGTCATAATGCTTAGTACAATATTTACAGAAAAACGAAAGGTAAAATAAAATTACAGAAACTTTAATAACTTGAATTAATTATCAAGCGAAATATATGTTTATTTGCTAATAATTTATATAAAAGTATAAATTATTATGGTATTGGTACCATTAATGCTTAAAGGCTTATAATTCAAATGATAAATTGTGTACTGTTTAGCTCTAAATTGATATAACGATTTTAATCGATGAAATCGGGGCCTTTTTTTGAGAGAGAGTTATAAAAAAAATATATTATCAACAGAAATTAGAAATTTTGGAAAACACATTACAGTAACATCTCTAATATAAGATGATGAAGGATATTGTACGAATGCACTCACAGAAGGATTATTACTCTGGAATTGTTAACTTATCATAAAAAACTGTGATTAAAAAGAAAAGAAAACAAACCTTTTAATTTTAATTGATAAAAATTACAGAGCGCTTTATCCTTTGAACTTATTAAAATATTATTAATTCGCTAGAATTTCTTTCTCAGGTGCTATAGGTCGAAATATTATATTAATCGAAATTCGGTAACCGTTTGAGAGAAGTACGCTAAAATTAGTATTCAGAATGAAGCAGAGTGGCGGTTTCATCCTTTCTGAGAATCCTATCAGTGTCAAAGGTGAAAATTAAAAAAATTCTTTTGGCAACATTTCTGATCCATCGAACTGTAGCGGAAAGCAGGTTTGTTCCGGTGGATCAGTGTGAGGTATTTCATATCCAATATTCAATAATCTCTGTTCAGTTAAATCTAGATCAAATTAACGTTTTTCCTCATCAGAAAATTTTGCGAATACTTTAGGTATCCCGATTTTTTTTTTTTTTTTTTTTTTTTTTTTTTTTACATCGTAATCACAATGACTTTATAATCGAACAAAGCCTTTTTTATTTATTTATTGATATTTATTTCTTTATAACATGAAGTAAATAAGCTTGAGATAAAATACATGAAAAAGACGTGAGGAGAGACTCACATTGGCAGCACTGCACTAGGCTTTCAATCTAAACTAGAAGACCTCGAGGCCATCTTATTTTCAGAGCCTCGGAGGATTGTCAGGAATGGAAGAGGAACGCGAGATTAAATCTAGTGGGTTAGAGTGGTAGTAGAGCTTTTTATGGAAGGATTGGTAGACTCCTTTCTGAATTTTTCAAACCATTTTCTCGGCTTGTATGTAGTACTTTCATTATCATTCTTGTTTTGGTTTCGTTCTTTTGGAATGTACAAAATTAAAGGTAGTTAAGAGGAAGAAAATTTAAAATATCGGCATGTAAGCCCTGTCAGACTATTTCAATCAGAATGACACCTGCATGATATTAAAGCCCATTAAATTTTACATCCATATAACGAGTTTAATCAAAATCGTTGGAGCCGTTTTTGAAAAATCATAAAAAGGTGCAAAATGCATAGTATAAAGTGGCTTTTCTGTTTAGCCGGTGTTGATGAAAACTGTTGTCGTAACATCTCGGGCGTATAGTTGTCTTAAATATGGAATTTAGTTCCCTAAGACTTATAATTTTAGCCTAGACTCACCCACACAGACCACAGACCTTTTTCCGGGACTTGGAGCTCAGAAGACCCTAAAACTTGTATTTCCATCGAAAATGGAATTCGAAAATTTTAACGATCGCAATACTTTGTTTTACTAATATTTCATATATAGGTAAGTGAACGTTAAAATACATTAATTTAAAAGCAGTTTTTGAGTTACCACTTCCATGGAAAAGCTGGCGGGCAAAAACATAGTGAAATATTTAATCCTCTAATTGCCTTTAATAACGTAAATTACGGTATAATAGAGCTGTGAATTATAGAAGAGGTATTGATTGATTGATACCTAGGAGTGAGGTAATAGCCACCGAAGAAGAAGAAACATCATCTCCAAGAAGGTCATCCATCTTTAAGACGGTCCGACAAGACGTTTGTTCCAATTAGAAGCGGATCTACCTTTCCCCGTGAGATTACAACCGATCCCCTGACGGTTTCAATCAATATTTAATAAGAATCCATCTTCATTGTGGATGGGGATGAAGGAGATGAGCCCTAGATTCGCCAATTACACTCCGGCCAATAAGAGAGCCAGGATTTAGGGGCTGCCCTCCTCCAATTGGAGCTAAAAACTAATTGCTAGCCTATAATCGACTTCTGTTCCCTTCATCCGACCAATCAGGCACCTCTTAGCGGTCTATAGAAATATTCTCTTCTCCTATTCTTCCAGGCTAGACATTTTATCGCCTTTTAAGTTAGACCTTTTTATAAAATACAAGAAAGGCTCGGCATTATCTTTTAGTATGGTTGTCCCCAAATAATCAATCGTAAGCCCCATTTAAAATAAACTCATTTTATAAATCTTATTATATATGTATTCATTTTTAAGAGAATTAATATATAATAAAAGGTTTTTAAATACGTTTCTACCCTATGTCATTCTCAATGATCCTAACGTCAGTTTTTTAAATTAAAAGATATCAATTTTTTTCTAAACCAATTACAAATTCTAATAATATTTCATTATATTAAGTTATCCAAAAATATTTATATTAACAAAAACACTCAATTCGACTTTAATTCTACTATTAATTAATTTTGCTTAATTTTTTAGCGTATTGACTTCATGCTTAGAATATAATTGAATACATTTTTTTTTTTATTATTCTGGGACAGGGTCCCTTAAGAACAATTGATATGTACAATTAAGATATAAGATGTGTCTGGCCAAAAGACCAGATGATTATAATTAATTTTTTTTTACAATGATATCAGAAAAAAAATGGATTAAAGTATATTATTTATTTACTTATAATCGTTTTTGTTTGAGCTTTAATGTTATTTGCTATCTGCAAAAAAAAAATTTGCAATAAGCAAATATGATGACTTCCGAAAGTCGGTTAAAGCAAGGCATCTCTAGGCCACCGCCTCAAAAGTCGTCGGGGTGGGTTGTACGGGTTCGTGAAGGATTTAAGTGTTTAGGCCGATGGGTTCATGTTGTAAGTCAGTTTGTCATGAAATCTTTTATAATATTCTGTGGCTGTGTCTGAAACTGTGAGTATGTCCAAGTCCTTGTGAAGTAATTCGTTGGTTACAAAAAACGGTGCATCCACGATTTTTCGCAATATTTTCGATTGAAGGGTCTGAATTATTTGGATGTTAGAATATTTGGCAGATCCCCATAGCTCTATCCCGTATGTCCATAATGGTTTGATCAGTACTTTGTAAATAGTAAGTTTGGTGTTCACGGATAATTTGGATCGTTTGTCAAGTAGACGGGATAGTAGTCCAAATCATCTGTTCAGTTGTTGTCTTTTAAGTCTAATGTGGGTCCTCCATGTCAGTCTTTTGTCTAAGTACAGTCCCTAATATCGTACTTCATCTGATGTCGGAAGTATATAAAAGAGTAATATACATAACATCTTATAGATTAAAGTGTTGAATAAAATAAAACATTGAAACTGGTTCATAATAACATATTCATTAACTGAGGTTAATATAAACGATAAATAATAAATTTTCTTTATGAATTGAAATTTGATTTGAAATATCATGCTTGTTGTTGAGCGTCTGTTTGGGATGGCAGTAGGTACTGGAACAGCTGAGACTTTAATTTTGAGAAATGAAGCTTATTTATAATTGTGACAATACTTTGTAAGTTTAGATCAAATTAGTTCCATTGCACCTGAAGATAGCATTTTAGCCAAAACGTAGCGCAATTATTTTTAATAAAAGAGTGGTGAAGAAGAAATCAGCCTCCAATTTTATTTTATGCTTAAGTTTTTCGTGTCGGTTTTAAAGTTTAAGAAACGTTGAGTGAAAATGTGAGTAATAATTAATTTATAAAAGTTACAAAAAAACTCCTTTATTATTCACTTTGCTACCACCTCAGTTTGTAATGGTTGTATTCAGTTAAAAAATTAAAAATCTGGTGCGTGCAACACACATTTTTCACTTACCTTTCTTCTTGAAATACACCTTTTTATGTAATAAATGAGTCACTTCAAACTGACGTAAATTATATTCTCTGTTTGTCAATTCATTTGACGTCACTCTAAAACTTCTGAGGCTAATCTGAATACGCTACAATGGGAGTATAATTGGGAACGGGAGGGACCACCATTTTCCGTCCTCTCCGAAAGACGGCATAACCATGGATTTTTTCTCTCATTAAAATATCGACACTACACCTCAGCTGAATCCAATATTTCGTTCGTTACAGGAAATACTCCTGATCATTACCATAATTTTCACGACAGAATGACCTTAAATTCAAACCCGCTGACCCAGACAGATTGACTGCCACAAACCCTTACATTCTCCACTTGAGGAGCTGGTCAAGAGGCTTGCCACACTGATTGCTATTTGTTTCTATAATATGACCTCAATATAGTTAATCAAGTTGAAAAATATAGACAAATTTGCATTTTTCCGATAGAAACATATATCTTTGATTAAAAAATAAAAATTATTATCTTTAACAATCACTTTTCAAATAGACAATTTTTTTTTTCTCCTATATGTCTTAAAACATAAAACGTCAAATGTTAACTCATATTTTTTTTTTTTTTTTCTTGAAAAGAATAAACTTACTAATACAAAATTTTGCATTCTCACTAATCTTTACTGAGGTTCTAAATTCATGGCCCAATACGATTCGGTAATTATTTTCATTTTATTATCATCCGAAATTCTTCTGAATTCGTATGTAATAACAATTCCTTTCGAGGGAACACCTATGGTGTAGGGACTACCACCAAAGTCTTCTATGCCCAAGTTTTCGGGATCAAATCCGGCAGGCGGTCCTTGGATTATTGTAATGGGAGTAACAAATCCTTAAATATGTAGCTTTTAAACGTAAAATAGTGATCCCGAGCAAGTGCTACGTCAGGTACTCGTTAAAGATCCCTATCCTAATCAAACCTGCATAGGCCTAATTTAGGACTCCCTCATCGTCCGATTAGTCACTGCAGCATAAAGCGACGTCAAATGTATAAACAAACAAACAAACCTTTTCCATAGCTTAAAACGTGACATATGCCCTCAACGCAACCTATACGCTACCCTTCTATTAAATATCTTATTTATGACGATGGATTTTGGCCCGATTTCAGAATGATTGATAAAAAAAAAAAAAGACATATCCCTATGTTTCAATTAATACTGACACTAACAACATAGAAGTTTTATCTGATTGTATTTGAAGTTCCTTACTTCACTTTTCGGAGAGAAACTATTCGTTTAAAGACAAGCACTTGAAAGACAGACACCCTGACATCTTCCTTACTTCTTTCAGGGAGATGTTCCCTTCCAGTATCGGCTAACTGTCCTGGAGAGAGAGAAGAATCAATAGGATAGCCCCTCCAGTCAGCCGAATCCAGAAATGGAGGGATAAAGATTTTGACCTGTCCCTCAAAGGGTGTCGCTGAAACAACAAATTTCTTTCTGACGTCTCCTTGTGTCAGTAACTTCACGTCATCATCTGGAGAACTATTTTTAAGAACAATAAATAATGATTTTATTAGCAACTAATTTTTTTCTATCAATACCTGTTATTATTGAGCCTATTTTGAGTTAAATTGTTCTTTTAAAGGATTCTAGTAATTTTTCCCAAACATTTCGCCTATAATTAAAAAAAAAAAAACAAGGGGAGGATCGAAAAAGTGTCTTATCGATTTTGATGTATTCTTTTTAGGTGAAACTAAACATTAAACGATTAGCATTTGCAAGAGATTAAGAGCCCACGCTCCCCAGGAGTTACATAAAAAAATATTTCTTTGTTATTTATTTAACGTCACTTTATGCTACTATGGCTAATCGGACGGCTACAGTGGGAGTCCTTAATTTTGCCTATCCAGGGTTTATTAGGATAGGGATCTTTAACGAGTACCTGACAGGCTTCACAGGCTCGGGACCACCTTTTAACGTCCCCTCCGAATGACGTCATAACTAAGGATTTTTTTCTCCCTTAAAAAATTCTAGGACCACCTGCGGGTTTGAATCCGTGACCTTTGGCATAGGAGGCTGTTCTGCTAGCCACCCAACTACAAGTGATCCCACATAAAAAAAAAAATTGGAACGTTGCAACGCGCTTATGAGGTTTTAATCTAAACCAGTGATAGAAGCAGTTATATCCGAATTTTAGAAAATAGTCTAGCCAAGTTGCCATCATTGATGTTGACGAATCCTTGTTTTGGTTGGTCTACATTAAGACTCAATCAAAGTAAACGTCTTTCCATCTTTCTTTTTTTTCAAAGATTATTTTTCGTTCTTTCAAAGTTAGTCAATATGCAATGTTTAGGAGGAATTCCAAAGTCCGGATCCATCCATGCAATTAAGACAAACCAAAACTATTATTTTTTCTGAATGTAGTGGGAGTGAGCAACTCGGATCTTGAAATACTTTTGGGGTTGCTGTTGAGAGATAGATGCCTCTTTCACGATTTTGGAAGCACCAAGCTTACCAAAAACATTAAGCGCGTGCTGTGCAGCAAAAGCCAATTATTCCACAGTCAACTAGCTTTTTGCATTGTCCTATCAACCGCTGTAGTATAAACGCCTATTTGTAGTCAAACGATTGAAAGAAGTTTAAGATTAAAAAAAAGTTCTACTTATTACGTCATGTTATGTATTACGCCTATAGTTTCTTTTGGAGGCAATTAGGGCTGTACGACTCCTAAAAGGGTAGCCGCTTTATATTAAGTTGAGTGGAAAGTAATGTAAGATGGCGGTTTTATGAGTACAATAAACTTATTTATTGTTTTATTTATGAGAATAGTCTCCTTTTATTTTTCAATTTTATTTCCGCAAACGTGTTTTTCCCTACCCTCGCAACTGGGAATCCTCAGAATTTTTATATGTAGAAAACACATTTGCTATTGCTCATTGCCAATCAACTTTTCATCACAACTGACAATTTCGGTCTTGTTTCAGGAAAAATTTGTTGTGGTCTTTTCATGTATGAGGAATCCAAACATCGATTTTTTTCATCTTTCAAATCGGTCGGTCATCTACGGTGGTTTTGTGACATCGAGCTTCCCCGGGATTTCGCGAACACTCGTTTTGGGAATTTCTTCTCCCAAAGCTGGCAGGAACATCCTCATCAAGCGAAGAAGACCTTCCACGACTTCTTTGTTTTGAAGGCTGAATTCTCCCTCTTTATCGAACCACTGAGGGGAGCCCGTGGCTGAGTGGCTAGTACAGGTTCTGAGTTCGAATCCCAGTCCCGGCGGGGCTTTTATAAGGATGTAAAAAAATGGGGATTCGCTCACAACCTCTCCCCCGGGTATGTGAGACCCGTCAGCCAAAGGGTGGGCACTCACAAAATTAGTCATAGGGAGTGACGACCCTACAATAAAATAAAAAATAAAATGCATCGTGAAACGTGAGTGTAAACTCGCAGGAGTTTATACCACGAGGCCAAGGGCCTAAACGCCTGGGCCTGTCGCGCCACTGGAAAAAAAAAAAAAAATCGAACCACTGTTGAAAAGTAAAATCAATTATACTCTCAGGCAAAGACATCTTACAATCAGTAAAGGTTGAATTATTTCTATGTAGTAAAATGGTCCAAAGGTGAACAAACTTTTTTTCTTTTTTTTTTTTTTTTGTTAGTTTCAAGACTTAGATATATATAAATTTAGAAAAAAATAAATATATAAATTTATATATTTCGCATAAAGAAAAGATGGATATTTAAGGAAGGCAAATGAGCAGTTGAAGCTAGAACAGAAAAACGGTTTTACGGATAGAGGTATGCAGGAAATCTACAGCAGGATGAAGAACGAAAAAGGATTTGTGAAAGACGGAGTTCTATCGGATGGAGTATGAATGTTGATTTATTTGGGTGAATGAACGTAGTGATGACTGAATGAATGTCGGGACGGAGTTGGAGAAGTTCAGTTTTAAAGAATGGTTTACTACTTAGGGTTTGGAATCAGTATGAACCATTGAAATCTTCTGTCGAATAAATCGGGTAAAGCCAGTTTAACAAAATATACTTACCAGAAATACGGCCATGTCTGTAGACTCCAAAGTAACGATTTATTTATTCATCATACAGCATGACGTTTCGAGATATTCTCCCATCTTCAGAAGTCTACAAAGTAAATTAAGCGATTACCATTACATTACAAAATACTAAACTGAAGTGAATGGTTTAAACATTTTTTATAAATTGGGTGTCTATTGATAACAAAATTTAAAACTATTAAATAACAAATTTAAAATCAGTAGGAGGCATTAAAAGCAAAAATTAACAATGTTACATAGTACTTAGTTAAATAAATTTATAAATATTATAAAATTACCTTGTTATATATTCAGAACTCCCAGAATTTTCACTAATACACACATTCAGCTAGGTAAATTAGTAAAAATGAAGTCAATATTCAAAAACATTAGATTTGAGCAAGAGTATTGCTCAGATCTTTGTCCTCAACGTCATGCTGATGAAATAAAAAATTGAGTATTTATGGAAGAATTTATTCAGCCCGAAATCTACCTTAAGATTTATAAGATGTTTTAATTTTATTATTACCAGTTCGTGGGTAAGTCCCGAAGTGGTTGTAAGATGAGAGAGGAAGCAAATATCTGACAGGTATTAAAAGGTTACAAATGGATAATACGATGATTTTCGGATATAAATACATGTTTATAGATACATTTATTTATTCCAACGTATAACGTTGAAGGCTATTATAAAAGAGATATTCTTTACTAGCATTTTACATAAAAAAATTATAATCATATATAAATATTCTATCGCCATACCATTACCTATTATAAATGTTGAAAGCATAAAACTTTTATGAATATTAAGAATAACCTAGCCATTCCGATCAGTGCCTCAAAGTAAGTTAAAACACCAATACGTAGGATTTATAAAAAGAATATGGTGTTTGATTAACTTGATCAACAGCTTATATTTGATCTACAAAGGGATAGTAAACTGTTCTATCTGTAGCTTGTATCTCTATCTGATTGGCTTCGATTAGAGTGAATGAATTGCCTTCAGTACTTTAAACACTCTCTTTTGTATTTTTATTTTTTCCTTTCGTTAAAATATACACTCTCTCTCCGTGTATTGAACTCTTAAGTACCCCTTTTCTTTTTGTTTATAATTGTGTTAGTTTTAAGTTTTTACAGCTTTATACAGTTTATTTATATATTTTTTTTTTTTTGTAAGTTTTTTTTTCTCTTTGTTTTCGAAATAGATTAATATTTTATTTTAATATTCCTCAGTTTAGTTTTTATTCATTTTTTTTTTACCTTTTATTTACTGTTGGTTTAATATATTTATTTTATATATCATATTTCAATCATTAGTTCGTGCAATGCAATCCGGCGGAATTTTTTTTTTTAATTAAATCTTTCCATTTTAAATCTCTAACATTAATATTCATATTTCATGAAAGATTTTTCTATAGCAAACTCACTTATTTTACAGTAAAAGAACTGTTTCATGAAATAAGTCAAAAGGAAATAATTAATAACAACACTATAAAATTATAACGACTTACCGTTTATTTTAACTACTTACCTAAGATTTTATAAGTAAAATTGTTTATAAAATTTTGCGTATTGAATGAAAGAATATGTCTTTGATACAGTACGACGGTGGCAACATTGAACTATCATAACCTCCCACTTTACGAAAAACATAAGTTTATGTACGAAACGAAAACTTTCTATTAACTTGTACGATTTATTTAATTACAAATTAATTTTTCTAAAATCTAGCGCTTTCCAACCTATATTATAAGTCTATATTGCTACTCATATTTCATGAATAATTTTTGATGACTTGGTTACACAAAATTTATCTTCCCCTTCTAAATAAAATCTTTATCGCAATGTATTTTACTTATAAACCTTCAGCAAACAATGTCTTAATGTAAACCATATCAAAATCCGTCGCGTGGTTTAAAAGTAGTTCGCGGTAACTAACAATCGCTTTATTACTTCATATGTAGAGAACTATAAAAAGATAATATTTAATGAAGATTTGTAACAAGATTCTACTTTAAATCTGCTACCACATTCCAGCCGACGTCGGTATAATCGAAAATTCTATTTTTGGTCTCGAATAGAATCGCTTTTAAGAATCTGACCTTTTCGAAAATTCAATTTGATTCAATATTGAATTTGACTACTCTGTTGGTAATTCTATCATTGGTTGATTAAGAAAGTATTGATCCGACAACGTATGGTTTGATTTTCTTAACAATTTTGATTACATATAAGGTTAATTTATATTATTGGTAAGAATATAATAATGAAAATTAAAACCATTCCTTCAGACAATTGGTTCACCGACAAAAAAAAAAAAAGTATAAGTTAATTATGGGTGTAATGTTTGATGTGTATAATGATTTTAAATGTAATTCCATTCACAAACAAAAATATCATAGTATAATTATTTACGTAGGTTAATACTTCTGTTATTTTACAATAGTTATCAACGTAGAATTTACTTAATGTTCTTTACCGAACCGATTTTTTTATTTCAACTTTAAACTGATCGATTGACAAGCTTATATAAGCCTCAGTTACAAACAGAAATTTTTTTCTGATTGGGAAAAAAAATTATTACTTAATAATGAGTTTCATTTTATTATACATTAACTGGCTCTACCATTACGTTTGATTCATTATCCTAGGAACTGTACGAATTATTTACATAAATTATATATGTATAGAATAGAATAGAAAAATAATTTATATTCTGGGACACGGTCCCTTAAGAACAATATGGTATGTACAATTAAGATATACAAAGTGTCTGACCACAAGACCTAAGAATTATAATTAATTCTTATTCACAATGCTTTAAGAAGAGAAGAAAGGATACAATAAAACAAATGAGTAAAATAAATAAATAACTTCTGGTAGATTAAAGTGTTGAACAAAACTAAACATTGAAACTGTTTCATAATAATTGATCCCTATAAAAATATGAACAATAATAATAAATTTCTTTTTTGAATAGATATTTGATTTGAAATATCAGGCTTGTTGAGCGTCTTTTTGAGATGACAATAGGTACTCGGACAGCTAGGACATGAATGACGGTAGGGAAAAAGCATGGTGGATATGGGTAGGTAGGGAATTCCTGAGAGCAGTAGAGCAGACAGGAAAGGAATGGTCAAAAGTTGTTGTTGAATATAAAGGTCATGATGGCGCGATCTTTCTTAGAGGTCGTGGACTGACGATTTAAATTGCAGAAGTCTGTGGATATAGGAATGTAGCTGGGAGTTGATGGTTTGGTAACTATATAGATTATATCATCATCTATTAATTATTGTATACAAATATTAATGTTTTTTGTTTTTCCACTGTTAGTTCCACGGCATGATCATGAGAACAATGAATTCTCGAAACGTTGCATAAATAAAATTGTTTTATTTATTGATTGAAACTTAAAAACAGTAGAAAACTTAAATTATCTCAAACGATTTTATATATATATATATATATATATATATATATATATATATATATATATATATATATATATATATATTATATATGGAGAGGCGCCGGCCAAGAAAAGATGACACGCGACCACCGCCTGTCATTGTTCGATTTGTGAGGCAATCGATGCGCGACGAGCTGGTAAGATGTAGAAAAGTCAAGAGAGACTTCTCAACGAGGGATATCGGGTGGCAAGAAAACGATTCCCACCGGATCTATCTCAGCGAGGAGATGTCTCCGATGAATAGGCGCTTATATTGGCTCGCTAGGCAGAAGAGGTCGGAGAAAAAAAATAAAATATGTCTGGTTCGCTGGCGGTAGAGTGCGCTGCCGAAAGGAGGATGGTCACCCGGTCATATTTATCGACAAAGCCCAGGATTTGGACGTCTTCGGCTGACTTCTAGGCACCCGTCTACCCTCTGGCTCTGAACTGGAAATGATCTCGCCATCTGTCTACCTCTTTTCTCTATACAGGAATATTTATTTAATAATTTTCTTTTTGCCAAGTTTATTTAGTTTTTATATTTTTATGGATATGAATTTTTTTTTCTAAGGTTTTTCTCCTAATATTAGTTGTATTATTTTTATTTCAATTTTTTGTTTATAATTTGGCTTATCACTTAGTGACTCTAGCGTCTTTCCTTCACAATCTATTTCCTTCTCCATTTCCTTTCCTACATGTCTAATGTCCTAACAGTCTGTCATGTCAACGCCCAGTCCTTACACGCTCACTTTGACGAATTCCTTCATTATTTTAACAACAATTCCTACCACATTGTCGCAGTCTCCGAAACATGGCTAAAGCCCTATATTCCTTCCTCCTCTGTTTCCCTCCCTAATTACTCCTTTATCCGCCATGACCGGATTGGCCGGACTGGCGGAGGTGTCGGACTTTATGTCCACACCAGCCTGAAATCCCGAGTCCTAGATGTCTCTTTCAATTCTGATTCCCCTCACATCGAATTCCTTTTCGTCGAAATCTCCTACAATACAAACCCTCTCCTCTATGCTGTGGTGTACCGACCCCCTTTAGTACCTTTTGATCCATCCTTTGAATCTGTCCTTTATAACTACGTCCCCCTATATAATAATATCATAATATGCGGTGATTTCAACACCAACCTCCTTTCTGACTCCTATGATAGACATTACCTTGATAACCTCTTCTTCTCTCTTCACCTGTTCATCGTTCCATATGCTCCAACTCATCACACTCACCATTCCGACACCTGGCTTGATCTAAATATCATTGATTCCGCGAAAAACCTTCTTTCAGCTTCTCAAGTGCCTGTTCCCTTCCTATCATCTCACGATCTTATCCAAATTTCATACAATTTTCAAACTTCAGCATTCCTTCCCATAACGTCAACTTCCCGAAACCTAGATAATCTCACCCGAGAAAATATTTTACCTGACATAGAATCCATGAACTGGAATAAAATTTATAGCTGTTCGACCATTGATTCAATGGTTGACACTCTCACTTCCAATCTCCTCAGTATCCTAGATAAAAATGCTCCACTCAAAACCTGTACCTTCCGTCGCCGTCCTGCTCCTTGGATGAGTCCAGAAATAAAAGACTTACAAAAGAGGCGTGAGGCAGCCCGTAGACGCTTTAGACGCACAAGACTGACAGAGGACTACCATGCGTTCAGGGCACTCCGCAATCTGACTCAGACAAAAATTAGACAGGCTAAATCTAACTACTTTCACGAAGCCTTCTCCTCCACTACCGATTCCAAGTCAAAATGGAAACTCCTCCGCAAACTCTCATTCTGCAAATCATCTTCCTCACCAGTCTTTCAAGTCTCACCTGATGAATTAAATTCCTATTTCACATCCAACTCCTCTGATAATTCTACACCATCTCCTCCCGAGTTTTCAATAATTCCATCATTTAATCCTGATAATTTTTATTTTTCAGATATCTCACCAACAGACCTTATATCATCTGTTATGAAATCCCATACCAACTCCATAGGATTTGATGGAATACCTGTCAAATTACTAAAATTATGCCTTCCCGACATCCTTCCAGTTCTTCTCTTTATATATAATTTTTCACTTCAAAATTCCGTATTTCCAACTACTTGGAAAAAAGCGATAGTTCATCCTATAAATAAAACCTCTAACCCTATATCCCCTAAAGACTATCGTCCAATTTCCATCCTATCTAACCTTTCCAAACCTTTAGAAAGAATAGTCCAGTCACAAGTATCAAACTTCCTCGAAAAGTCCAAACGTCTTGATCCTCTCCAATCCGGTTTTCGACCCGGTTTTTCCACACAATCCGCCCTCCTTAAAATTACTAGTGACATACATACTGCCATAGACGAAAAGAAACTTACAGTACTAATACTTCTGGACTTCTCAAAAGCTTTTGACTCACTTGATCACTCTATCCTTTTTTCCAAACTACAGTCTTTATCCTTTTCCAAAAGCACTATTTATTGGTTCAAATCATTTCTCTCAAATAGAACTCAAGCTGTTACCATTCCTAACCATCCTCTATCTTCCTTCCTTGCCCTTTCGGCAGGTGTGGCCCAGGGTTCAAGCATATCTCCTCTCCTTTTCAATTCCTATATTAATGACCTTCCCAATGCCATCCATCACTGCTCCCACCACTTATACGCTGATGATTTCCAGATCTACCTATCCTTTCCTCCCTCCGAGTCTCTAATAGCATTTGCCAATATTCAGAAAGACCTGGATAGAATCTGTGCCTGGGCAACTTTGAATAAACTAAGTCTAAATGCTACAAAAACTCAGGCGATTGTTATAGGTTCCAATCCCCTCCTCAGATCCCATACTACTTTTCCGAGTCTTACCCTAAATGATCACCCAATTACCTTCACTTCCTCTGTCAAAAACCTAGGTATTACCATCGACCAAACCCTTTCCTGGAAACCCCATATTGCCCAAATCTTCCGAAGAACAATAAGTACCCTTAAATATTTCCATCGCTCCCGTCATCTTCTTCCACTGTCTACCCGTAAGCTCCTTGTATCCTCATTTATTTTCCCCCACTTTGACTATTGCTGTATGGTATATGGTGGCCTCTCGGCTGTGCTCGAGGACAGGCTAAAGCGAATTATGAACATATTTTTAAGATTTGTCCTTGGTACACCGAAGAGGTCTCATGTGACCCATTTATACAATGAGTTGAAGTGGCTCCTTCCTTCTATCCGAAGACAATATTTCCTAGGATCATATCTTTACCAAATAATCAACTCCCAGCTACCTCCATATATCTACAGACTTCTGCAATTTAAATCGTCAGTCCACTCCCTCCAAACAAGATCGCGCCATTCCGACCTTTATATTCCTACCCATCGAACAACAACTTTTGATCATTCCTTTATTGTCCGCTCCACTACTCTCTGGAATTCCTTACCTACTTATATCCGCCATGCTTCTTCCCTAACATCATTCAAGTCCCAGCTATTCCAGTACCTACTGTCATCCCAAACAGACGCTCAATAAGATATTTCAAATAAAAAAGAAAATCTGTTATTTATTGTTTGTATTTTTATAAGGATCAATAATGAATCAAGTTCAATGTTTAGTTTTGTTTAATGCACCAGAAGTTATTATTTATTTATTTTACTCTTTTGTTTTATTATATCCTTTCTTTTCTTTATGTATCATTGTGAATAAGAAATAATTATATTCCATTGTTCTTGTAGCCAGACACATTATATATATATCTTAATTGTACATATGAATTGTTCTTAAGGGACTTTGTCCCAGAATAAATATCTTTTTCTATATATATATATATATATATATATATATATATATATATATATATATAATCAGGAAATAATAGACAATTGTTGTATGATTTTAATTTTAATTAATATTCAAATATATTTCGTATATTGCCTGTGTATTTTATTATTTTTTAAAACACACCCTCCACACTTCTGTTTTTCTACAGCTTCCACGTATCTTTTATTTACGAAATCTTATAATAGGATCAAGAAGTTTGGAGTGTATATATTGAAAATACCAATAGGGTTTAACTCGAACTACAAAGAGGTGGTATTAGGTGGAGCGGTAATCTCTACGGATAAAAGATACATTATTTCGTTCACGTCTACAGTTTTCGTTTCTTTTCATACATTTTTATTTGTCTTGTTTTATTCCATCTGCCTCTCACCCCCCGCAGGTCTTGTTTTTACAAGACAGAACCCGAATACTAATTCCAACCTTTTTCATAAACAATAGCCAACCTCCGACAACATACCTGCCATACACTCTGGGTTTTTTCTACCAAACGGTAACCACAGGAGTTTTGAAATAACATCTTTCTATTTATTCTATTGTCATTGCCACAATAATTAATACTCAATTATTAAAATCACATAATGTCAAATAAGTTCGCAGTTGTAAGTACTTTACTGTTCATTACTATGGTCTTCTAATTGTATAGATATTTATATCAGATCATAAGAAATTGGTTAAAGCCTTCCTCAACGCCATCCAATACGAGCCACGGAATTCGATCTCGGCATTCTCTAAATATGGTGAAATATGTTTCTGTCGGCCATTTATGAGATAGCTGAAAAAACTACTTAGTGTTTCAGAATAATTATGATACGGTTTTTAATAAAAATTAGGGAAAAATTGTTATCAACTCAAAATATGACGTTTTTAAAAATTAAACATATAAATTATCTTATTTAATAAGTATATAATACGATTGGATTGTTCGAAAGTGTAACAGTAAAACACTTATAATGATGGAGTTTTTGTTGACCGTTGAGAAATTAGATGAGTAAGATGGTTGGGGGTGGGGTCATAAAATAGAAATACACATTTAAAATAAGTGCTATTTTAATTATGTGCCGACGTTTCGGCCTACATTGTGGGCCTTCATCAGGGTTGACTCTGAAACGGTGTCTAAAGATGTCCCACTTGTGAGTGGTAGCTATCCTCCTAATTTTATTTCTTCCACTTCCAGAAATAATTTTTTCAGTCTTCTAATTGTGAAATGTTTGTTAGTTGCTAAAAGTTATTTTAAACGTCCAATAATAATTCAATGTGCTGATATACACGTAGTAACCAACCTAGAAAACGCAGATGTTATGATATATGTTAATATATTTGGTTCTAAATTTATTTTATTTGATAATACTATTCATATTTAAATTATTTATTGATGAGTACTTATGATTTTTAGCAAATGTATTTTTTTTTTCATACTAATGCAAATTTTGCTAAAGGTTTAAGCAATTATTTCAATACCTTAAAGGGCGAATCCACTCTTATTGCGTATCTTGGCGGTAAAACAAAACTCATGGAAAAATTTCTGTTTTGGAACCATTTTAAATTTTTAGATACTCTGATGACTAGGAGAGTTAGTAAAATTGTATCTTTTATTAAAATAGATAAAATATTGCTTAAAAATTTTAATTTTTTTTCCTAGATTTTTTTACTACATAGTAAAGGGGTTCGATGAAAAATATAATTTAAAGCGGTACAAGGGTGAGGTAGAAAGCATTGAATAAATAATCCTACAAGAGCTATAATTTTAAAGTTTATCGTGGTAAATAAACACTAACTGGGGATGTCCCTCTGAAGGGAACATTTTCCATTTAGTTTCCTCTTTCACTTTTTTTATTTTTATTTTTTTAATAAATAAAAACCCTGGAGACATTTTTACGAAGTAAACAGCTCTATAGCTCTCCTTTACCTCAGGCTGGCATTGTATGCCTTTCAGCTCACTATTTCATTCACCAGGCCCCACTCAATTATTAATGGGAAAGTAGCTTGAAGTACAACCTATCTCTGTTGTAATGAGAAAGATGGTTGGAGATTCGATCATACATTTTTTTTTTTTTTTTTTTTAAACAACAATTTTTATTCAGTAAAATTACAATATGTCATTTACTGTACTTTGGACATTAATAGTAGTGCTGAAAGATATCATACATACTACATTCATACAATATTTACACAGCATAAAATTACAATAAAATATATACACAATAATGAATTAAAACAATACAGTCAAGAATTCGCTTATACCTATATACACATACACACACTCATACATACATCACATTGAGTGGAGAATCTAGCCAGTGCTAGAACTCCAATATATTTACAAAAGGTCGCGGGGCCACTGCCGTTTCAACCTTCTAGGTGGGTTGTATGGATGAGTGGAACTGGATAGGGATTGAGCTAGAGGATTAGGATGATGAATGAGGTTCTGGTGGAATTTAGAAAATTTGGATGGAATTAGGTCTGAAATAAATGGAACATTAAGGTCGTGGTGCAAGGTATAGTTGGAGACATAATAAGGAGCATTTACTATTGTACGGAGGACTTTGGATTGAATGCGTTTGATGTTAGTACGTTTAGCTGTTCCCCACAGTTCAAGTCCATAGGTCCAGATGGGCTTCAGTATTGTCTTGTAGATTAATAATTTGTTGTCAACTGTAAGTTCAGATTTTCTGTTGAGTAGTCGGTATAACTGTCCGAATCGTCGGTTGAGTTCTTGTCTTTTAAGTCTTGTATGTGGGTTCCAAGTCAATCTTTTGTCTAACAGTAAGCCAAGATACCGGACTGTATCTGAGAGAGGAATTGGTAATGAGTTGAAATAAACTGGCGGACAGGATTTTCGTCTAAGAGTAAAGATTATGTGTTTACATTTGGCTTCGTTTACCTTTACACGCCAGTTATTACACCAGTGTTCGATAAGGAAAAGGTGTCTCTGAAGATTTAAGGATGCTGTTTCAGGATTGGAACTGGATGATAGGATGGCGGTATCGTCTGCAAAAGTTGCCAGAAAGGTATCAGGATGTGTAGGAATATCAGCAGTGTAAAGGATGTAGAGGACGGGTCCCAATACGCTGCCTTGAGGAACACCGGCCTCAACGGGATAAAGGTTAGAAAATTCTACACCACAGCGAACTCGGAAGGAACGGTTTAAGAGATAGGATCTGAGAATTAGGTATAGAGACTGGGGTAAATGGGTTTTCAGCTTGAAGAGTAATCCAGTGTGCCATACCCGGTCAAAAGCTTGCGCAATGTCCAGAAACGCACCAGAACAATACTCTTTGCATTCAAGAGCTGAGGAAATATGGTCTACAACTCGGAGCCCCTGTTGAACTGTGGAATGCTGAGGACGGAATCCAAACTGATGGGAAGGAAGATTTTGAGATTCTAATATGGGTAGGATACGTTTAAGAAGAAGCCTTTCGAAGATTTTTGAGAGGATGGGGAGTAGACTAATAGGCCTGAAGGATGAAGTGTTGTTGGAAGGTTTGCCTGGTTTTAGAAAAAGAATGATAGTGGAATGTTTCCATAACAGAGGAAAATAGGTGGTGCGTAGGATGGAGTTGTAAATATAAGTAAGGAATATAATAGCTTTCGGCGGAAGTTGTCGGAGGATCTGGGGAGTAAGGAGATCGTGTCCAGGAGATTTACGGAGGGTCAGTTTTTGGAGAAGATATTTGACCTCAGAGGGGTTAATAGCTTTAGGAGGTAGGGAAAGTGGAATTGGTGACATAAGAAAGTCTTGCACTGTTTCGGTGTGATTGATGTGGGATTCCGGGTGAGGAGTGAATACTTTGGAGAGGTGTGTGGCGAATTCCTCGGCTTTATCTTCATCAGACGCAGCCCAGGAGTCATCACCACGTCGGAGAGGATGGGAAACTTGATGGTATTTTAGGATCTTTTTCGTGATATTCCACAGGGAATTATCACGAGCTGATAGAGAGAAGAGGTAGGAATTAAAGGACTGGGAACGGAAGGTCACCAACTCCCTCTTCAATTGTCCACAATAGAAGTTATAGGAGCGGCGATCTGTTGGGTGTCGGGTGCGCTGTCATAATGATCTTGCTCGGCGTTTGGTGTGGATGAGGTCTATTATCTGTTGTGGAAAATGATTTCGGTCAGGATTTATATTGGAGTGTTTAGGAGAGGAAGCAGTCCAGAAAGCTTGTTGGATGGCGGTGGTAAAGGAATAGACGGAATTATCTAGGTCATCTGGGGTTTTGAGGGTTACTCTGAGATCAATATTATCGGTCAGGATTTGGCGGAAATGTTCTGTTGACAGGACCTCGGATGAATGATGGTGGAATGGGTTTTGGAATTGGAGTGAGAGATACTTTTAGGATCAGTGGACTATGGTCTGAGGATAGTTCATCAAGGCAAATTACAGAAAAGTTGAGGGAGCCTAATCCGCTGTGGATAAAGAAGTCGAGGATGTCAGGATTGCGGTTAGGATCGGTTGGCCAGTAGGTAGGGGAGTCAGGAGGCAGGATATTAAAATTTCGGGAGTTGAGTGCAGACAGCAAATTTCGTCCCCGAGAATTCGTGGTTCTGGAACCCCACTGCTGATGCTTGGCGTTTAAGTCTGCACCCAGAATGAAACGATTTCCTAAGGAATCCAGGAAGGATACAAATTCGGAATTGGAAATGGAATGTTTAGGAGGGCAATATGCAGATGTGAGGGTTACCGGAAAGGAAAAAGTCTTGATTACTATGGCTGTGGCTTGTAGGAAATCATAGGTGGGAAGTGGGAGTAAATGGTGAGAGAGGGATTGGTGGACAATGATAGCAGAACCGGCATGGGCTTTGCCGTCTGGGTGGTCAGTACGGTATGTCATGTATTGCGGTATTTTGAAGTTCTGTTTAGTCGTTAGTCTTGTTTCAGTTATAAGTGCAACATCGATTGTTTTGTCTTGTAACAACGCTGTCAGTTCGTCAGTATGATTTCTAACACCATTCGCATTCCAAAGGAGAATGGATAAGGAGTTAGGTGAAGTCATTTAAGGATTTTTCAAGGCAGGGATTAGATTTGATACTAGATTTGTAAGGAGTGATATAAGCGGCATAACAAGAGATTTGATTTCGGAGATGAACGATGTCATTAGACTGGTAAGATCTGTGGCGTTTGATGGTGGAGGGATATGAGAAATTTGATGTTGAGGAGTTTTTTGAAGGTCAGGTAAGGTGACTTGCCTCACTTGGAATCCTAATTCGGTCAGTTCTTCTTTGATAGCTTCAACGGGTGTTGAGGAATGTAGGTTTCTGATTACGACCCTTAATGCTCTCTCCTGGCGCAGCTGATAAGTATGAAAGTCAGCTTTGGTTTCTTATAAAAAAATTAAAATAAACAATAAAATGTAACAGAGCAGACGTTTCGGCCTAAACAGAAGAATTTTCGGAAATGAATAGTTATGTTTACTGCATTGACTATTTATTGGAGAAAAAACAAAAAGATTGGCTAATATTAAACCTTTTTGAAATAAGGATTAATGGTATATATAAAATAGCGGACTAAGATTAAAAAAGTTTTAGAATCAATAACAAAAGCTATGTTACCTATGCCTCTGAAAGCGAAAAGATTTAAGTATGGCCGGAAAGAGAAAGATTTAACTAATAGTGATGAGGTACAGATTAGAAAGATGTGTAGGGAATTACTAATGACTACCAGGAGCTGAAAAAGTAAATGATGAATAAAACTTTTTAAAAAAATATAATTTTAAAATTAAAAAAATAATTAATAATAATAAAGTAAATTATTATTATTAAACAAGGCACTACTGTACAGTAGTAAGACCAACAATATTGTATGGTATGGAAACAGTTTCCCTTCCGAGTCTTGAGAAATTTCTCAAGATTGAGAGAAAAATTCTTAGGAGGCTTCATGGACCCAAAATAACACAAGAGGGCTACAGGCTAAATTCCAATGAAGAAATATATTGAAATTTGGAAAACCTTGAAGTGGTCATCAGAACTAGGAGACTGAGGTTTTATGGCCATATGGTAAGAATGAACAAACAGATTTTTGACAAAGTTCTAGGCTATAAGAATATGGGTGGTTATGCATAGCAATTAAAAGAGGAGCTCGATAGGTTAAAAATCAAGAAAATAGACTGCTTAGATAGAGAGCTTTTCGGGAAGAAAATAAAAGAAGTTGGGGTTCTTACAGGAAAAACAAAGAAACAGGGGAGAAAATGGACAAAGGAAGAGCGGAAGGAACAGTCCAGGAAGATGAAAGAAAATTGGAGAAAAAGGAAGATGAAAGATGTGAAGAAGACAGAATGATGGAAGTGGTCCTCGATGGACAATTCGTGAAAAAAAAAAAAGTAAATTATTATAATAGATTAAATCATGAAAAAACTGAAGCAAAATATGGAAGGAAGGTTAGGGATTTAATAAATTTAATATCTAGGAATAAGTTAGTTAATAAGTTTTTCAGTCTTTTGGCTAATAGGAAGTAATTGTATATAATTACTTGTTGTATAAATTTAGTTACTCTAATTGTATACAAATGAGCTAGTATATAAACGGAATGTCATGAATGGCTAATTGATAAAGTGATACATTGAACAATTAATATAAAGTAAATCCCAATAAATTATCAATATACTATTGGGTTGTTTCACATGAAATGTCCGTTTTTATAGTTTCTGAAATACATAAAGGATTTTGCAGGTCTCGGTTCTTTTCTTCCGAATGTTTACATGTTTAAAGTAAACAGTTACTAATCCTCTACCTTTGTATTATAAACATTAGCTTCCCAATCAATTACCCACTTTTTAGTATACCTCCAAATATGAACATGGAAACACGCGATTTTCGAGTAATATTTTTGTACGAATTTAAACTTGGCCATTCAGCAGCTGAAGCCGCTAGAAATATTTGCAAGGCGTTTGGGGAAGGAGTTGTTAATGAACGGACCATTCGCCGTTGGTTTCCTAAGTTGTCAGCTGGGGAAACCGACTTGGAAAACTTGCCCCGAGGAAGACCTCCGTCCGTAATATACAACAATGTCCTCAAACATACAGTAGAAGAAAACCCCTACCAAACAGTTAAAGGACTCTCAGCACAACTAAATGTGAGTGCATCTATCATTTCCAGACATTTAAAGTGTATTCGATACATGGGTACCTCATAATCTCACTGAACGGCATGTTTCAAAACATACCGTGCAAAAGTTGAAGGAACTGGGCTACGAAGTTGTACCGCACCCACCATATTCTCCCGACTTGTCTCCAACAGATTACCACTTAGACAACTTCGTCAAAGGAAAACTTTTTGAAAATGATGATCAAGTGAAAAGTACGTTTTTAAATTTTGTTTCACTTCAAAGCTCAGAGTTTTTCAGTTCGGAGTTAAAAAGGTTGGTGTCACGTTGGGAAAAAGGTAAATACTTGGAATAAAATTATCTTGTTTTCATATTGTATTTTTAATAAAAATCCTTAACCTTGAAAACGGACATTTCATGTGACACAACCTAATAGATATAACAGCGTTGAAATTATTAAGTCTCACAAAATGACCACATACACATCTTCATGAAACTAAAAAAATATATTGGTGACCTGGTGGTAAATATGAAGGATAACGGGTGGAAGACCAAAATGACTAGGACATAGTGGGCACCTTTTTATTGGGTTTTAAAATAAGTTCGTAGCGTTTTTAAAGATTTCAATTTAATCCCCTCTGTGTTTATATAATCATGTTTACTTGGTCAATTATGTTTACATATTTAAAAAAAAGGATTAGTTAAGGTGCTTTACCATCTTATCCTAAGATGCTTGATCTTATACTATAAGATGATCTCATACTAAGATGCTTATCCATCAGTTTTAACCGAGATTCCTTATCTTTAAGTGTTACTTTGCTTGCTCAAAAGGAAAAGAAAAAGATTCATTTTCGTCATTGAATGATTTTTTATTTCAGAAAAGAAAATCCGCAGCACAGACAATTAAAAAAAATTACAGTGTGTATGGCGATGTTGCCTTAGGAGAAAGTGCTGTCCGTATGTGGTTTGATCGGTTCAGAATAAGAAATTTTAACTTGGAAGACGCAAAGCGCTCGGGTCGTTTTGAGAAGTTCTGGGAGGACGGCATTAAAAAATTAACTGAAAGATGCCAATATGTAATAGATCAAAACAGGCCATACATAATTAATTAAAAATATTCCCAAGAATCTTAAGTTTTTATTGAAACCACCAAAAAAAAAAAAAGTTACGAAATAATTTTACAACACGATATCTCACATTAAAAATAAAATAATTGAACTGCGATTTCACATTTGGTGCTGCTTCTGTACGGGATGCCAGAAGGTTTAGGAAAAGGTTGGATTTGAATAACTTAAGAGAGAAACATGGCGAATATGACCATGTATGATAGCAGGATGAAGATAAAAATACAGGAAATTCTATCAGAAGAATTTGCAGTAAATAGTGGACTGAGGCAGGGAGACCCGCTATCACCAGTCTTATTTAATCTAGCATTGGGAAAAGCTATAAGGGCAATAAGAACCAACCCTAATGGAACAATTTACAATCGCCTCACACAGCACTGCGGATGATGTGCTCATAATAGCGAGAAGCACGGCTGTGCTTGGAGGAGCTTTTGAAGAGTTTGAAAGGCAAGCGGCAGAAGAGGGACTTCAGGTTAATGAAGAAATAACAAGATATATGGGATCATCCAGAAACCATCTACTGGAATACCACGACCTGCGGATTGGCGAACGCCGTTTTAAAAGTACAGATACCTTCAAGTACCTAGGTTCTGTTATTACTCATGATAATAATACGAAAGATGAAGTTAATGCGAGGCTGTCTGCAGGTAATAAGTGCCTTTTTGCCCAACGAACAATACTAAAGTTCAAAAACCTTTCAAGAGATGCCAAGATGATGATATACGAAACAATAATGAGACCCACAGTTACTTATGGCAGCGAATCCTGGGTATTAACAAAGGAAAGCGAAAGGAGACTCAACGTTTGGGAGAGAAAAATACTCAGGAAGATATTTGGGCCAATTAAAGAAAATCACTCTTGGCGATTAAGAAAGAATAGTGAGCTCCGAACAAGGTATTAGAAACCAGACCTGGTATCGTTTGTGGAAAAAGACCGCCTAAGATGGCTCGGACATGTAGAAAGGATGCCAGAAACTAGGATTTCAATATTACTACTTTATCGAAAAATAGGAGGAAAAAGACACAGAGGAAGGCCAAGAGTGAGATGGTTGGACGACGTCAAGGAGGTCCTCAAGTTGCTTGGAGTGAGGAGATGGAGGGCTAGAGCGAAAGACAGGAACAACTAGCTTAAAGTTCTTGAGGAGGCCCGGTTCCTCGTTGGATCGTAGCGCCCGGCAGTAAGTAAGGAAGAAGCACGGCGAATATGAGTAGGTTGGGAATTCCAGAGAGCTGCAGAGCGAACATGAATGGAATGATCAAAGTTTCTGGTTCTGTGGATAAAAATGTAAAGGTCAGAAAGGAGCACGAAGGTAATAACGATTTCCGATAATCTAGAGACAAATTAGCTAGGAGCTCTCATACGAGATATCAGACACTTGCGAAGAATAAGCGTATTCCAAAAAAAGTCTCTATCGCTCATGAAGCCTTAAAAGTGGTGAAGCCGTCCGTAAGTGGTTCGCTCGGTTCAGAATTGGAAATTTTGAGAAGACGCAAAGCGATCGGTTTGTCCTTTAACTGTTGATGAATCCCAAATTCAAAAAATATCCTAAATATGAAAACATGTAATAGATCAAAATTTATCATTATTAAAAATGTATAAAAAATTAGAAGTTTTTATTGAAATGATCAGTAATAAAACGCACGAAATTATTTTACAGTCCAATACTTAAATGTTTCAACCTACGTTACGGGTCTTCAACATGTGATAAATTTAGGAAAGCTAACTGAAGCAGTTTTATTGCTACTCTTATTTCATGAGGGAAAACAATTCAATATGGTGGAAATATAATTGAAAATGGAAAAAAAAAAAAAGATTTGCCTTCATAACAATAAATTGTTTAGAAATAAGGAAATATAGAATAAATCGTGGGTAAAATTACCAATTAAAATACAGCAGAAGATATAGCACAAAAAATATAGATTTTCAATGAAGTATTTAATTTTTTTTCTTTTTTTTTTTTAAATAAAAGATTTATCGAAATTAAAGGCTTTGGAGGGCAAAGCCTAAATCAATGATTGGCGAGGAGGGGCTACAAAGGCTTTGTAATATGCTTTGCCCCCTTTTTGCCCCCTCCGACCAAAGATCTCATTATAGATTTATCTTTGACTCTTTTACCGGTTACTTTGATGTGAAATGTTTTTCAGTTATCGTTTGAGCAGTAAGCTTATCCCTTGGCATTCCAATTTCTCATTTAAATTATTTTAATATTACTAAGCTAAAGGGTTCTAAGGTTTCGTGTTTCTGACTAAACAAATAAATAAAGAACTTTTCCAGAGTTGTATTCATTAGCAGTGGACTGAAAAAGCGGACTAGAATGCAAAAAATCTGGTGATCTAAACATACAAATTGAGTTTTTAAATTTTAATTTCAGTTTCTATTCACACACTATAAGAAACTGCTCTCTGCTTTCAATTACTTTAACACTTACTAGCCAGACGTACTAACCTTCCACTTAATAATAAAAATCTCATCTATATTACCATCATAAGGCCTATCTGGACTTACGGAGTTTAGCTTTGGGGCTCTAATAAACCTTCAAATCCTTCCAGTATTCAATCCTTACAATCCAAATTTCTTCGAAAAATCCTCAATGCTCATTACTTCGTCAGGAATAAACCCATCCATAAAGACCTTAATATTCCATTGATTTAGCCCGAACCAGGTATCAATCCATGACAAACTCCACTCCCAATCTAACCCACTAGTTTCAATCCTTGCATTCTTGACAATCCTCCGAGGCGTCTGGAAAGAAAATGGGCTCGAGACCTTCTATTCTAGATTACTAGACCTAGTGGAGTGCTGCCAATGTGCATTTTCTTTTAAGGTTTTTTTCTGTTAGCTAATTTTCTTAATGTATTAACTAATACAGTTGTAAATTTCAATAAACAAAAAAAAAGCATATTTAATAATTCTTAAATCGATTTTAACAATCAAGTTTGGTGAAAGTCGTGTGTTGCGCGCACCATATTTTTAAAATAGTTAATAGGCTTCGCCTATAAAATCTGTTTTTATTTTTATTTATTAATGTATTGAAATTTACAACTGTATCAGTAAATACATCAAGTAAATATGCCCACTGGCAACACTCCACTAGGTAATCTAAACTAGAAGGTCTCGAGGCCATCTTCTTTCCAGAGGCCTCGGAGGATTGTCAGGAATGGAAAAGGAATCGATGATTGAAACTAGTGGGTTAGAGTGGGCTTGGAGTTTGTCATGGAAGGATTTATACCTGGTTCGGGCCAAATCAGCTACAAACGGAATATTAAGGTCTTTATGGATAAGACAAAATAAGGAGCGTTTAGGATTTTTCGAAGGATTTTGGATTGTAAGGATTGGATACGGGAAGAATTATATGGTTTAGTGGAGCCCCATAGCTCAACTCCGTAAGTCCAGATAGGTCATATGATGGTCATGTAGATGAGTCTTTTGTAGTTAAGTGAAAGTTTAGAGCGTTTGTATAGTAAGTGTTGAAGTAACCGAAAGCGGCGAGCAGTTTCTTGTCGTTTCAGTTTAGTGTGCGGATTCCATGTTAAACGTTTGTCAAGTTGAAGTCCTAGGTAGCGGATCTGTTCAACTGGAACAAGCGGAATATTATTAAAGAATACTGTAGGGCAGGATGTCATAGGTTTACGACGTAGGGTGAAGTTAATTTGGTGGGATTTGTTGGAATTTATTTTAATTCTCCAATTCTGACACCATACCTCAAGGCCTCTGCTATAAAATCTAAAAATAAATTAAAGTAGAATACAATTTTTCTTTTATTAAGCCCATGATAATCTATAAATCAGGCTCTATACATACTTAAAATAAACGATCCACTTATACGGTTGGCTAGATGATGAAAGTAACATAAGAAGAACTATTGTAGTTTAATCCGAGGTCAAACGAGTCCCGGCAATATATTTTACTAGCCACGGAACAGTCAAGTCGTGAAGTTGATTAAACTAGGTCGAATCTAAGATTACAGCCCTCGGGACTCTGCAATCGCTACTAAATTTTATACATATAAATACCTTCAGCACAAGCGGACATGTTTTAAATATATCTGTGACCGCTGGTGATTTACGGTCGACTTTTAAAAATACTGCTTATCCAAAATACACATTTTGAGGAGAATATAAATCCCTGCCGTGGTCTGAAAAAAAGGGAATAAATCGAGTGGAGGATCAGCAAGTTGAAAAGGATGATTTAAGGTTAAATTTTTTTTTCGTGAGGGTGGGTAAATATTTAAAAAATAACAACCAGCGATGGGTGTTTACGTTTCACGGGCGACCAAACACGAGAGGGTGTTTTCCATTGAAGGCCCCCGCTATCAGGAGTGAAATAGTGTCAACGCTCTTCTGATTTAGGGTGGTATCGGCCCGGAGCGAGATTAGCTGGTTCCCTCGGTCCCTGGTGTGTCAGCGCTCCCTTCATGCATCTCTGAATATATATCTGTATGTGTATAAAAGCATGTATATTTAGAATAAAACCCCTCGACAACGGACAATCACTGGTCCGAACGGTTCGCCCGTTCTGGAGATGTATCCTCTGAAAAATTTTGATAATAAACTAGATCAGAAAATTTGATTTAACTATTTCTCTTAGACAGTAAATCATGGTTATGTCTATATATAATTTACTGCTTTTCCCAGACAAGGAAAAAATAGAGTATAGCGTCCATTGGTTAACTATAGAAGGTATATAAAAAAAAGAAATATTCTACTAAAATCTACTTACTTCTCTTATGCACTTCAAACCAACAATGCATTTGCAAAAAACTAGATTTTTTTTTTTTATCGCTCTCCATTTATTGTGTAAACAAAACATACAAAATAATGTATGTACATACATAAAACTGTATAATATTTCCTTCTTTTACCCTTGGACATTTTAAGGTGAATAATACATAAAAGTGCACTGTATGTGCCTAAAAGCATTTTTGCTTTGGCCCGGGAAGGAACCATTCTACTGGTTGTAAATGTTAGATGGATTCAGACTGCCGAGTCCAGACCCCTTCCCTCAGCGAAAGGAGATAGTGCCTTGCCACCTCCCGGGTCTGAGTGGTGGTGTTAACTCTCTGAAGAGAGGGTTCCCACAGGCCTTCAGCCCATCAGAGAACTTGATGTGCCTTCGGCCTATGGACTGAGGCACCTTGAGCTGGAGCTCTTCGTAGATTGTGGCGTTTCTTAATGCTTGAACTAAGGTTGCTTTGACTATCCGACGAAGGACAGCGTTCTGGAAGCTCTGCAGTCTCTGGAGGGTAGATTTATTCAGGTGGCGAAGCAGCAGCGGATCATAGAGAAGAGTGGATCTGATAATGGCCTTTTAAATCTGTAATTTTAGGCGAAGTGAGAGCTGTAGCGAAGTCAGCAGGTGGTAGAGCCAATACCACCTCCATCGGACTAGCTTAAGTTCTCTACCAGTTATAAACCTTATATTTTAATTTCACTTACCTACATATAAAATATATAGTAAGGAAAAGTATTGCGATCGTGAAAACTTTCGAATTCGAGTTTTCACCGGAAATGCACGTTTTAGGGTCCCCTTAGTCCAAATGACCAAGTCCCGCAACAAGGTCTCTGTGTGTGGTAAGTCTAACGCAAACTGAAATTTCATATTGAAGACAACTATACGCCCGAGATGTTACAGCAACTTTTTAATCCAACTCAGCAAGAACAGCTATTTACGAGGTACTAACATGCATTTTGTACATTTTTACGACTTGTAAACCAATTTGTAGTTATGTATTATGTATTACGTCCAAATTTACCATATTAAAATAATGAAAATGTGTATTGTTGATTTATGATTCGTTAGTCTTATGGCTATTCAGAGTATTTATTGGCAAATCTATCAGTATTATCATTACCGAATAGCTCAGAATGGCTCGACCATACTCTGAATGTGAATCATTAACATAGGAAATGTCCATTTTTAAATTAAGCATAGATTCATTTATGAATGAATACATTAATTATTTGAAGAGTATATTAATTATTCAAAACATATTACAGTCACTTAAAATTAGATCATACGGTTTGTTACAAAAAAAGGAATTCAAGATGTTAAAGTTGTCTGTAATGAACCAGTTTTTCCCATTTAAATTTTCAAGTCATGCAGCATTCACTTAGTGTGGGAAGAAAGGCGATCAAGGAGTTGATATCGGTTGTATATATATTTTATTATTTTTTTTTTTATTTATTTTATTCCTACAAACCCATACGAATACTTTTTTTAATAATTACTATTATATATAATAAGCCACACGAAGAAAATATGTTGAAAAATGTATATCACGCTGAACCCGATAGACATTAATTACTTATTTTATTTTAGGTTCTTAATCGTGTTAAGATAGGTCTTTTTATGTATCAAGCAAATTGGTTTTTAAATGTGATTGTAAAATAAAATAGAAAAGGTTTCGCGAACTGAAAGAGCTTAAACGCTATCTTTATGTAGAAAACCTAACCCATTTTTCTACATAAAGGTAGCCCAGCGATGAAGAAAAGCCTAAACTAGAAACCTTTTAAATAATATTCTTCATCTTGAACCAATATTTTTCAGTAGGTAACACATAGATAGCACTGTTGAGTGAGAATAGACCTGTCCTGTCAAATTTGATTCTCGCCCAACATTCTTCAGAATCCTCCTGTTATTATCTGAAGCTATGTCATTCATCAGCATCTTCTCATTTTCCGTATGATTTATTCCTGGCTGAAAAAGTATGCTGAGTGTTAGATTCAGTTCCTCGACCTTACATTTTACAAAACATTCTATGACCACAAGTACTCGATTGATTAAGTAAAATCTTGATAATTTTTTTTTTTTTGACGTGACAACGTCTTATAATTCATTTTGCTGGGTGGCATGTTAGGAAAAGTGTAGCGTTACGGAAGTGGGTAAGTAGTATTGTAGTAGTGGGGGAATGACATCATGAGAGTCAGGAGTCATGTAGGCAAAAGTGTAGCGTTACGAAGATGGTAGTGGTGGGGGAAGGGTGTCTTAGGTTATCGTCAATTTGTATTTGACTTAATTAATACGTAAAAGTAAAAGTATAGAACCGAATGCGCGATGATATTTGATCAGTATACCATTGCTATTGAACCTGTCAACATGGCTAGTAAAAGTGAAAGCGGCGCTAAACCTAACAGTGTTCGTCAAAATGATTATATTTCTCGTATCATCGTCCGATTATGAATAGAATATTAGAAATAAAGTCTTAGCATTAAGTATACGTGTATAAGTTATATGTATAATGAAGCAAAAATAAATGTCTGTATTGAATGTGTGAATTGGTTTATTATTTGATACAAGTACATAAAATTTGATAGTTGCGTTAAGTATTAAGTAGTAAGCGTCAAGTAGTAAGCGTCAAGTAATAAGCGTCAAGTAGTAAGCGTCAAGTAGTAAGCGTCAAGTTGTCACATCAAGCGTCAAACTCACACACCGGTTTTTTTTTAAATTAATTGCAGGACCCTGATTCTAAAACTCTATAATTTTTCCTATATCTTAAAAAAACTGAGTTATTGAATTTAATCGTTTATAATCGGTCGTCATTTTAAAACTAATCACCTGATATCGACTTTGAAGTGTAAGAATCATTGTTTATGTCCGGTTATTTTTCAGCCAAGTTCCAAAAAAAAAAAAAAAGTTAAGTATAATTTATGCCTTGCTGAAAAAATATGCTGAGTGTTAGATTCACAATATGAAAAAAGTACTTCAGCATCTTGACCTTACCTTTCACATAAAATTCTATGACAAGTTCTCGATTGTTTAAGTAAAATCTCAATATTTTTCTTTTTTGTTTGTTTTATAATTAATCGCAGGGTTCTGATTCTAAAACTCTATATTCTTTCCAGTATTTAAAAAAAAAACTGATTTATTGAATTTAATGGTTTTTAATCGTTCGCCATTTTAAAACTAATCACCTGATATTAACGTCGATGTTTAAGGGCATCGTCGGATGCCCTGCTATTTTTGTGCCAAGTTTCGAAAAAAATGTTTAGTATAATTTATTCCTTGATAAAAAATATGCTGTGTGCACACTGTGAAAAAAGTACTTTATTAGCACCTTGACCTTACAGAACATTCTATGACCACAAGTACTCGATTGATTGAGTAAAATCTCATTGTTTTTCTTTACTTTTTTTTTATTTTATAATTAATCGCAGGGTCCTGAATCTAAAACTATATTTTTTTCATTTATCTTAAAAAAAAAAATGAGATTGAATTCAATTGTTTATATTCTGTCGCCATTTTAAAACTAATTACCTGATACTAACGTCGATGTTTAAGAATCATCGTTGGATGCCCTGTTATTTTTGAGACGTTTCGAAAAAATTGGTCAAGTAGTGTCGGAGGAAAGTCTTGCACGGTGAAGAGCGAACATGTGGAATTTTTTTATTTATTTGGGTTTGATGTACACAAAACCGTCAAACCTCAAATTTCAAAGGCGGAAAGGGTACTTTTCATTTTATTGTTTTATTGGTCGATTGCAAAGGTTCATTGTTGAAAATATGAACCAAAAATATGAAAAAAAAAACACGAAATATTCTAACTTTGCTTACTTTTCACGTTGTTTGGTCAGCGAATAGTGGAATTTCAAGTCGATATTTTCACAAGATCTGAACTGAAATGAATAAGCAAAAGTTAAAAACGATAATCCTGAACTACCATTACCCTATCCTACCGTTTGAAAAAGATATTTCCGAATGAAAAATACGTATCACAAGTCTCTAATGGTTGCTAATTATAGACCTTAGTATTAAAAAGAAAATTGACGTATTGCGTTAAATAATCTCTCCAGGCAACTTTCAAACCTTTTAGAAAAAATTATTTTCCGAACTTCTTTATTCAAACGGGCTTTCAAAGAGAAGTTTTCCCTTTGGGAGTTTCCTCTTTGTCGGGAGACGAGGACGTCAGACTGGGGGGAGGAACCGAAGCGGGCCTGCCGGGGAGCTATGATGATTGATCGACCGGCAGCTCAGCACAACTTGACCCATTAAAATGTCCTTCATTGATCCGCCTCTAATTTCGCATTCGTTCGGCTGCCGCCTTAGTACTCAGGTTCCTGGTATAACATCTGTGTCTTCTTGAACTAACTTAGAACTCGGAATACCCACCTATACGAAGAATTGAAGTGGCACCGCTCACCCACTCGCAGAAAATATTTTCTAGGATCATACATTTACCAGACCATTAACTCCTATTATCCTTCCTGTATCAATAGTACCCTTTAATTTAAATCCTCAGTCCACTCACTTGAAACTAGATCGCCAATGCTGTCCTTTGCGTTCTTACCCAAAAAACAAAAATTTTATTATCCGTTGTACTACCCTGCATCATAACTCTATTAGATCTGTCTATGCCGAAGTCAAGTGAAGGAGAGTTAAAGGAGAGATCTAAAACATATTATTTAGAAGATAAGTAGTTGATTAGTTAATAGAAATTTACCTTTATAGTAAAATTGAGTAAAAAATTGGCAAAACCTGAACATCTAATAAAGAAAAAAACTGAAACTTGTCAGATACTGTACAGTTCCTTCCCTTATTAACTGTTAAAAAGTCCCGGAGTTTTCCGTGTCGGCTATTGTAGAAGGGGGAGGTGAGAATAAGAAAAACAATTTTTGTTTTCATTTTTTTGTGGTTATAAAGTTTAAAGTACTTTAAAATATCTGGAAATTTAGGACAGATTTCAGTTTGAGGTTTGTGGTGAAACCTAATTTTACTGTACTATTAATTCAATTAATAAACAAATAATTTAAAGTACTAGATAAAACCTTACATACGGACTTACAACAACCAACAGTTGACCAACATATAACAACACTCTATTCTCGTTTTTACAGTAAACTCAACGGACACAACGATAGATTGATTAACAGCTTGTCAAGAGCTGAAATACCAGTTAGAAGAAGGCTAAAGAGAAGCTGGATGAGAGATCTCCTCTACTAAAGTAAAGCCTAGGAAGGGGTGCTGCTGGGCACTTTCTTTCCCCATGACTACCATGTCTGATCTCACATTTGTTGATTGTCAGATAGCTTCTGACAGGTGTGAATAAAGATGTATAAAGAGATAAAAAAAAGTGATAGATAATGAGTGTAATATAGTAAATAGACATGAGCATTAGGTTATAACTTAAGTAACTATAAAAATGTTAAATTTTGCTTGGGAAAGGATGAATCTAAAACACGAGTTAGTTACTAAGCAATAATATAGATATTTTCATTTATGGCCTCAGCACTTTGTTCTTAGTTTCACTTGCAATGTAAAGATGTTCGTGTATATAATGGAACATTCATTAGTATTGGGAGATCAGCAAAGAAATCACAAACTCCTCTTAATTTGTCAGTGCAAAGAATGGGGTTTGTACCTTCTCGATGGAGGAGGTCGAAAATTATTTCTCCAATTATCTGTATTAGCTCATAATATTTCTTCAATAGACACAAGTCCAGGCAGTATTTCATTCTTGTCATTTTCGTTTGGTATCTAAAACCCCAATTGAGCTGATTGTATCGCGGAGACTCAAATGGGCGAGTAAAGTTGTTGGGCTCGATGACGAGCGGATTCCGAGAAAGTTGGTATTTGCTGATCCGACTGGTAGGCGTCCGAAAGGTAGGCCGAAGCGGAGATGGGAGGATTGCGTTAAGGCTGATCTCGGGAGCTTGGCTTGAATGGTGAACATTGGACGAGTCTGTGTAGGCGGAATTTGGTGGTATTGGCATCGAACCTTCGGGTTCGCTAAGCCTATTTATCTAAAACCCCATGAGTATATTAAGACCTATTATTTATGTTTGACCTTACGGTTCTGCAAAAACCTGGGCTTCTCTTATGCCTTTTTTCCACTCTTATTCCATAATATTCCTCTACTTCGTCCTATGACCTACCCATGACGTCTTCTTCTACCATCTCTTCTATGATTTTGGTCCTTAAGCAAGCGTTTAAGGAGCGATTCTCTGGGCATTCGTACTTAATAATCCAGCAATCTAATCTGGTTCCTTCTCACCATAGAGAGCAATCCGAAAACCAAATCCGGTTTTTCCATAAATCTGCAGCAGTTCTTCAATGTTACGGATCTTCTATAAGCCATTGATCCAGCGGAGAAAGTCCGCTATCCGCAAATAATCTAACTGATTGAATTTCCAATCATGAATAGTATAATAATACTAAATAAATGCTTTGGAACTATATCTTCTTTATTTATTTAGTATTATATATTTATTTATTATTAAATTAATATTTTATTTATAACGTTTCGAGGTCCAAACGTTTCATCTTCAGAATAAAAAAAAAAACCTATTTAATCAATAAAGGAGATAATAACATACATATCATTATTTTTACATTTCAACTATGGTCATCTTATTAAATGGTCATTGATATCATTATTTATTTAAACAAGCTGATTTATGTGATAATGATAATAATTATAGCTAAATTAGTGACCAGATTAATGAGATGAATGAAAAAATTAAGATATGTAATAAAATATGACCTGCATTAATTCATTATGGAAAATGTTTGATTTTAAAGATGAGGCGTTAGGACCTCGAAACGTTATAAATAAATTATTAATGTAATAATAAATAAATATATAAAAAGAAGTGATAGTTCATATCATTTAATCTAACTGATGTTTCACAGTAAAATTTCTTTCTTTCCTATCCCCGAACGGATAGGTGGTTACATCTCCTGGAAATTTAGTCGATCCTTCTATGACTTTATACAGCTATACAGAATTGAATGGCAGTAAATCCACCTAATGAGGGAACCTATCTTTTTTTTCAATTCCAGCAGTTCTTTGATTCCTCTTGGCTGTGCCTTCAAAATCTTTTAACTATCCCGAATAAGGCTTTGTACACACATTACCAAACAGTCATTCGAAAAGCAGATGATTTCGCAAAGCATCGCTATTCTTGATTTTCTTTCTCCCAGCTCACGAAAACGAATATTACCTCTCAAAAAACTGCTTCCTGGTGTCTTTTAGATGAAAATAAATAGGCTTGCAGCTAAAAATAAGGTATCCTATACCTATTTGATTATTAAATTAAGTTTGTTTGATTATAATTGTGCCATTATTTCTGATTATTCTTTCATACGCTAATACCCGATAAACGATGTTGTTTACTAAGTTATAAATAAACTCCCCTCATGCTTTATAAATCATAATTATTACTTTAAAACCTTGACTTAATATAATTAAAATTTTATGTTTGATTTATCAAGCTTAAAGACCATTTATATAGTGTAGTATATTATACAATTTATATTACCTGTATAGTATATAAACAAGTTCTGGTACGCTCTTGTATGTTAAATTGTCTTAAATTTGTTATGTTTAAATTTTGAAGCTCAAAGACCATTCTGTATTCCACCTCTATATAGTATATTAATAAATTCTTGTGCGCTCAACCCACTACTTTCACCTCCCTCGTTGTTAAAATCAATTGTATTTGATTATTAAATACATTTGTGTTTGACTATAATTTCTAATTGTTCTGTTTGTTTTTCCCTCGATTTAAAATGTTTTATTTTTTAACTTTTTTATACTCAAATATATCCTTCTCCAAATATACTGCAATAAATTGGGAACGGAGAGGATTTAGATGGCCTGTGGAAAAAGCAATCAGGGGTGACTGGTAAAGTTGGATTATAAATAAATTGGTAATTATTCATTAGGGCATTCCGGGCGTGTAAACGCGACAGTATTTGATCTCTCACAAAATGAATTGGGGCTTGTGACTGGTTGATTAAAGGCCTATCGGCAGGTGTTTGGGGAAGCACTCAACGACACGTCGCCGGCTATTAGTTGCCCCGTGATTGGTTATATTGTTGTGGAGCTAACCAGGGAATAGCCAATCAGCTAATCCAACAGCCCCGCCCATCCAGCTGAAACCAATCTCATCCGATTAGTTTATGATAATGAGCCACGCCCCTCGGGTTTTAGCCAATCCCAGGGCTTTCCTAATCGCTCTTTGCCTCGCCTCGCTCGAGGATCGATCTTATCTCGAAAATATTGTGATCGCTTGCTGTTTCTCTGTATTAATCTCTGATGCATTTGCTTCTTGGGAAAATAATTTGTCTGGGTACTCCGACGGCAATACGCAAATTACCCAATAAACGATGTTGTTTACCAAGTTAGGAATAAACTCCCCTCATGCTTTATAAATCATAATTATCACTTTGTAACCTAAACTTAAAGTAATTGAAATTTGATGTTTAATTTTTCAAGCTCAAAGACCATTCCATCTCTGTATAGTATATAAATAAATTCTGGTGCGCCAACCCACTAATTTTACTTCCCTCCGTTGTTAAAATCAATTGAAGATCGTTTAAATAAGTTTAGAATCGAGAAAAAAAAATTATAGAATTTAATAATACAATAGAAATTATTATCAATAACAATCACTTACAATTAGTTTTATTAGCTGTTCATCACTATCCATCAGCTTAATAGCATAAATAAGATGACATTTTTTAAACTAAATTCCTTAACTTGCCAACGGTATATTATACCTTTCTATTACTGTTCGAAAAATTTATATTTATAATCGAGAAAAACAAAATTACATTTATAAATATTTTTGCACTCCTTCAATTGCTATCAATGTATTTTCTTGTTTATCAAGCGGTTTTACATTCACATGCTTGCATATAAAATATATAGTAAGGGAAAGTATTGCGATCATAATAATATACGAATTTCAGTTTTAAACGGAAACACACGTTTTTCCAGTAGTACAAATAACAAAAAAAAAAAAAAAAAAAAAAAAAGTCGCGAGAAAAGGTCTTTCTGTGTCTATGTGTGTGTCTAAGAAAACTAGAAATCGTACGAAACTGAAATTTCATATTAATACAATATAAGCCCGAAACATTACAGCCACTTCTATGGCGAGCCAGAGAAGCTACTTTATACCAAGCATTTTGAACCTTTTTACGTATCTCAAAAATGTCTATAACAATTTTGATTAAACTGGCTATATCGACGTATAATTTAATGACTTTAATACTATACAGGTTTTATTCTGATTGAAAAAGTCTGTCAGGGCTTTAATGCCAGAATTTAAGTTTTATTTCTCTGAAGTACCTTTTATTAGGTTGCGTCACATGAAATGTCCGTTTTCAAAATAATGGATTTTTATTAAAAATACGATATGAAAACAAGATAATTTTATTCGAAGTATTTTTTTTTTTTTTTCCCAACGTGACACCAACTTTTGTATCTCCGAACTGAAAAACTCTGAGCTTTGAAGTGAAACAAATTCTGAAAACGCACTTTTCACTTTATCATCATTTACAAAAAGTTTTCCTTTGACGAAGTTGTCTAAATTCCTGAACAGGAGGTAATCTGTTGGAGACAGGTCGGGAGAATATGGTGGGTGCGGAAGAACTTTGTAGCCCAGTTCTTTCAATTTTTGCACGGTATGTTTTGAAACATGGGGTCTTGCTACCGCTCAGTGAGATCATGAGGTAACCGTTTACTTTAAATATGTAAACATTCGGAAGAAAACAACAGAGACCTGCAAAATCCTTTATGTATTTCAGAAACTATAAAAACGGACATTTCATGTGAAATAACCCAATATTTTATAGATTTGAGAAAATTGCTCAAATCATCTTGTTAGCATTGATAAAAAACGGCTAAATGTATAAGTTGAACGAATTCAATTAAAGGAGAAAAGAGCAAAAATATTTTTTAATACAATTTTTGTGTTTTCAACCTAAGAACAGCAATGGAATATACTATTATTATGAACTCGACACTATTACCCGTTAACGTTAAATAATAAAGGGTTGGAAAGCTATCTTATATACAAAATTAATTTTAAAAAGATAATGGAGAGTGATGAAAAGGGAACATAAAGAACTGATTTTTGCAGATAATAATATAATAGATTATTTAATAAAACACAATTTTCTATCGAAGCTCAATTAAATTGATTCTTTAACCTTTTTTCAATTCAAATTTATTTTAAGGTTCTTGAATTGGTTTTTACAACGGAGTTAATTGAAATTCGTGTGTTGCGAGCACCAGATTTCTTATCAATGCTGACAGGATAAACATGATTAATTTCTTTGAATCTAAAAATTATAGGTACTTTGGAGGTCATTTTGACCCTAAAAAAGTGTAGTGTTTATTTTTAATCAAAACCAAAAAAAAAAAAAAACATTGTAATACTTTCCTGTATAGGTAGGGGAAAGTAAATGTATTTATGTCATTCATAAGGAAAAAAGATAAAGGACTTTTAGGTTCAATGACCAATATCATTAGATTATCGATATTTTCGATTTACCTTGTCCCTTTCCCAAAGCATGTCAGCATTATCTATTATCTAAACGCCAACAAGCAGTAAGCCAGGTTGATAGGATAATACAGATCCCAATACGGTGTGTTCGCTTGTCAGTTGTCAAGTGCTGGCAGTAATATTGGTAACATTTGATCTGTATATATGGTAAAGTCGTAATTAGTTGTGGTATATTCCCTTTTGATGAATTTCTATTAATCTATAAATTTATTTTTATTAATATTAAATTGTTTTCTGATAAAAATAAATTTATTAAATTTTGCTATTGACTGGTAAATTACGTTTATCTTCTTCTGAATAAAATAAAAAAAAGTGATTTTTAATTGTATTCATTATTTCGAATAATAAAACTGAAGGTATGTAGTGGTGGTGGCAGACAATAAATATTGTTAATTTATATTCAAGTTCTGCGCATGCGCGTGAGTATAGCAGTCATATTTCAAGTCGGCTCTCGGATTTCTTGCTTTTACAGTTGGATTTCACTTCAGCACAGTCTTGAAAACATCATCAGACTTCAGGATAACAACAACAGTTATTATTGGAGCAAACAGCGGTAAGTTGTGATATAATTTACAGTGTAAAGTGAATGCTGAGTCACCTCTTCATATCAGCTGATTGCCAATAGCCCGGCAAGGCTGGTCTTGCTTAACTTTTTTTAAGTTATTGTTTTTTTTCCCACATCTGGTTATTATTTAATTACTTTCTATACATGAAATGCGATATTATCATCAAGTAATGTCCTCCAAAGCTTCAACTAAAAGATCTAGATCTAGTGGTTCAATCCCGTCACCTACAAAACAAAGACCCCGCCGTGATACTAATAAAAGATTAAATCTACAAGCAACCCCTTCCGGTACTAATTCAGAATCTGAACCACAACCTGGCACATCGTCACAAGGGATGACTGACGAATCGCCGTTTTTCACCCCAAATCCTTTTCAGATTTTACATAATGAAAAAGAAAACATGGAATCTACTCCTATACCTAGTGAACCACGGCCTCCTCCAATATTTGTCAAAAATATTAGAAATTTCCAAATGTTGTGTGCGCAATTGAACAAAATTACCGAATCTACCAGCTACTACTGTATGAGTAGAATCAATGATACCAAAATATCTCCTACTACTGCCGAGACATATAGAAAAATAGTGAAATACCTAACTGAAACCAAAGCAGATTTCCATACCTATCAGCTACGCCAAGAGAGAGCTTTAAGGGTTGTAATCAGAAACTTACACCCCTCGACACCAGTTGAAGCTATTAAAGAAGAACTAACGGAGATGGGCTATAAAGTGCGGCAAGTCACTAACGTCCTAAAGGATAAAATTCCTCTACCTCTCTTTTTTGTGGATTTGGAACCAGCTGAAGGAGTTGAAAAAATCTATGACCTCAATAGATTGTACTATTCCAGTGTAAGAGTTGAAAAACCTTACACAAAGAGAGAGATAATTCAGTGCCATAATTGTCAAGCATATGGTCATACTAAAAGTTATTGTCATCACATACCTCGATGCGTGAAATGCGGTGAACAGCACAAGTCTGTGGAGTGTACAAAACCAAAATCAACACCAGCTGTATGTGCTCATTGCCTGAAGGACCACCCGGCCAACTATAAAGGATGCCAAATCTATAAGGAGCTGAGGACCAGGTTTCAAAAACCTCAAGTACTGGATGAAACAGCAAGACAAGTAAGAAACAGAAGAGAACCCTCAAAACTTATTGATGCCAATTTATCATTTGCCCACTTACTTGGAGGTGGGAATCAAAGTACTGAAGCCGTGGCCCTGCCGGAACTACAAAATGTACCTCAATCCATTCCACATATACCTCTTTCTCAAAATGTAACCAATCCTAAGAATCCTAATCCACCACAAATCTCTCATATTCCTCCTCCTTCAAACGCCACAGACCTTACCAGTTTGATGACATCCTTTATTTCCGAAATTAAATCCCTTGTTATGCCCTTAATATCACTCCTTACGAATCTCGTAACAAATCTCATTCCTGCCTTAAAAAAACCATAAATGACCTCACCTAATTCCTTATCCATTCTCCTTTGGAATGCGAATGGTGTTAGAACTCACACTGACGAACTTACACCCGTACTGCAGGACAAAAACATTGATGTTGCACTCATTACTGAAACTAGACTAACCACTAAACAGTACTTTAAAATACCAGGATACACGACATACCGGACAGACCATCCAGACGGCAACGCCCATGCCGGTACTGCTGTCATAGTCCGCCGATCCCTCACCCATCACTTACACCCAATTTCCGCCCACGATTACCTACAAGCAACTTCCATCGTTATCAAAACCTTTTCCTTTCCGCTTATCATCGCATCAGCATACTGCCCTCCTAAACATCCCATTTCCTCTGCCCAATTTGGATCCTTCCTCAACTCCTTGGGTAATCACTTCATTTTGGGTGCAGACTTAAACGCTAAGAACCAACAGTGGGGTTCTAGAACCACCAATTCTCGTGGACGGACATTGCAGTCTGCACTCAACTCCCGACGCTTTCATCTCCTACCTCCCGATTCTCCTACCTACTGGCCAACAGATCCTAACCGTAATCCTGACATCCTCGACTTCTTCATCCACAGCGGATTAGGCTCTCTGAATTTTTCCATAGCTCGCCTTGATGAACTATCCTCTGATCATAGTCCATTGATTCTAAATGTATCCATAACACCTATTCCTAAACCTATCCCACCGTCATTCATTAGGGCCCTGTCAACTGGAACCTCTTCCGCGAAATTCTCACTAATGATATTGACCTCAGAGTGATTCTCAAAACCCCAAATGACCTTGACGACGCCGTATATTCCTTTACAACCGCTATTCAACAAGCCGCCTGGACTGCCTCCTCTCCCAAACAATCCCAAATAATTCCTTACAAAAGCCATTTACCACAACACCTGACAGACCTCATCAACAGCAAACGTCGAGCTAGAACATTATGGCAACGCACCCGCCACCCAGAAGATCGCCGCTCCTATAAATTTTTTTGTAGAAAATTAAAGCGGGAGTTGGCGATCTTCCGTTCCCAATCCTACAATACCTACCTCTCCTCTCTCTCGACTCGTGACAATTTCCTGTGGAATGTCACGAAGAGAATCCTAAAATCCCACACCATTTCCCATCCTCTCCGGCGCTGTGATGGTTCCTGGGCTGCTTCTGACAAGCATAAGGCCGAGGAATTCGCACAGCACCTTTCCAAAGTTTTTACTCCTCATCCAGAGCTTAATCCAACCCATACTGCAGCAGTTGAAGAGTTCCTCACGTCACCAATACCACTATCCTTACCACCTAAAGCAGTTAATCCCTCTGAGGTCAGATATCTTCTTAAAAAGCTTCCTCTCCGCAAATCTCCTGGATACGATCTCCTTACTCCCCAAATCTTAAGACAACTTCCACCTAAAGCCATTACATTCCTTACATATCTCTATAACTGTATCCTACGCACTACCTATTTTCCTCTCTTATGGAAACATTCAACTATGATCCTTTTCCTAAAACCAGGCAAACCTTCTAACAACACGTCATCTTACAGACCTATCAGCCTACTTCCGATCCTCTCAAAAATTTTCGAAAAGCTCCTACTAAAACGAATCCTAGCCAAATTTCAAAATTTTCCTTCACATCAGTTCGGATTTCGTCCTCAACATTCCACGGTTCAGCAAGGACTCCGAGTTGTAGACCACATTTCCTCCGCCCTTGAGTGCAAGGAGTATTGTTCGGGTGCCTTTCTGGACATAGCTCAAGCTTTTGACCGGGTGTGGCACCCGGGACTGCTCTTTAAGCTCAAAACCCATTTACCTCAATCCTTATACCTAATCCTCCGATCCTATTTATCCAACCGCTCCTTCCGAGTTCGCTGTGGTTCCGAATTTTCCGAACAATATACTGTTGAGGCCGGTGTTCCTCAAGGCAGCGTCTTAGGACCCGTCCTCTACATCCTCTTCACCGCCGATATCCCTACCGACCCCAATACCTTTCTGGCAACATTTGCTGATGACACAGCCATTTTATCATCCAATTCCGATCCTGAAGCAGCATCGCTAAATCTCCAAAAGCACCTTTCCCTTGTCGAAGACTGGTGCAATGCTTGGCGCATTAAGGTTAACGAAAGCAAATGCACTCACGTCACATTCACCCTTCGACGCAAATCCTGTCCAACGGTTAATTTCAATTCTATACCGCTTCCTTCCTCAGACACAGTCCGGTATCTCGGCTTTTTACTAGACAAAAGACTGACGTGGAACCCACATACAAGACTAAAAAGAAAAGAACTCAACCGCAGATTCGGCCAGTTATACAGACTACTAAACAGAAAATCTCATCTTACAGTTGACAACAAATTACTAATATACAAGACAGTACTGAAACCTATATGGACCTACGGACTTGAACTGTGGGGGACAGCTAAACATTCTAACATTAAACGCATCCAATCCTTCCAATCCAAAGTCCTCCGAACAATAGTTAATGCTCCTTATTACGTTACCAACTGTACCCTACACCATGACCTTAATATTCCGTTTGTTTTAGACCTGGTACCATCCAAATTTTCCAAATTTCATCAGAACCTTAGTCATCATCCTAACCCTCTAGCACAATCCCTATCCAGCACCACCCATCCCTACAATCCTCCTCGAAGATTGAAACGGCAGTGGCCACGAGACCTATTGTAAACATTTAAACTGGAGTTCTGACAATGGTCAGATCCTCCACTCATGTACGGTATGTTTGTGGCTACAGCGCCCTAACTCAGCCTCCACTGGCTCAGACCAGTGATGCGGCTGAGATAGAGGTGCTGGGATCTCTTGGATTCCGCTTTTTCCTCCACAAGTGGAGGGAAAAGCGCTTGCTGGGGTCCCTTTAGCAATTGTATATATTGTAGATAGTTATGATTGTGTGTAAGATGTTTATTTATTTGCCAACTTTTTATTTATCTCAATAATAGGTTTATGTTTCGATTTGTTTTGTTTTTTATTTATTATTATTATTTTATTGTATATATTTGAATTTATGTTATATTTTATGAAATTTGACCATTATTATTATTTTCTGTATATATAGTATGAATGTGGTCTCTTATCAATATTATTATTGTTCATTTTGTAACAAATTGTAATATATCTCAATAAAAAAAAAAAAAAAAAAAAAAAAAAAAAAATTTATATTCAAAGTGCTGTTCTTAAAAAAAAGTCTGGTGCGGGCAACACACGACTTTCACTTTCAATAAAATAATTTTCAAATACAGTTAGAGATAAAAATACGAGAAACTATTAAAGAATTAATTTAATTAAATTTACATAGAAACATGTGTTTTATTAAAAAATCTATTATATTATTATCTAAAATAATCAGTTAGCTTTCTCTTCTTTTCATCGCTCTCTATTAACTTTTAAAAGCTTGAGTATAAGATAATATTTTTTTCTAAAATCTTTAGCTTTCCAACGGTATATCATACATGTATATAACTGTTCTTATGTTCAAAATATTTTTTTTCAGTTTTCTCCTTTAGTTGGGTATGGAATTTATTCAATTTATATATTTACCTGTTTTTCATCAGTGGTAACAAAATAATTTAGTTATTTTTATAGAATCAACAAAATTAAAGGTACTTTAGAGAAATAAAATTTAAAATATCGGCATTTAAGTCCTGTCAGGCCATTTTAATCAGAATGAAACTTACATGATATTAAAGTCCATTAATTTTTACATATATATAGCGAGTTTAATCAAAATCGTCGGAACCGTTTTCATGGAAAACGAAAAAAGGTGCAAAATGCATGGTATAAAGTGGCTCTTCTGGTAAGCTCATTTTTATGAAAAAGATTTTGTAACGTCTCGGGCGTATATTTGTCTTAAATATGAAATTACAGTTTCATAGGACCTACCGTTTCCACCCGGGAGTTACCACACACACAAACACACACACACACACACACACACACACACACACACACACACACACACACGCACGCACACACACAGACACACAAACACACACAGACATTTTTGCGGGACTTGGTTATTTGTACTCAGGGGGACCCTAAAATGTGTATTTCCGTAGAAAACTGGAATTCGAAAATTTTCACGATCGCAATACTTTCCCTTACTATATATAGTTAGTGAAAGTAAAACCTTACCTCGCATTCACTGACAGTCAACTGCATGCATGATAGGTTTTGAATAAAGATATATTTATATAAAAATTCGAAGTATGTATATCCCACAACTTACTATATTAGCTCATACATGCGATTACAATAGAAATTATTTTTTCAATGCAAAGAATCATTCTTTTCAATTACTATATATAGTAAGTGAAAGTAAAAATTTTTATTCATAAATTTCTACGGCGGACAGACCGATTATTTTTAATTACAAAGGTTAATTATTGAAATTAATAAATCTTAAATGTTTCAAGTATCAAAATTAGACAAGGACAACTATTGGATTGTAAAATTAGTTCGAAGCGTTTTTGAATATTTCAGTTCAATCCTATCTGTGTCTATAAAAACAAGTTTATTTGGTCAATAAGCTTTACATATTCGAGAATAAACATTAGTTAATGTGGTTTTATAAATTTTCCTAGCTCAAAAAAGTCATTTCCGTTATTTAATAATTTTTTATCTTTAAAAAGGAAAATCCGCTGCACAGACGGTTAGAAACATCTACAGTGTGTATGGCGATTTTCTCTTAGGAGAAAAACCGTCCTGTCTGTGCTGGTTTGCTCGTTTCAGAATCTAAAATTTTGAATTGGAAGACACTAGACGCTAGGGTCTTCCTTCAACTATTGATGATGTCTTGACGTGTTGGCCCCATGTCGACCTTTTGTCAAAAATAGGTCCTAAGTAAGTTACTATGCTTGATTGTGGTATCTGGTGATTACCTATGTAAACTGGAGCTCAGGTTCACTTTCGCAAATTGATTTCTAGTTGAAAGTCTATTTTTAGTTCCTGTAATGTAGTTGTGGAACGAGACACCCTCTTAGAGCTCATGAACAAATTAAATGTTTTGAGTTTCATCTTTTAAATGATAGTTGTGCATATTAGTTCGAGTTTCATGTGGTGGTGATGGTGACAAACCTTATCACACTATCATTCTATGGCTCTGGATGAGTTTGTCATCACCCCGACCGTTTATAAGATTGCCCATCCAGTTTTCGCGCGCTCATGAACTACTCTTCTTTTCAGTTAAACTAAAGCCATTTTAATAATGAAGGCCTTCAAAGGCAGAGCACCACCATCTTTCCCACTGCTCATGATGCCATGCATTATTTGTGGTCTGCTGATCCAGAGAGCCGGAGCGCTGTTGGCACTTTTCAGTCATAACTTAGTAGTCGCCTCATGGAATATTCCCTCTGATCTACATTCTCGGGTCCTCTCCACTCCGAGCCCAATTATTGCAAATTTCGTTAGCTCCAGGAAATGCTGTATTCAGCAAAGGCTGCGAGCTGCATTATGTTAACGTTTGCTTCGAGGATGGTTCCGGAGTTAGGTTTGAGGAACGAATATTTGTAAAAACTAAGGTGATTTGGTTGAACGGTTTCGACATTGCATTCTATGTGAATAAATGTGAAGATTCTGTAATTTTAATTTATTTAATTAGTAGGGTAGATTTTAAGTTATTATTTAAAGGGCTCTGCAACTTTCCAGGTGTTTTAGCTATTTTTCACGAATTTAACGAACATTCAAACGATAACATTTTATTTACAGCAACCCTACGAAATTAGTACTTTAGAAGACAACCTGAATTGAAACATTTTTATGTTAAAATAAAGAAGGTTGGCCATTTTAATGCAATAGCTCAGTGACAAAAGCGGGGAACTTGCAATTCCTCTTAATGAGAAATGTAATTGTAATTGATCCCTCTTTATGTAATTGTAATCTGCTCCTATAGGTATCACTATTAATAGATCCCTACTAGGTAATCCGATAACCTCTACTCCCCAATGAAATTAAGGAATCGTCTCCTTATCTACTTCGAATCTGGTCTAGTCGGACTTTTTTTTTTTTTTTTTTTTTTTTTTGGTGATCTCACAGCGTTACCTTTCCAATGATTAATTGTAATATGGGTAATAAACCCAAACAAAGAAAACATAATCTACAAATAGAACCAACTAAAGGAGAAAAAAGGAATAAAATTATGTGATTATCGTAGAAAGTACTTTAAATGTTAGATTATTTATATAAAACAAACGTTTCCATCACAAATCAAACAAAAATTTTTAAACTTTTATTTTTTATTTTAAAGTTTTGATATTGATTTTAACAGCGGAGTTGAGTGAAAGTCGATATTGCACGCACAATATTTTTCAACTAACTGTTAACTGTTTCTTTTGGAACACTCACTGGATGAATCCCAACTCCATTCATTTTGGTTTATTATTTTCAATAACGAACCTTTGTAATCGACCCAAAAATAAAAAAAAACTTAAAATTTGAGGGCTTACGTTTCAAGATCTACAAAACCTGAATAACAAATAATAGAAAATTCCGTTTGTCCGTCGCACAGTGGGCATTATGACCGATTTAGGTGGACAAAATTCTGAATCTTGTCTATATTTAACCTTTAGAGTCCCAGATTACGGAAAAAATAATAAAAAAATTATAAGAAAAAAATATGAAAACTAATTAATTTTTTGACACGATTGGCGGGCGCACAGTGGTCAAAAATCAAATTTATTGGCTAAAATCTAAAACTTTCCCATATTTCACGTTTGAAGTAACATAATACGGGAAAAATGATACAAAAAAATCTAATTATGGCTCGGAGTTGCTAAAACCTGCAACAAGTCTGTGTAATTTTACAACTCAGTTATTTTTTACTTTCACTTACTATATAAAGTAAGGGGAAGTATTGCGATCGTGAAATTTTTTTAATTCCAGTTTTCAACGGAAATACACGTTTTAGGGTCCCCTGAGTCCAAATAACCAAGTCCCGAAAAAAGGTTTGTGTGTGTGTGTGGTAACTCCCTGGCGGAAACGGTAAGTCCTATTAAACTGAAATTTTATATTTAAGACAACTATACGCCCGAGACGTGACAAAACTTTTTTCATCAAAATGAGCTTACCAGAAGAGGCACTTTATACCATGCATCTTGCACCTTTTTTTCGATTTCCTTGAAAACGGTTAAGACGATTTTGATTAAACTCGCTATATCGATGTAAAAATTAATGGACTTTAATATCATGTAAGTTTCATTCTGATTAAAATGGTCTGACAGGGCCGATATTTTAAATTTTGTTCTTCTAAATTACCTTTAATTTTGTAGATTCAATAAAAATAACTATATTATCTTCTTAACGCTGATTAAAAACAGGTAAATAATGGTTTCAATTATATTTATCTCTTACTGTGTTTGAAAATTCTTTAATAGATTCTGAAAATGGAGGTAAGTGAAAGTCGTGTGTTGACCGCACCAGATTTTTAAGATATGGGAACTATTGCATTGAGTCTTAGGATCAGGACACCAAGACGAATATGATAAACACTCCATAGAATTTTAGAATCAGCACAACGCTATTAATTATAAAACAGAAAAAAAAATTGAAATTTTACGAATATATAACTCAGTTATTTTTTAAGATAAATAAATAAATACTAATTATTAAATAAACACTAGAAATTAAGTTGTCAATGCTTAATTCGACAAATAATTAAATTGTCTCCAAACGAATAAAGAATCATTGAAATAAGTTTAGAAACTGCAGATATATGTCGCTGTGAAATTCGCAGTTGTGGTTGAACATTTTCCTTTCTATTATTTATTGCTTTTCATATTAGTAAATTGCCTTTAAGCAGTTAGTAATACAGTTATTTTGGAATAATAAACCATCGTGTAACAATTTCAAGTGTTTTTTTATGTCGGCTGAATCGACGATTAACGAAAAAAAAAAAAAATACGAGTGATGGTCAATTGAAGTTTTATTGTACAATTGCGCACACAGATCACCGTCGGAATCGAATATTGCAGTGTTTAAATGGCCGTTAGCGGAGGCAAATAGTAAATATTAACAGAAGGAAATCCTAATTGGAATTAGCCGTGGTTGGCAAAGAACCGACGGAGAGCGTTTTAATTGGAGCAATACTGGGTTCGGCAAACGTTCCTTGGGCGGGCCTCTGGGCAAACATTTTCCCACTGGAGGACTCGGCAAACAACGGGTAATGCTCACCATCGTCAGCCTAATCTCATCCACTCCGCTATTGTATGTTCTGCATTTTATTGTTCGGGCATTCGTCAACACTGAACTCCGAACGGTGCAAGTTCGCCGAAAACGGCAACTTTCTGCTGATTAGATACTTCCATATCTCTAATACCGCTGATACATTCCTATAGATGTCAAAACTTTAGCTAACTGTTTGCAATACTCTTCGAACTGAGCTGTATCACTAGTTTGTTTATTTATTTAACGTGCCTTTATGCTACTACAGTAAACCCTCTCTTTAACGAAAACGGTTATAACGAACACCCGTTTACAACGAACTATCGTTGCGGTCCCTTGAAAAATTGTTAGAAAACTATGCTTTCACCTTGTTTATAACGAAATATTCTCTTATAACGAATTAACGAACTACTTTTTTGGGCCTCAGAATTGAATTTGTTCGGTTATTACGAAAAATAAAGAAGAAAAATATTACGAAACGTATTAATTCCCAGTAAAGAGCGGAGCCTTTCTGTCCAAATCCTTACCTCTTCACTTCAATTCTGTGATTCACAGTCTGTGGCAGCTTCTAGTTTCTAGTGTTTCGACTAGTTTTTCTGTTGTATTGCTTTTATTACTTGCTTTAATTCGAGTTTCCTACGAGGTAAAGAGAAAATCCATCGATTTAAATACAATGTTGGCGATTCTCCAAGAAGTGGATAAACAAAGTGAGTCGAAATCGAAAATTGCGGTATAACAAAATCTCCTCTATCAACTCGCTAATGAAGATAAAATCGATGCCTTCGTTGCGTCTTCATTGGGATGTAAAAAAAAATCATCATTTCAACTTTATATGAATTGCTGTGATTTTGATATTGTGAGTTCCTTTTTATGTTTTGTATTTTGAATGATGGTTTATGTTAATTAATCTTAAAGTATTATGTAAAATGTGAAATAAGATAAATACATGTACATAGTGCATATATTTTAACTGCTTTTCTAGTTTCTAAATAAACATGTGCCTGAAAGCGAATGTTGTATTGAAAATATTTCTTTTTAACCACCTGAATTTATACCAAGACATATAATATACATACAATATATTTTTCGGATATAACGAATTATTTTATAACGAACAGAGAATTTTTTGGTCCCTTGGAGTTCGTTAAAACGAGGGTTTACTGTAATAGGATTGGCTAATCGGAGGATGCTACAGCAGGAGTCCTAAATTTTGCCTATCCAGGTTTAATTAGGATACGAATCTTTAACGAATATCTGACATCACACACCTCCTAACCATCTTTTTGATTCCCTCCGAAGGACGGCATTACTAAGAATGTTTTACTCATATTAAAAAATCCTAGGGCTATCTGCGGGTTTGAACCCGTGATCTTGGACATAGGAGGCTTTTTTGTACGTGAGCCACTATGCTACAGGTGACTTTAATAAGTTTGTCGCAATAAACGACGAAAACTATGACTAAAACGAAAACTATCAGAACGTGTCAATAAAGCCCCAACACTTAATAACTACTAGCAAAACGTGATTTTTTTCAATCTAAATAATATAACTCCTTAACGATAGGTCCTAGCAACAAATGTTATATAATAAAAATTACTTTCCACTAAATTTCTGACATAGGAACTTCTGTAACCTTTTTAATTTAAGTATTACCAACAGAGATAGATCGTTTAAAAAAGAGCCAACACTGAAAAATATAAAGAGAAACGTGATTTTTTTTAATTCATAACAATAAAGCTCCTAAACAGTAGATCCTAGCGACAAATAACTTCAAATTTTCGATGCGAGAAACACCAACACAACATTTATGATACACGTGTAAATAAAGCTCAAATAAAATTAAGCAAAATGTAACTTTTTTTGTGGATATAATTAGTTGACCGTTGAGAATTACTGGAAGGAATTAGTCCGGGTGGCGGTCATTAAATGAAACAACTAAATAGTTTCAACTATTTTATTGTTTGCCAACGTTTCGACCCCATTGTTGGTCATCATCAGGGAGTCTGGTAGGCGAGTGGAAACTAGCCAGTGGAAACTAGTTTCCACTCGCCTGCCAGACGCCCTGATGATGACCCACAATGGGGGTCGAAACGTTGGCAAACAATAAAATAGTTGAAACTATTTAGTTGTTTCATTTAATGACCGCCACCCGGACTAATTCCTTCCAGTAACTTTTTTTATTCGAACTGCTTATGTTTAAGGAACTGAGGCGTTCTAGTGTGCTTTGAACATGTTTTATAAATGATAGGTTTGGTAGTTAAATAATTAATATAAACTGGGATGTAATTAAATTAATGGTTCTATTGTTCTGGCCTGTTGTAAACTGAATCTATTGTCAAAGGGAATACAATATGGTTACCACGCTGTCTAAATTTATGATGTTTAGAACTTAGCAGTGGTGATTGACCATTTTCTTGGAATGTAAATTGACGCTATTCGCTGGATCGTCTTTCTTAAGCCCTTTGATTAATTTATTACTATATACATGTACTGATTGTCTCACAGATATATAAATTATTAAACAGAGATATGAATATTTGGAAATAATAAACCAGTGTTTAATAATTTGCAGCGTTTTTTATTGTAGTTTGGTCGTTAACTTCTTTATGTGGGGTCACCCATAGCGTAGTGGCTAGCATAACAGCTTTCTATGCCAAAGGTCGTGGGTTCAAACCTGCGGTTGGCCCTAGAATTTTTTAATAGGAGTAAAAAATCCTTAGTTATGCCGTCCTTCGAAGGGGACGTTAAGAGATGGTCCCGAGCCTGTGCAATGTCAGGTACTCGTTAAAGATTCCTATCCCAATAAATCCTGGATAGGCAAAATTTAGGACTCCCACCGTAGCATCGTCCGATTAGCCATAGTAGCATGAAAGTGGCGTTAAACGAAATAAACAAACAAACTTCTTTATGTTTTGATTTTGCAATAAACTTATTTTGTAAATTTTTCGATTTTAGAATATTATATATATAATTATATATATATATAAATACGCTGCAAATTATTACACAATGAATTATTATATCCAAATAACTATACTAGGGTATAACTGTTTACTGTTCACAACTGTTCATAGGCAATCAAAAATATGAAAAGCAATAGACAACTCAAAGGAAAATGTAATATCACCGCAGCTAATTTCAAATGCAGCTTCCCTTTTTTTATTATTATTCGTGGTTTTGTGGATATAAAACACTAATAATTTCCTTCTCTTTTATCAAAAATAACTGAGTTATTTAATTGGATCACTTTTAATCGGTTGCCATTTAAAAAATAACAAGCTGATATCAATGTCTAGGTGTTAGGATCATCCTTGCATTCACTAGGATTTTGGTGGTGAATTTCTAAAACATTGGTTCAGTAGTTTCTGTGAAATGCCGCGGACGGATAGCGGACAAACTTGTTTTTGGATTCTACGTGTCTTAAAACGTGAGCCCTCTTATATAATAAAATAATTTTGGTCAATTATAAATATTCATTATTGAAAATAATAAACCAAAAATATCCTTAGTTCAAAATCTATAAATATCCTCGTGATCTAAACCAAATCCAACTCGAACCTTCTCCTTTTAGGAATCAATTAATCAACTTTCATCAGTAATGGTATAACTTACCACATAATTCGAACAGGAGTATAAAAGTTTAGAGTGGCGAGTAAGGGTGGGCATAATCGAATGACGATTATCGTATGATTCGATTATTTCAATCATACGAACTGAATTGTTCAATGATAATCGAGGGATTATAAGGAGCTCGGTCAGCCATTATAGATACGGGTATTGTAGCTTATCGTCTCTCATAATGCATATTAATCATTCGATTATGAAATCATTCGATTATTTAAATCATCGCAGTCCGATCATCCGATTATGACTATCATTCGATTATGCCGACCTCTAGTGGTGAGCACTGTACTGCAGATCTCGAGGTCGTCCCTGGTTTGATCCTTAATGTGATAATAATAGACTAAGCGAACCCGAAGGTTCGATGACGATACTGAAAATCTTTGTTTGCTCAATTAAGTCTCCAAGCTGCCCGAATCCCTGAGATTCGACTTAACACAATCCTCCCATCTACGCCTCGGCATACCTTTTAGCCGCCTAACAACCAGTTCAACTTTTTAAGAATTCGTTATTTCCTAAGCCTAACATTTCTACATGCCCATATTAGCCGCCGCGATGCTACAACTTCATTTATACAAGAATTAAACGCCGGCATCTATGGTATAGGATATAATAATAATAATAATAAATTCTTTATTTATTCTGGGACAAGTCCCTTCAGAATAATGTTACAGACAAATCAAATTGGAACTTCAGTATCTTAGAGTAATAAAAAAAAAAATAAACAAAAAACAACAGAAATAACAAAGAAAATGAATAATAGTAATAAATTAACTGGTAGCTTCTAATAATAGTAATTTAAAAAAAAATAATAAATAAAACAAACTAGACAAAAAATAAAATATTTACATATTCATATATACAGGGCTAATTAAAATAAATTTACAATGCTTGTGAAAATTGTAACATAAAATACATAAATGTTTGAATACAATGCATAATAAGATATAGTAAATAACTGTTTTTCTCTGCTCTATTTGCTGATTTTTATTGAAGTTTGCTGATTAATTGGGGTTATTTGAGAATTGGATAGACAAAAAGTATTTGAACAAACGGGATTTGAAGGCCGGAAGAGTATTGGAGTGACGGATATGAGAAGGAATAGAATTCCATAAGGACGAGGATCGGATTAGGAAAGATCTGTCGAAAGCTGCGGTTCGATGAGGCGTTACATACAGGTCCGAAGGTCGCGAACGAGTGTTGCAGGTGTGGACGGAGGATTTAAATGAAAATATATCTGAGATGTAAGATGGACGTTGAGATCGGAAAACTTGGTAAAGAAAGGATGCCAGGAAGTACTTAGAACGGTAGGAAGGATAAAGCCACTTTAACTCATCGTAGAATCGGGTTACAGAGGTATCCCTGGATATCCCAAAGATGAAACGTATAAGGCAGTTGAATAATCTTTTTAGTTTAGCTTCAAGATCTCCAGAGACACCCGCATACACCGCACAACAAGTAGTCAAAGTGGGGGAATATTAATGAGCAAACCAAGAGCCTACGGGTTTCAAATGGAAGAAGGTGACGGTGGTAATTAAGGAGTTTCAGGATGGAAATTGTGCGTCGGGAAATTTCGGAAACATGGATTTTCCAGGAAAGAGATTGATCGGCAGTAACTCCAAGGTTTTTGACGGTTTGGTGGAACTTTATAGGTTGATATTTAAAAATAGAGTTGGGATTAGGGAAAGGGTTTTAAGGAGTGGATTGGAACCTATTACTATCGCTTTAGTTTTCTCAGCATTTAACTTTAGCTTGTTGTCAGCTGCCCAACAACTAATTCTGTTTAAATCTTCCTGAAGCTTTTCTGTTGCTAGTAATAGGTCCGACGGAGGGAAGGATAAATAAATTTGGAGGTCATCCGCATACATATGGAATTGTGAGTGATGGATATAGAAGGGATGATCGTTTACGTAGATAGCAAAGAGGATAGGAGATAGTGATGATCCCTGGGGAACATCACATGACAATGGTAAAGGTCTAGAAGGAGGTTGGCCTGGAACTACCACATACTGTGAGCGATCGGAAAGGAAAGACTTGAACCAGTGCAGAGCGCTATTGGATAAAGGAAGGTTTCGTAGTTTGGTGAGGAGGATAATATGGTCTACTGTATCAAATGCCTTGGTAAAATCTAGCAAGACAAGAATGGTAAGTTTTTGGTTTTCTATTGCATATTGTAGGTCGTGAGTTATTTTTAGGAGAGCGGAGAGCGGAATTGCATAATATAGTTATTATGCTATGAATTTGGACTCAAGTTAATTTTGGAATCTGAAATATTTATTTACATATCTAGAATTGTGTAGTTCCTTCCTCTTAACTCCTCACTGTCCTTCCCGGGCCAGCCGGACTTTATTTTCTTACTCGTCTAATGTTTTGAGTGGTTTGTCTTCAAGAAAGAATGAAATGTCACTTATGTATGGACAATGTGCTTACTACCTACCTGTCTTCTTGTTTCTTGTCGTAACCATAGAATCTAGTCTAGTAGTACCTCAGGATCACTGAACAGGGTGATAAAAAGTTGCCTAAATGTACAATTTGAACGAATTTGAAAACTAACTAAAGAAAGAAAGAATATAAATATTGATACACTACATCAATTTTTTTGTTCTTCTTAATATATTAATAGTAATATGGTTGTAATCTAAACAGGCTTTAATATAATGTTTATTCTAATTCAAATAGTCTGACTGGACTTAAATGCCGATTTAAAAAAAATTAAAAACGAATAATTTAAAATGAAGAAGCCATTTGATAATCGACTAAAAAAGAAAAGAGCAAAATAAAGTTGTATGCTATTTTTATTTTTGTTTCGATCATAAGAAAAGTAATATAGATGTATAGCATACTGTTAGAAAGCTAAAGATTTAGAATTTTTTATAATCTCATTTACAAAATTGTAGAAGATAATATAAAAGAAGTGACAAAAGGGCAACAACTGAAGTGATTGTTGTAGACAATAAGATAAAAGATCATTTAATCTGATTAAATAAAAAAAAATATCAATTAAATTAATTAATAATTTAATTACTTACTAAATGTGATTCATTAATATTTTTCAATCCTTTCTTTATTTAATAGTTCATAAATTGATTTTAAGTCGTGTGTTGCGCTCACCTGATTTTTTTTTCAAATTTATATATATTTTTTATTTCGTGATATTATTTTTTTGCACATTTTTATTAGAAATCATCTTTGAATTATTTCATTTGTTCATTTTCTTTGTTTCAATTTATTGTTTTACTTTAAGCCTCTGAAGTCCATTTTTTATTTTCTGTTTTAATATTCTGAAAGAACTTATTATGTTGCTATATTATTAAATCTATTCAATTATACGGTTACCTTTAGAATTTTACTTTAAAGCATTTCTTTCTCTCTATCTATATATTAAATATATAGTTAGAGAAAGTATTGCGATTGTGAAATTTTCCTAATTCCAGTTTCCAATGGAAATTCACGTTTTAGGGTCACTTGAGCGTAAATGACCAAGTCCCGCAAAAAAGTGTGATCAAGGTGACCTCAGGTTTACTGCTGCTCGCTAAAATCTGTTTAGTGAGTACCCTTAACAAGAACAAATAAAGCTCCAAAACGGTAAGGTTAATGCTGCGATTTTCCTAAAGCATTCTCCGTACAATATGGAAAGAGCAAAGAGGATAAAATAAAAAGAGAGCCGTAAAGGTGAGGGATAGAGGTGAGGTGAGGGAGACACCCCCCGGGAGCCATAAGGACTAACAAGGAGGGCTCTGCCCCCCGGGACACGGGCCCCAATCAGGGCCGGCCTCCAGTCAGCACCTATCTTCTCAGCCACCTCTATCCTAGCCAATGTCGTTCTATATATACCTCCTCTTGCCTCCATCTTTAGCCCCTCATAGCCGTCTCTAGGTCATCCTAACGGTCATCATACAAAGTTGAAAAAAATATTTTGATAAACATTCTTACAATCTACGTTTGAGCGTAGTTATGATAAGTGGTAGCTCAACGATGATCCCTGAAAAATCTGCAACACACGACCTTCACTTACCTCCGTTTTAAAAATCGATTAAAGAATTTTCAAATACAGTTAGACATATAAATTAGTGAAACTATTAAAGAATTGATTAAATTGAGTTTCTATAGGAACATGTGTTTTATTAAAAAAAATCAATTATATTATTATCAAAATAATTAGTTAGTTTTATGGGCTTTTCATCATGCTTTATTAACTTTTACAAGCTTGTGTATTAGAAAATATTTGTTTTAAATCTTTAGATTTCCAACGGTATACTACACATATTACTATTATTGTTCAAAAACACAAAATTTCATTTGGAAAATATGCTTACGCTTTTCTCCTTTAGTTGTTTATCAAATTCGCAGAACTTGCATATTTACCCGTTATTTATCAATGCTATTAAGATGATGTTTCAATTTTTTTTTATAAATCTACAATATAAAAAATCTAGTGCGGGCATCACACGACTTTCACTTACCTCCATTTTTAAAATCAATGTAAGAATTTTCAAATACAGTTAGAGATAAATATACGTGAAACTATTAAAGAATTAATTAAATTGAGTTTCTATAGGAACATGTGTTTTATTTAACAATCAATTATATTATTTTCAGAATAATTAGTTAGTTTTATCGGCTTTTCATCACTCTTTATTAACTTTTACAAGCTTGTGTATTAGATAATATTTTTTCTAAAATCTTTAGCTTTCTAATATATCATACATGTATATTACTGCTCTTATGTTCAAAACCAAAAAATTGCATAAAAAAAATATTTTTTCTGTTTTCTCCTTTAGTTGGGTATCAAATTCATTCAATTTATATATTTACCTGTTCTTCATCACTGGTAACAAGATAATATAGTTATTTTTATAGAATCGACTAAATTAAAGGTACTTTAGAAGAAGAAAATTTAAAATATCGGCATTTAAGCCCTGTCAGACGATTTTAATCAGAATTAAATCTACATGACGTTTAAGCCTATTAAATTATACATCGATATAGCGAGTTTAAACAAAATCATCGGAACCGTTTTCGAGAAAATCGAAAAAAGGTGCAAAATGCATGTCATAAAGTGGCTCTTCTGTTAGGCTCATTTTAATGAAAAATGTTTTGTAACGTCTCGAGCGTATATTTGTCTTAAATATGAAATTTCAGTTTCATAAGCTTTTCCGCCCGGGAGTTACAACACACACCCCTTTTTGCAGGACTTTGTTATTTGGACTCAGGGGACCCTAAAATGTGTATTTCCGTTGAAAACTGGAATTCGAAAATTTTCACGATCGCTGATATAGTAAGTGAAAGTAAAACCTTACCTCGCATTCACTGACATTCATCTCTAGGCATGACAGGTTTTGAATAAAGAAATATCTATATAAGAATTCGAAGTATGTAGATCCCACAGGTAAAATCCATTTCCACCCTAAACTACTATTATACCCACCACCTCGTTAGAGCTGTTTTTTAAAAAAAATCGTAAAAATGTATGTTAGTGCCTCGTAAAGTGGATGGAAAAGTTGCTGTAACTTCTCGGGCGAATAGTTTCCTTAAATATAAAATTTTAGTGAAAGTAAAAGTCAACTGCATGGATGACAGGTTTTGAGTAAAGAAATATTTATATAAAAATTCGAAATATGTATATCCCACAACTTACTATGTTATCTCATACATGCGATTATAATAGAAATTATTTTTTCAATGCAAAGAATCATTCTTTTCAAAATACTTCAAATTTTTTTACCCAGCTTATTACTTTTTATTACCTCCTTACTTATCATGAATTCTGCTTCTATGATTTTCTGGTATAGTTTTTATTTTCTTGTTTTAATAAGTATATTGAACAAAATTTGGCATGTGCTATTATGACAAATAAAATTGCTTTAGAAAATATTCCAATAGCCTCGTTGTCTCATACTTGGTATTCCTTCGACTAAAATAACATCTCTTGGTTCATATTCTTCCCTAGTTTAACTGTTCTACAATAACACACTATCAGAGAGCCTGAAGGGCACGTTTTTGGCTGTAATTGTAAAACTTATTTCCCGCCCTTCAACCCTTTTTCCACATGATTAAAAGACCAAACAATTTTTAATGAGTTCAAAAAAGTTTAAAGAATGATATTTAGTTTCGTTGAAAATATATCTTTTATATTGAATAATTTAACAATATAAAATTGTTATCTACAACAATCAGTTCATTTTATACGCTTTTCATCAATCTCTATTAACTTTTAAAATTTAAAATAACATCTCTTGGTTCATATTCTTCCCTAGTTTAACTGTTCTACAATAACACACTATCAGAGAGCCTGAAGGGCGCGTTTTTGGCTGTAATTGTAAAACTTATTTCCCGCCCTTCAACCTTTTCCACATGATTAAAGACCAAACAATGTTTTCCTGATTTCTCAGCATCTTTTCATCTCTATAACCTCCAGGGAACTTTCTGTAGGCCATATCTCGCCTCCTATCCACTTCGAGAAAGTAATCTTCCTCTGTCGTTTCTCCCACAAACATTTCTTCGTTTTATTTTCGATAAGCAAAATGTCGATTGTATCAAAGGCCGAAGAGAACGTACATTGTTCTGCCATATTGCAGCGTATGTCTATTTCTTTTGATATAATTAGTTTTGTTCTTAAATAATTGTAAAAGATCTGGTGCGGGCAACACACGACATTCCCATACGTTGGTTGTTAAAATCAATTTAACAATTAATAAGTAGAGTTCAAAAAAGTTTAAAGAATGATATTTAGTTTCGTTGAAAATATATCTTTTATATTGAATAATTTAACAATATAAAATTGTTATCTACAACAATCAGTTCATTTTATACGCTTTTCATCAATCTCTATTAACTTTTAAAATTTTGTTTATAAGATATTTTTTCTTTAGCTTTCCAACGTCTATATTATTGTTTTTATGTTCAGAAACACTAATTTCATGCAAAATTATTTTTGTTCTTTACCCCTTAAGTTAGATATCGTATTCGTTCAAATTATATATTTATCCGTTTTTTATTAAATCTAAAAAGATGATATAGGTATTTTTATAGAATTTAATAAATTAAAGGTACTTTAGAGAAAGAAAATTTAAACTATCGACATTTAAGCCCTGTCGGACTATTTCAATCAGAATGAAACATACATCATATTAAATTTTACATTGATATAGTGAGTTTAATCAAAATCATTATAGGCGTTTTGAGAAAATTAAAATAAGGTGCAAAATGCATTTTATAAAGTAGCACATGCTCCTTATTTCGTCACAAATAAAATCATCCATAACGACATTAATATCCCATTTGTTGCAGAACTTTCTCGTACCAGATATTCCACTTTTAATTCCAAACTCCCAACCCATACAAACCCTCTTGTCCGCAACCTATCAACCTCACATATTCCTGACAACCCTCCGAGGCGATTGAAAAGAAGATGGCCTCGGGATCTGCTTACTTAAATAAACATCGAAGTTCTACCGCTGGGTAGTTTCTTCACACGCCATTTATTCTAATTCAACAGTTTTACTTATTGTATTTATGTTAATACATTTGTAAAATTCAATAAAATATGAATATAAAAAAAAAAATAAAATAATGTAGCACCGCTCAATACTTCCCACACACAGACCTTTTTGCGGGACTTGGTTATTTGGGCTAAGGGGGCCCTAAAATGTGTTTTTCCGTTGAAAACTCGAATTAGAAAATTTTCACGATCACAATATTTCGATGTATTCCATATACATGTAAGTGAAAGTAAAAATGTACAAAATGCATGGTATGAACCGGTCAGCCAATTTCGGTGAAATATTTGGTGTAACTTCTTGGGGAAATAGTTATAATATTAAATATGAAATTTAAGTTTTATACAATAATTATGGATCTAGACTTACTACAGACACACAAACCTTTTCTCGGGACTTGGTTATTTGGTCTTATTAAAAAGTTTATTTTCATTGAAAACTTTTATTCGAAAATGTTCACGATCGCAATACTTTACTTTATTTTACTATATATTTCGAACATAGCTAAGTAAAAATAACAATATACGAAATAGTGGTTCCTTCTAACTAAAATTAAAACTATACAACTCTTTTTTACTACAGGCGCTTTTAAAATATATATTAAATAGAGATATCATTCCTCGGGCTTGTGAAAAAGTTACAAAATAAAAAGGACACGAGCCATATGATATTATTGCAAAAGTGGTCAAGGGTCACTTGGAACAGTACACAATATTACTCAACGGAACAAATATAAAATTGAATTGTTTTTATAAAAAGAAAGCGAGGCTGTGGAATATTGAGAGGCGCGGGGGGAAAACGACGTCAATAAAAAACTCAGTTGCGGTTCTGCAAAATGAAACTGGCCCGAAAAAGCCATGTTTTCCTTTCTCATCGGAAAATTTCCGTTTTCTCTAGTGGTTTAACACGAGCTGGCTCTGTTCGACATAGAAATTAAATCAGACGAAAAAATCTGGTGCGGGCAACACTCATCTTTTGCTTACTCCAGTTGTTAAAATCAATTTAAGAATTTTCAACTAAAGAAAAATGAAAGATGTGTTGAAAAAGATGGGTGTTAAAGAATTAATCGATTTTTGTTTCAATATAAAAAATGTTTATAATTAAATATTTTATTATATTACCAGCTGACCCGACAGACGATGTCTTGTCTGTCATCCATTTATTTATGTGTAGATGGAGCGATTATTATTAGCTTAGATTAAAAAAAAATAAAATAAAATAAATAAACTTACCTAGCAGAGTAACTTTTCTTTTTTTTCTTTCATGAGATCCTTCTCCTGACTGACATAAACATTAAAAAAAAAAGAATTGGTGAAATCGGTCAAGCACTTGAAGGATACAAGGAAAAAGGGGATTCATTTTTACTTTCACTTACTATATATAGTAAGGGGAAGTATTGCGATCGTGAACATTTTTGAATTCCAGTTTTCAACGCAAATACACTTTTAGGGTCCCCTGAGTCCAAATAACCAAGTCCCACAAAAAGGTCTGTGTGTGTGTGTGTGTGTGGTAACTCCCGGGCGGAAACGGTAAGTCCTATGAAACTGAAATTTCATATTTAAGACAATTATACGCCCGAGACGTGACAAAACATTTTTCATCAAAATGAGCTTACGAGAAGAGGCACTTTATACCATGCATTTTGCACCTTTTTTCGATTTTCTCGAAAACGGTTCCGACGATTTTGATTAAACTCGCTATATCGATGTATAATTTAATGGGCTTTAATATCATGTAGGTTTTATTCTGATTAAAATGGTCTGACATGGCTTAAATGCCGATATTTTCTTCCCCTTAAGTACCTTCAATTTTGTAGATTCAATAAAAATTACTATATTATCTTGTTAACGCTGATAAAAAACAGGTAAATATATAAATTGAATAAATTCCATACCCAACTAAAGGAGAAAACAGAAAAAATATTTTTTAATGCAATTTTTCGTTTTTGAACATAAGAGCAGTAATATACATGCATGATATACCCTTGGAAAGTTAAAGATTTTAGAAAAAATATTATCTTGTACACACGCTTTTAAAAATTAATAGAAAGTGATGAAAAGCCGATAAAACTAACTGATTATTTAAAAAAAAATATTATCTCATACCCAAGCTTCTAAAAGTTTATAGAGAGTGATGAAATGAACATAAAACTAACTGATTCATTTAGATAATAATATAATAGATTTTTTAATGAAACACATGTTTCTATAGAAATTTAATTTAATTAATTATTTAATAGTTTCACGTATTTTTATCTCTAACTGTATTTGAAAAATCTTTCATTGATTTTAAAAATGGAGGTAAGTGAAAGTCGTGTGTTGCCCGCACCAGATTTTTATATATGTAGATAGAGAGATTACCTTAGGCAATTCAAGAAAATAAATAAATAAAAACCTTTACATCCAAGTAACTTTTCTCTTTTTCTCTTTCATAAGATCTTTCTCCTGACTGATAAAAACATAACAAAAAAAGAATTAGCGAAATCGGTCAAGCTTTTCACGCATGATGCGATGTCCAAGGAAAAAGGGGAATCATTTCTATATGTGTAGATTACCTGGAGAGAAGAGGTAACACAGGGTTGAGCGCTTGAGGTTTGCTTGGGAGCACCTAAACTAGACTCAGGAAGATTGGAGCCTCGTATGATTCAGCGATGAGTCAAGATTCTGTCTCCGATCTCCAGATGGACGGGAAAAGGTATGGAGAAGGCAGGGAGAGAGGTACGTTCCATGCACTTTTTCTCCAAGGGTTGCGTTTGGTGGTGGGTCAGTGATGGTGTGGGGGAGGGGGCATACATTTAAACTCCCGGACAGAGTTGGTTCTTGTGAACCGTGGCTCTATAACTGCTGACAGGTGTACCTAATGTATAGGGAGGTACTTGAGCCACATGTAATACCTTTCGCCAGAAATATCGTAGGTAACTTTATTTTTATGCACGATAATGCCCGACCTTACGTTGCTCGATCAGTGCAAAATTTCCTCAGACAAGAAGAAATTGACGTTATGGTTTAGCCACTCAGAAGTCCAGATATGAACCCAATAGAGCATGTATGGAACATGCTTGGAAGACGTGTCCGCGCCCGAGACCCACAAAATTTGGCAGATTTAAGGGAAATGTTAGTGGAAGAGTGGAACAACATCCCAGAACAACATGTAAGAGCCCTGCTCGCTGGAATGGGCAGGAGAATGGAAGCAATTATCAGAGCTAGAGGTGGGAATACCAATTATTGATCCTTCCTTTTTATTCAGTTTTGTTATTTCATTTCATTTCAAAGATTTACTTTTTCATTTTGAGACTATAGGACATTTTTATTTTTTTGATTTGTTTTCCTATTAAAAATTTCTATAAAAGAATTTTTTATTTTTTATTACCCTTATAATAAAGTGTGACTTCCAAAGAAAAAAGAATATTTTCAAAAATACCCTATACAGTTCAGTAATTTCCAAATATTGAAGTGATCCTTTAATTTTGTCCGGCAGTGTATGTATATATATATATATATATATATATATATATATATATATATATATATATATATATATCAGTTCTTGGCTAGTTATTATACAAACGCTCAAAACACATTACTTTAAAAAAATGCTCCTCTACATAACTATTATTAGACCTTCATGGATTCGAATTATTTTCCTGTCCAATCCTTCTAATATAAAAACTATCGTTAAATCCTTAAAGCTCACTAATTCTTCAATAATAAACTCTTCCATAATGACCTTAATGCTTGTATGTTTAATAGTGTTTAAAGCATAAAACAGCTATGGTCTTTAACGCTCATTGCTTTTTATGGTTTCACTGGCATTTATAGTGTAGTCAGCTTAGAGAGAATAGATGGGTAATAGTAAACGGAGAAATAGAAAAGGAGTATAAAATGGAATAGCTACGGAGTTTTAAAAGCTAAAAGCTGGAAATGAATTTGGAAAAGAAATTGGATGATCCTATTAATGATATCTTCGTTGCCACTCACTCAACCCTCTTGATATATCTGATGATATTTTAAGCTTTTGCAACACTGACTGGTATTGGTCGCATTCCTCGAAGATACGTCTAAAAGTGAAGTTGCTGTTACACCTCTCGGTTGTGATTATGATTATTTCCCTTAAAACGTAATCCCTCAAGTCTTTAGGGGGAGGGGGAATTTTTTTTAAGTGTAAACTTCTTTTCGCCAAAATGTTGGCTATGTCAAGCTTTGAAGTAAACGGCTCGATCGGGTGAACTCAGACCGCCAAGTTTAACCGAGCGAGAAAGATAACAGTCGTCTGCATTGTATTGTTTTTGTGTTGTAATTATTGTCAATTAATATAATCAATAGTTTTTAATAGTTATTATGAATACATCATGATAATTAATATTTTAACAATAATGTATGTTACATTTTACTTTCACTTAATATATATAGTAAGGGAGAGCATTGCGATCGTAAAAATTTTCGAAATGCAGTTTTCAACGGAAATACACATTTTAGGGCCCCCTGAGTCCAAATAACCAAGTCTCGCAAAAAGGTCTGTGTGCGTGTGTGTGTGTGGTAACTCCCGGGCGGAAACCGTAAGTCCTATGAAACTTAAATTTCATATTTAAGATAAATATACGCCCGAGACGTGACAGAACGTTTTTAATCAAAATGAGCTTCCCAGAAGAGCCACTTTATACCATGCATTATGCACCTTTTTTCGATTTTTTCAAAAACGGTTCCGACAATTTTGATTAAATTCGCTATATCGATGTAAAATTTAATGGGCTTTAATATCATGTAGGTTTCATTCTGATTAAAATGGTCTGACAGGGCTTGAATGCCGATTTTTTAAACATTCTTCCCTTAAAGTACCTTTAATTTTGTTGATTCCATAAAAATAACTATACTATCTTGTTACCACTGATGAAAAACAGGTAAATATATAAATTGAAGGAATTCGATATCCAACTAAAGGAGAAAACAGAAACTATATTTTTTATATGCAATTTTTCGTTTATTAACATAAGAACTGTAATATACATGTATAATATACCGTTAGAAAGCTAAATATTTTAGAAAAAATATTATCTTATACACAGGCTTTTAAAAATTAATAGAAAGTGATGAAAAGCCGATAAAACTAACTGATTATTTTAGATAATAATATAATAATTTTTTTAACAAAACACATGTTTTTATAGAAATTCCATTTAATTAATTCTTTAATGGTTTCAAACATGTTTATCTTTTACTGAATTTCAAAATTCTTTAATCGATTCTAAATATGTAGGTAAGTGAAAGTCGTGTGTTACCCGCACCAGATTTTTTCGTTTGTATTGCGAAGTAAGTGTATGTAGTTTGTGGTGTATTATATAGTGGAAAGACATTTAAAATCATAAAAAAACATAACTATTGTTATTAGTACTGTAAAGAGTGATTCGATCCTATAGCTAAGTCATTCATGTTTATACTTTATTTCCTACATAAAAGGAATTTAAATATATTCATTAAATTGTCAAAGTCTTCGCGCACATGTTCTTGATCTTGACGTCGGTGTTGCTCAAAATTCAATGATATTGCTTTTTCTGAAACATGTTTGAACAACGAAGATAACATCAATATCCCACATTTCCATTGTATATCTAAATTTAAGCGACCTCAGTGCCAAGCTGTAGGAGTAGCCATATATAAAAGTAATAAAGACACGACAAACATCATAACTTCAAAGATAGATGTAGCATTTAGGAATTCTCAAGCATACAGATTTAATTAATCATCTATTGGAGAAATTTGTGTAGCGAAATTTGAAGCAGAAAATGGACTACCCTACATTATAGTAAAGCGTGAAGGAAATAATTTAATTCTTCCTTGAAAATTAATTTATATTCATACATATTGCGTTGTTTCTCATGAAATGTCCGTTTTTATATATTCTGAAATACATAAAGGATTTTGCAGGTCTCTGTTGTTTTCTTCCGAATGTTTACATATTTAAAGTAAACAGTTACTAATCCTCTACCTTTGTATTGATGGCTTCCCAATCAATTACCCACTTTTTAGTATACCTCCAAATATTAACATGGAAACACGCGATTTTCGAGTAATATTCTTGTACGAGTTTAAACTCGGCCATTCAGCAGCTGAGGCCGCTAGAAATATTTGCAAGGCGTTTGGGGAAGGGAGTGTTAATGAACGGACCATTCGCCGTTGGTTTGCTAAATTTTCAGCTGGGGATACCGACTTGGAAAACTTCCCCCGTAATAGACAATGATGTCCTCAAACATACAGTAGAAGGAAACCACTACCAAACAGCTAAAGGACTCTCAGCACAACTAAATGCAAGTGCATCTACCGTTTCCAGACATTTAAAGTGTATTGTGAAAGTAAAAAAGCTCGATACATGGGCACCTCATGATCTCACTGAGCGGCAGCAAGACCCCATGTTTCAAAACATACCGTGAAAAAATTGAAAGAACTGGGCTACGAAGTTCTTCCACACCCACCATATTCTCCCGACTTGTCTCCAACAGATTACCACATGTTCAAGAATTTAGAAAAATTTGTCATAGGAAAACTTTTTGAAAATGGTGATCAAGTGAAAAGTGCGTTTTCAGATTTTGTTTCACTTCAATGCTCAGAGTTTTTCAGTTCGGGGATAAAAAAGTTGGTGGCACGTTGGGAAAAATGTGTAGAAAAAGAAGGTAAATACTTCGAGTAAAATTATCTTGTTTTCATATGGTATTTTTAATAAAAATCCTTTACCTTGAAAACGGACATTTCATGTGACACAACCCAATAGTACGGAAATAAAAGTGAATTCATATGAATGTTAAACATATGAACATATGAATGTGACACAACCCAAGATATACAACAGATCGTATATTTAGTTTATTGTTTAAATTTATTCATGATCTTGAATGGAGATGTCAATATCGACTTTTCACAAGAAACATTAAAGCAAAGATATTTTAAAGACCACGTTGGATATTAATATGTTAAATAATTGAAATGAAAGTATTGTACAACAAAATACGGAACTACAATTGATGCCGTTTTTTCTAGATCTATAAGTAAAATTCAATAAAAAGTATTTATTTTAGTTATCACAAACCTATTAGATCCTTTGTAGAATAAGAAAACGAAAATGAATAATTTGAGTTGTATAAAATAAAATAAAAATATATAACATTAATTTCTGATTTGTTTCTCATTTCTTGGTAGATCACTTCAATAATCTAGATCAATATTTATGGTTTTCCTTTTTTATTAATCTAAAGGGTTCTAGAATTAATAAATAACTTATTATTATTATTAAAAGCTTCCGGAGATTGTACAGAATGGAAAAGCGATGTGAATCTCGAAACCCCATCCGCTAGATCCTGATCCAATTAACCCCTCCCCGCATTAAGTCAGAAGTTGGCGAAGAGTTGGAGGAACTGCTGGAGCGGACAGGACGTCAAAGGAGTGAGGAAGAAAGAAACCAAGGCATAGGTGGAAGGTAGAGGGTATATTCTCCAAAAATCCTGCTCGGCATCTGCTACCGAAACGCCAATGGTATTTTTACCAACTTTTTTTATCGAAGGTGAACTGGGTCAACAAACAACTTTAAAAAACACATATAAATTTGTATCGTTGGAAATATATTTAGAGTTTTTTTTTGTTTCGTGTTAATTAACTCCCACAAAGGGATCAACTCAAATGCGGCAATTTTCTGATTTTTTTTTCTAGTGACTGCTTCATTAATATTTACTTTTTTTATGAATAATAAGCTCTCTGAATAATAATAAAAATCCCAGAATAAAGGGAGATGTGAGGTCTAGTGTATAGAGCACTAAATTACTGTTAAAAAATAAAAACACCTGTAAAAGACTTTGACTTTATATATTTCCGCCTGTTTTTATATTACCTCATTTACTCTCTGTATGTTTGTAGATGTATAGGAGTTATGCAGTCTGATTTTTTTTTTTTTTTATTGATTTTTTTTTTTTTTTATAAACACAATAATTGTGTTCTATCACGAAAGTAAAGGACAGGGGGTGTTTAATTTTTAATGATGATGATAGTTTTTATTAAAGCGGCATAATGACGACATATATCTCTTTTATTTTGTATATTTTTATAACCATTACTACCAAGTAACATGGTCGAATAGATAGAGCGCTAGTGTTATCCGGTTTCTGGGTTCAAAACCCACCTGTGGCAGGATAATTAGTTCGAAACCAAGATCCCTTTGTGAGTTGTTTAGGTTGTTGTTGTTTTGTTTTTTAAATTTGTTTAACGTCACTTTATACTGCTGTGGCTAATCAGACGATGCGACAGTGGGAATCCTAAATTTAACCAATCGAGTTTCCGACACATCCTACAGGTTCGGAGCCATCTTTTTATGCTCCCTCCTAAGAACGGTATAACTAAGAGTTTGAAACCGCGTTATTGGGCATCAAAGGCTGTTATGCTAACCACTACACCTTAGATGACCTCTTTATCGAGTCTACACTATTAATATGTATGTTGCCCATTTCTTTAATTATTTCGTCAAAATGCTGACATGTAAATTTCGCACTATTCGACCACTTTAAAATATATTTCAAATGTTTAACATTCATATGAATTCACTTTTATTTCCGTACTATTGGGTTGTGTCACATGAAATGTCCGTTTTCAAGGTAAAGGATTTTTATTAAAAATACCATATGAAAACAAGATAATTTTACTCGAAGTATTTACCTTCTTTTTCTACACATTTTTCCCAACGTGACACCAACTTTTTTATTGCCGAACTGAAAAACTCAGAGCTTTGAAGTGAAACAAAATCTGAAAACGCACTTTTCACTTGATCATCATTTTCAAAAAGTTTTCCTTTGACGAAGTTGTCTAAATTCCTGAACAGGCGGTGATCTGTTGGAGACAAGTCGGGCGGATATGGTGGGTGCGGAAGAACTTCGTAGCCCAGTTATTTCAATTTTCGCATGGTATGTTTTGAAACATGGGGTCTTGCTCCCGCTCAGTGAGATCATGTGTCGAGGTACCCATGTATGTATTTATTTTCCCAATACACTTTAAATGTCTGGAAACGGTAGATGCACTTGCATTTAGTCGTGCTGAGAGTCCTTTAACTGTTTGGTAGTGGTTTCCTTCTACTGTATGTTTGGGGACATCGTTGTCTACTACGGACGGAAGTCTTCCCCGGGGCAAGTTTTCCAAGTCGGTATTCCCAGCTGAAAACATAGCAAACCAACGGCGAATGGTCCGTTCATTAACACTCCCTTCACCAAACGCCTTACAAATATTTCTAGCGGCCTCAGCTGCTGAATGGCCGAGTTTAAACTCGTACAAAAATATTACTCGAAAATCGCATGTTTCCATTTTCATATTTGGAGGTATATTAAAAAGTGGGTAATTGATTGGGAAGCTAATGTTTGTAATACAAAGGTAGAGGATTAGTAACTGTTTACTTTAAATATGTAAACATTCGGGAGAAAACAACAGAGACCTGCAAAACCCTTTATGTATTTCAGAAACTACCTGAGACCTGAGGAATATTAGTCCATAGTTCTATCCACTGCTCACATTAGAAATCTTTATCCGTTATTAACATTAGAATGGATGTTTTGTTTGTCTATTCATTTAATGTCACTTTATGCTACTGTGGGTAATCGGACGATACTACAGTGAGATTCCTAATTTTTTCCTATTCAGGTTTAATTTGAATAGAGATCTTTAGTGAGTACTTGTCCATCGCACTGATCCATAACCACCTCCGAAGGACAACATGACCAATATTCTTTTTTACTCTCATTAAAAAATCCTATTGCCATCTCCCAGGTTTAAATCCGCGACTTAGGGTAAAGAAAGCTGTTATTGCTAGCCAATAAAATACAGATAATCCATAAAATCGGTGGTCAAAACAGCAGGTAGATTGTTCAGGAAGTATGTATTTTAAGGGTGGCGACGAGAAAAATCTGGAATAAGGGTAGTGCGTAATTAAGTGAAGCATAGATAAGGCCCCTAATTAGACTGTAGAACCTTTTTACAGTGAGGTGGATCCTTAGATAAGAAAACTGATTGCTGTAATTACAAAGAAGAGTATCCGTGTCCCACCTACTTCCTAATGATATTACCTCAACTAAAAACACCCACGGTCTCTTCGTTTCTCAGGTAGAGTCAATCTTCGCCAACATTTTTCCTCGGATCTTCCTAGAATTGGAAGTCGTAAGCTTTTCTAGGGAGAACTTTATCATGATTCTTATCTGCATGTTTCCTCTCTTGGTAATGATCCTTTAAAATTTATTTTATGAGAAGAAATTTCGAAGGATTCGAGGAATCGAGGTAAGGATTTAGTTTATTCCATAAAACGTAAGGGTAATATCTAAGAATGTGATAATTCCATTTAGCAGAGGTGATAATACTTCTGGTTGAAATTGTATAGATAATAACATCAAAGATAATTTTTTTATAAAATTCGCAACAACAAAAAATCATCTGAAGTGCGCAAAACAAAACTCTGCTGTTTTCTTCTATAGTTTCTCATAAAGTTCATACATATATTATATCTACTCATTGTTTTATAAATTCTGGCCAGTAGATTATCCATCAAATCCATCAATTATCCATAGTAAATAAAAAAAAAGTACTTTAGAGGAAGAAATTATCTTCCAGTGGCGCGACAGGCCGTATCAGCCCTGGGCCTCGTGGTGTAATCGCCTGGGAGATTACACTCACGTTTCTTGATACATTTCGTTGGGTAGGGTCATCACTTCCTACGCCTAATTTTGTGAATGGCCACCATTAGGCTGACGGGTCTTAATTACATCCTTATAAAAGCCTCGCCGGGACTGGGATTCGAACTCACAACCTATAGCATGAGAGACTAGCGCGCTAGCCACTCAGCCACGGGCTCCCCCCGAAAGAAATTATCACCCCATATAAACACAAACTCACGCTTACTATTATGCGATAGTTAATATATATTTATATTATTACTAGTTAAATATAACTACAAGTGTTATAATACTATATACTATTACTACATAAACTATATATAACAATATGAGAGCTCCTTTGTAACCCCTTTAACTGTCTTGTTGAATACTGTCTCGTCAGACATCCCTATCCACATTCAAATATCTCTTCGTTCAATACCTTCTTGATATGGGGATCACCTGTAGTAGGGTGGCTAGCATAACAGCCTTATATGCCAAATGTCAAGGGTTCAAACCCGCAGATGGTATTAGGATTTTTAATGGGGGTGAAAAATCCAGGTACTCGTTAAAGATCCCTATTCTAATTAGACCTGGATCGGCAAAATTTAGGACTTCCACTGAAGCACCGTCCGATTATCCACAATAGCATAAAGTGACGTTAAATAAACAAAATAAAACTGACCTTCTTGTTTCCAATCAGAAGGTAATTTTCTTTTGCCAACTAATTCGAGGTGAATAGTTTTCACAATTTTAATGATGTGTAAGATCTAGTTTAATTTTCATTGTGTTGTTTTTTGTTTTTTTTTTGTTAATATGTATTGTTCAGTATATATTGTAAAGACGTCACAGTTGCTTTATTTTTTTTTTTTTTGTTTCTTCCCTTCCGTTTTCTATTTATTTTGGTTATTTAAACGTAATTGTAAACACTTGAATTGAATTGAATGAAAAATACAGAGAAAGAATATGGTTAAGTCCATAATTTTCAGGTCTTGATTTATTGCTGTTATCTGTTAGCCCAAAGGGGGTATTCTTAAGTGACTGTTGCATTAAAGGAGAAAAACGTAAGCCGTTTTATAAAATGTGTGCAGGGGAAAAACATGACTATTCCATGTCAAACTGGGGTCCTGATAATTTGGTTTCGTGTTCTGTGTCCAAAAATAAAGTGCTTTTTTGTGTACACGTTCTGTAATTGCAGTTTTATTAGGTTATGTTTACTTATGTCTTGATAATAGTATTTTTTATTTTTTTTTTGTTAATACATGATTTCAAATTAATATTAAAGGTAATTTTCTGTTTACCTAAATGATGGTATTAATTTTTTTTTATGTAAACTTATTACTTCATCGGAAGAGTATTTAGTGGATAAAGCACTAATCTACTGTTCTCCGGGGTCCTGGGCTCGAATCTCGGCGGTGGCAGAATATTATTTATTCTGTTAGTGCAGCCGGAGAGCGACCCTAGAGTATGGAGACCTCCTGGGGCAGACCCAGCCTCTTTAAAATGGGTACCCGAAATGGGGGAAAAACCTGGCGGCTGAGCGTGATCAAGGCCTGATCACATCATTGCACAGCCGTTGGTCAAGAAACAGTATGAATCTCTACATTTACTGAGCCCAAGACCCTTTATGGGTTGTTGAGTTACAGGTTTTTTTATTTTTTATTTATTGATTGTTTGTTTTTTTTAATCACCAATTGTGTATTTCTTAATCAAACTAAGTTTTTATCAAGGGAATATCATGGCAAGTCCATGGTGCTCTTTAAAAATTTGACTTTAACTACTTTATGAATTCTATAATTTTATTAAAAGATAACTTTTACTAGTGGTGGACTAGTGTTCTAGTTACACAGCCATGGGCTCCCTAAATAATCATGTCTCCCAAAAAGGTGTGCAATAAAAATATTAATACATACTAACATTGACACCTCCTTGAACAAACAAAGATTGTTCCCTGATAAATTCTTCTGAATTGTGATTGATTTAAAAATCGATGAAGTAAATAATCGATTAAGAAAATTAAGAATAACACACAAGCTTTGTTCCTTCAAAATTTAAGGACCAACGTTACAAAATAGTAAAGCCCGAATAACGTATTATAAAAATCTCTCTGCCTTTACGAATTATAATCCTTTTTATTGAAACTATTCCTTTGAGAAATCAACTTTCTTCATAAAAGACAAAGAATCATTGAAATCGATTCAGAAATAGCGTTTTGAGATCAGCAGTGATTCCAGGCCATTTTCCTTTGAATAATTTATTGCTATATAAATTGATTGCATGTAAACAGTTATTGCCCAATATTGTTATTTGGAAATCATAAAAGATCATCAGTTTTTATTTTGTTCAGTTTTGTTTTTCTTGAGGGACATTGTCCCAGAATCAAGTTTCTTATTATATTATCTTATATATTTCGTAATCAGATAATAAAGATTTTACGTTCGTTCATAAATCAAACTTTGTAAAATCTAATGCAAAAACTGTCTTACATAACCTTAGAATCTTGCATTTCTTTTCCGATACGTACTTTTTTCCATTAGCGGCGGTATATGGCAAAATCTCAATACTTCGATCCGGGATATTTATTTGGGAGCCGGCGACGGGTTTATTGGGGCCGGGAGCTGGAAAATGTAAAGAAAATTGGTGGGGGTAGGGATCCGATAATCCGGAAGAGCTGTAAGGTTTTCCGATAGAGGGCACGGCCGGCGAGATAAAACCCGGGCAATCTCTATAAATACTACTGTGCGAGGCTAGGCCCCAGTGGCGGTTGATAAGCTCTCCTATTGGTCCAATGTAAACCAACCCCGCCCATCCGATGAAAAATCACTGGCGCTATTGGCTGTCACTAATTCGAGATGAGGCCATCGATAACTTTAAATAAAAGAATATCGAAAACCGGAGGGCGCTATTGTCCCTCATATAGCTATCGTGCCCGCTTGGTACTACCAACGTATATTCCTTCTTGTCAGTACATGTATATCACACTTAAGAATCTCCTTACTGTTGGATCTACTTTATACTCCATGCAACTAACTAGGAGGTTAGAGAAGGTCGCGGGTTCAAACCTGGAATTTGACCCTAGGACTTTTAATTGGAAGTAAAGAATCCTTGTTTATGACGTCCTACGGAGAGAACATAAAAATTTGCCACAATAAGTGACGATAAATGAATAAACGAAATAGGAGATGAGAGCGTAGATGTCATTTAAAGAGTTATGCTATTATAAACATCGATAATTATTTTCGTGAAATGTAAATGGTTGCCTGTGCATTGTGTGTGTGTGTGTGTGTGTGTGTGTGTGTGTGTGTGTGTGTGTGTGTGTGTGTGTTTTATATATATATATAAACATAACTTATGGGAGAAGTTGGTTCCGATCGCTCTGAAGGTACAAATAAATTAAGTTTCCACTTTTTTTTTTTTTTTTCCGGCTTACCTTATGCACTGTAGCCTTATTGTGCGCCGTCCATTCCGTTAATACAGGCCTAGTGATTTGGTGAATCGGACCAAGCTATAGGGGTTAATCAGTTCACACAACTTTGGATCTAAAATACGGTCGCTGCCAAAATGGTAAAACCGTATCCTAGCAATGTCTGGACAACTGCATACCACATGATATGCAGTTTCATCTTTCTTCTTGCAGAATCTGCAAGTAGGTGAGGCCACCAACCCCATATTATGGAGATGCCTGTTAAGCTGGCAGTGTCCTGTATACAGTCCTGTCACTCTCCTCAGAGTTATCCTCTCCATTGAGAGCAGTGCACAATTTCTCTCTTTGCAGGTTCCTTCCAAGAACATCTTAGAGTGATGCTGCTTTCCAGTATCCCTCCAGTATTGCCAGCAGCCGCTTTGATCAAACTTTTAGCATAGCTGAGGCTTATCCCACAGACAGGTTCAGGTACAGGGTAACTGAGCAGAACCCCTCCTTGCGAGGCTGTCAGCTCTCTTATTGCCTACGATGCCTGAGTGACCAGGCACCCAATAAACTTGGACTTTATTCAACAGGGAAAGCTTATTGAGATTTCTTTTGCAGTCCTCTACTAATTTGGACCGAGTCATATGACTACCCAGAGCTCCGATTGCAGCTTGACTATCGGTATGGATAGTTATAAGCCTGTCTCTCATTTCTTCAGAAATTAGGGTTTGAGCACATATATTTATTGCCATTACTTCAGCCTGAAAGACTGAAGTATGTTTACCTAGAGAGATGGATATTCCTTCCCTGGATTTTCCATTCTCCATATTCCAGCCCCTGAGCCTACCTCTGTCAGGGATCCATCTGTATAGCAATTGACTCCATTGTGTGGTCTGTGGGAGTCAGTTTTATTAATCCCAACACTATAAAGTGTGTCCGTATATTTATTTGCCTGAAGGTCAGAATGCATGACCAGCACCGAATCTTCATCATTCCTTCTGAACAAGTTACCGTGACCCTGGTATACTAGGGATTTTGATCTTGTTCCTAACTTAAAAAGCCTATAGGCTGTGCTGAATGCTTGTGTTTCTACTGCTATGTGCAATGGTGTTAGGTTCAGTAGAACTTCCATTGCCGCAGTTGGAGTAGTACTCATCGCTCCAGTTGTCATTAGGCATGCCAATCTTTGCAACTTTCCAAGCTGGAGCATGGATTTGCATGTAACTGCCTTGTGCCACCACACAACAGCTGCATATAAGGCCATAGGCCTTATTGCTGTTTCATACATCCAAAGGACCATCTTAGGTTTAAGGCCCCATGTTTTTCCAACAGCCCCTTTGCATGCATAAAGACACTTAAGTGCTTTGGTGCAGGTTTTGTCAATGTGGCTGTTCCATTTTAGTTTACTATCGAGAGTAGCTATCGGAAGTTGGTTCCACTAAGTTTCCACTTAATTAAGTGTTTATTTGATCGCACAAGGAACCAACTTTTCCCCGATAACTATTTTTATTTTAGTAATTCCCTAAAATAATTCATGATTTTTCACTCGATGATTAATGACGCTGATTGTTTGCTAAACTTATGATGGTTAAAAAAAAATTCTAAACTGTTATAACCCTCTTCCATAGCTGAAAATCAAATTTATGCCTCAAAGTGAATCTTGTTCTCAACACTCTTTGTTAACCACTTGCAGTATAAACTAGGCCTAAGTGGGAATATAATGGATTGTCGTAACACGAATCGTAACCGACACCAAATACCTGTCAGAGCATACGCAGTTCAGCTTTTTGTTCCAACGTGTCCTAAATTAAAAATCATAAGCTTCGCGCATTTATTTCAGGCATAACTTTCGAACGGTCTGCTGATTGAAGAATGACAAAGGATTAATCAGCAAGATGATCAATAAGCAGCAATGATCTAAACACTTTAACCATAGTTAACAAAATAAAAGTCAGGATCACTTGTAGCTGGTGGTTAGCGTAACAGCCTCCTATGCAAAGGTCACGGTTCAAACTCGCAGTGTCCTAGGATTTTTAATGGAGTAAAACCCTTAGTTACGCGTCCTTCAGGATGGGACGTTAAAGGTGGTCCCGAGCCTGTGCGATGTCAGGTACTCGTTAAGACCCTATCCTAATAACTGGATAGGCAAATTAGGACTCCACTGTAGCATCGTCCGATTAGCCATAGTAGCATAAGTGACGTAAATAAATAAACAAACAAAAAATAAAAGTCAAAATCAGCACTCTTATTCAAGTATTGTCTGTCACTTAGTTTCTCACAATGGATATAAAACCTTTTGGAAATCAACGTCTTAATTGAGAAGCCTACTTTCTTTATTAGATTGCTTTTTTATGCTTTTACGTGGCACTTCTTTCAATTAATATGGATCCATATACGTACGTTTCGTATGAGTCATTATTTTTCACGATGTTGCCCAATTTTTCAAGGTTGTCACTGGCATGGGCCTATTTGCTTGTATACATCAATCATTATACTTATAAAAATGGACTAAAATGTTTCAGTAGGCGATTCTTCAAGTTCGTTCTTTTTAGTAATCTCATTCGTTGTTTCACTTTACTGATCGATAGTAAAACTCATCGATTACAAGTTAATTATTCATATTACACTTTAATTGTAGTTTTTATTATTAAAATAGTTGTCTCCTGTTGACAAAAGTATCGATGTAGATCCAAACTGCAAACATATGATCGGAGTAAAGACGAGACTATAGGGCAGACCTATAGGGCAACAATAGCTGATAGGAGGGCAATCATAGCTTAGGTTTCGCTGATGATGAAAGGGCCAATATACCAGCCTCCCTCCCCCCAATACTAGCACTACCCCAGGCTAGGATATAGTCATAAATATTAACTACCTCTCGTTCATATTAACCTTTCTATCGCTTTCTATAACCATTATTCCATTTATTAAATTTATATATCACTAACATTTGATGTTTTCAACCGACTTCAAAATAGGTGAAAATGGTTACATAGACAGAAAACTTTAGCACATCAAGAGTGGGGTCAGATGAGGTGTAGTGGCTAGCATAGCAGCCTTCTATGGTAGCAGGATCAAACCCGGAAAGGACTGTAGGATTTAAAAAAAAAAGTAAAAACATTTGGTTAGTGGAATGGGCGTTAAATAGTAGTGCAATGTCAGGTACTCTTTAAAGAGCTCTATGGTGATTTTGTTTGTATTTATTTATTGATATTCACAACTGCATCAAGTAAATGAGCTTTAAGATAAAATACATGAAAAAGACATGAAGAAAAGCTGCCAATTAGCAGCACTCCAGTTGGTAACTAAACTAGAAGGTCGCGAGGCCATCTTCTTTTAGGAATTTTTTAGGAAGGTATAACAAATAATTTTGATGTGAAAATTGAGAGAAAAAAAAACATTTCCCAGTGGGAGAAAACCGATTACCAATAAATCTGTACTCAGGTGGAAAAATAGGATAAGTAATTTTTCTAGAAATGAGAATCTTCAAATTCAAGAATGCTCATTCGTTTATGTTTAGAGAGAGCGGCGTGGTCTAGTGGATAGGGCGCTAGACTACTCTTCTTCGGGTCCTGGGTTCGAATCCCAGCTATGACCTAATATTATTTATTCGGTTAATTCAGCCGGAGGGCGTCCCTGGGAATGGAGACCATCCTGGGGCAGACCTAGCCTCTCTAAAGTGGGTACCCAAATTGGAGAAAAAGCCTGGTGGCTGAGCATGATCAAGGCCTAATCACATCATTGAACGGGCGTTGGCCTAGAAATAGTACGAATCTTTATATGTGCTGAGCCCATGGCCCTTCATGGGTTGTAGAGGATAGGTTTTTTTATGTTTGGAAGGTAAGACGTTTATTTGTACAAGGTTGAATTGATCATTCATAAATTGAAAGAGAAAAACTTTTGACATTTTGTCACTTTCTAAACAGAAACGAATGACACCTCGGGATGTCACACTTTGTCAGATAGTAGCTGGGGTCTTGGAAGTTCATAGGGTATCGCGGGGTGCCCATGGGAAATTCATGGGGGAGGAGGATGAGGGGGATAGTATAGGAAACGCCATTTGAACTTCTGCCGACAAAGGCTTATTAACATTTACTTTATTAATATTAAAATTAGCTAATAATGAATTTACTTCCCTCAGTATCCTCTATACATAACAAAATATATTCGCAATTATATCCATTATCTTCGGACTTAATCTATAGACCATACCAAAGGTCAAGCAGAAAGCTGTAAACAATCAGAGTGGAGGCAGACTGGAGGCGACGCTAGGCTCCGAATGTGTGTAACCGGAGACGCTGGAGTGAGCAGTCCCGGGCAGGGTGGTAATGGCCAGGGCATCTCCCTTCAGCACCACTCAGGGATCGGATGTCTTTTCTCAGGGTAAAGTTAGGGGAAAGTGATATGAGAATCACACCGTTCAACTCTCTCAACTGCTTGTTTCTTTGTTAGTTTATTTATTTAACGTCACTATATGCTAGTGTTGGCTAATCGGGCATTGCTCTCTTGGGAGTCCTATTTTAGATCCATGGCCTATCCAGTTTTAATTAGGAAAGGTATCTTTGACGAGTATCTGACATCGCACAGGATCAGGACCACAATTTTACGTCTCCTTTGAAGGAAGGCATAACCAAGGATTTGTTTACTGCCTTTAAAGATCCCTGGACCACCTGCCGAGTTTAAACCCCGACTGCATGGAAGGTCATTATGCTAATTACTACACCACAGGTGACCTCCCCTTCCCGCATATTTTATTTTAATTCTTTTTATGGTTACTAAAAATCAGAAATCATTCCTTATTATTATATAAGTGTCAAAATTACAATTTCTTGCTCTACAGTGCTACAAGCTATCGTGATGACAATTTTTACTTCCTTTGCACATCTGTCGAGTTTGAACCTGCGATCTCGGATATGCCCAATAAATGCTGTACTTAATTTGATCTCTCGACTTTCCTATACGGGTTTAAAACGTGGTAGCTTAGTTTGAAGGATGAACAACGCCTCAAGGTTTTCGAGAATAGAGTTCTATTTAAAATTTTGAGAAATGGGGCCGCGGGAAAGTTCAAACGGTAACGCAATGTGGAATCACGTTAATTAATAAGGCTTATACTTGAGTTAAGAGGGGATCACTTGTTGCTGGGTGGTTAGCATAACAGCCTCCTATGCCAAAGATCACGGGTTCAATCCCGCAGGTGGTCCTAGGATGTTTTAACAGGAGTAAAAAATACCTAGGTATGTCGTCCTTCGGAGGGGACGTTAAAAGGTGGTCCCGAGCCTGTGCGATGTCAGGTACTCGTTAAAGATCCCTATCCTGATAACACCTGGATAGGCAAAATTTAGGACTCCCACTGTAGCTTCGTCTGATTAGCCATAGCAGCATAAAGTGACCTTAAATGAATAAATAAACAAACAAACTTCATTTAAGCCGGTGAGAACATGCTTCAGGTGTTTAAGACGAAAATATCAAGAAGATTTTCCTTAAGAAGAATTTTAAAGAGGAAGAACCAGTAACTCTCAAGGTCGTATGGCGATCCAGATAAAATTAAATGGATCAAGATAGGAAGACTAAGTTGGACGGGTCACGTGGCAAGGATGAAGGAAGATGAGATTCCCAAGATGACATTGGTCGAGGAACTTCTCGGCAAGAGAAGAGTGGGTAGATCGAATATGAGGAGGGCTGATTCCGTCGCAGCGGATGCAAATTCTCTCCTAGGAGTCAGGAACTGGAGAGCTGCAGCAAACAGAGAGGACCAACTGGCGGAGACATTTAGAGGAGGCCTTCACCCATTAACGGGTTGTTCCGCCAACTATGTATGTATGTATGGATACTCCTACAGTAGGTATACCAAACAAAGCCGACCCCTTATTGAACTGCGATTAACGAACATTAAAAAAAAAAAAAATCCTGAAATGTTTTCTCAAGAGCATAAAAAGAAATATTGCTCTTGAAAATTACTTGATTCCGTACAATATTATGGAAAATCACCTCTGTCTATATTATGGCCCAACTCAAAATAAATTTAACGTTTTTATTTTTACAGGATTTATTGAAAAAAATATCGTCCTCTCTTAAGAAAAATTAAATTCTCGGACTTGATAGCTCTATTGAAGTGATTCGATAACTGTTAATACTAAAGACTCGTTAATACATGTTGAACACGCCTTAGTGAAAGTGTTACCGCAGCGTATGGATTCATGGTAAAAGCCCCCTTGGCCTCAGAGATATAATCACAGGATATAAAGAGGGAGCGAAGAGAGGACGGAAAGAGGGAGATAGGGAGGATGACAATGGGAGGATTGTGGGATTAGATTAGTGAGTAGATGAAGGCAGGAATAAGTGGCCATTAGCAGAGTGCCTCCTTTCCAATTAGCCAAGGTCCTATGGGTCCTTTCAACTTCTTCTACCGGCCTCTCTCTGTGTCTTCTACATCAGGATCATCAGAAGGACTCCATTCCAAGGCACAAGGGAGCATACTCTTCACATTGACGAAAGTCTACATAACTACTTCCTCCAATGAGCTTTTAAGGAAAAGAGGGCTGTGTTTCATTGAAGGAAAACACTACCTAACAGTATACAGATTTTCAATTGATGGATATTTAGTTTATTGGCTATTATGGACATACAAGCCATGGAGTTTGTCCCATTTGGTGTTAGTGGTTGTCATTATTGGATGATAATATCATAGATATATTTATACATACATATGACATAGTTATAAATATATACATAAATGATAATAGCATAAATATAAATGAATAAGTAAATTCCATTGCTTACTAAGACATCTTAGTAAATATTGTGACACAAATTACGAGAATTTGTTGTCTCCTGAAATGTATATTGTTTTTAGCAAGAAATGGGAGAAGTTAGTTGAGGGTGCAGTCAAATGAACGCAGGGTTAAGTATAAACCTAATTTAATTTCTGAGTCATAAGACCTATAATTTAGGCCGAAACATTGGCGCCTTTAATTTAAGTTTATACTTAATTGTAGGGATCACTTGTAGCTGGGTGGCTAGCGTAACAACCTCCTATGACAAAAGTCACAGGTTCAAACCCACAGGTGGTCCTAGGATTTTTTTAATGGGAGTAAAAAATCCTTATTTATGCCGTCCTTTGGAGGGGAAGTTAAATGGTAGCCGCAAGCCTGTGCGATGTCTGGAACTCATTAAAGATCCCTATTCTTACAAAACCTGGTTAGGCAAAATTTAGGACTCCTACTATAGCATTTTCCGATTAGCCACAGCAGCATAAAGTGACATTAAATAAATAAACAAACAAATACTTAATTGTGTGTTTATTTTACTGAACCCTCATCTAACTTCTCCCACAAAAAATAAATTGTATTTATCTTATCCACATCATTAATACTTAGAATATATTCAAATGATAATTGTTTACTGCTTTGAACGATGCAATTCACTAGGTAATATTCCCTTTCAATACTGAATGTAGGACTTTTTAATAACAGGTGCTTTTAGTTTTCCGTGATATGTTCTTCAAATATCTACATTTATCTCCTGTTTTTATATTGAAAGTGGTTTTCTTATTAAAAAGTTTCAAATTTTCCTATATGATATTCTTATTTGGCTAACGAGTCTCAGTTTTTCAATATTAATAATGAATATCCAAAGATGACAATTGGGAAATTCATAAATAAGATAATCCATGAGGCTGTCAAGAAAAACCTATATTGTAGGTCTCCACCTTAAAGCACGAAAGTCAGATTATTCAGTCATTTTATACCTGGAATTATCATTAAAGATTTGTTTTTTTACAGCTGAACAATTGATCATTTTCAATTCCACTAGAAACTTTACAGATCATGTGCTGAACTTATTTTTCATACCAAAACAAGGAGTTAGACATTTGTTCCAACACAACTTCTAAACTGATCGACAGGAAACACACCATTAGAACATATAACCAAGACCCATGATCAGTCATAGTACAGACATCCATACAAAAGTAATGAGGATTAATCTGAGACAGGACATAGGAATAAACCCAATAAACTAAGAATCATTTAGTTAATAATTAGGTTATTTTACTTATCTATATCATTCTTAAGTCAAGAATCAAGTGATTCGTCTGTCTGAGGGGCCTCGACATTTATTATATTTAGTTCGTACACAGAGTCTGAACAACTTTCCCACTCTTGCTATAAGTTATTTATAATATGTGCAATCAAGGTAGTAACAACAAAAGTTAAGAATATATATCCCGATTGTCAACTAAGTGACTATGCCATACCTTTAAACTGCTTGTTTGTTTGTTGAGAAGGGGGATTTGGGAGAAGTTTGGAAGATCCTTATTGAATTATATCTTCACTGCAGCTTTGAGATATTTTTGTTTAAAAAAAAAATTAAAATGTCATCGGTAACTGAAGAGTTATATGTTTCCTTCTTTGTCTCTCATTTCATCACTATAACCCCTACCAACTTATCCTTTGTCAATATTCAAGTACTGAACAAGGGTTATGTCTCTGCTTGTCAGTTATTGAATTTATTGAGATTTTTTCAATCTTAATTTCTGTATTCGCAGCACTTGTCCTGGAGAAAATTATAGTTGTAGGATATTAAATTATTGAGATACGTTAAGTTATAGTTTGTTATTCATTTAATATCACTTTTATGCTACTTTGGCTAATTAGACGATGCTGCAGTGGCAGTCCTTAATTTTGCCTATCCAGGTTTAATTAGGATAGAGGTATTTAAAGAGTGCCTGACATCATTAAGCTCAGGTCCAACATTTTGTGCCTTCTGAAGGATGGCATAACCAAGAACTTTTTACTACCTTTAAAAATCCTTATGCTAGCTGCTGGGTTTGTACCCACAACCTTGGGCATAGAAGGCTGTTATGCTAGCCTCTACTCCACAGGTGACCCCATTAAGTTATAGTTACTAACAAGATTCCAATAAAATATTGTTAATGAACATAATTAGACCATGAAACCAATTATCAGAAAAACATATTAAAACATTTGCCAATTTTCCTTAGAATATAAAATTAAGATCACATACAGATAACTGTTATGTAAACATTTTTTTTTTTCAAGAACACGTGATACCTCTGAAATTTTAAATTAAAACAAGCAAGAATGTATTCTTCAATATAAAATAATTTTAACATTATGCACAGCCATTTATAATTTATTTATACTATATATCTAGTTATCTCTTTTAATTAATCATATTGGGTACAAAATTAAAGAAATTGACAGATCCAATTTGGATGATTGTTGTATATCTATAAAAAGAGAGAGAGCGCGAGGGAAGGAAGGAGAGGAGGAGAAACTAATTGTTTACTAATCATAAATGAAACCCATTATAAAGTAAAAACTGGTCAAATTTATTATTTATGAGCACAGATTAGCATGTAAGAAGGGAATTACATGTTAATCTGTACCCATTCATTATATATATTTTTTTAAACGTTTTAAAAGTATATCTAGCCTATAAAGAATTAATTATTTTCCTGACTAAAGTCTGAAAATGTATGGAAAGTTGTTCAATACGAATAAATAAGTCAGAGAGGGTGGATATGGGAAAAATTCTGAATTTCTTCAGAATAATGAAAATATCCTTTTCAACTGGCTGTTTATCAACCAGGCAACTCAGTAGTAGTATTTAGTGCTGTGTCAATCAAAGCTCAAGGTCAGTCTGTATCAACTGGCTCTGTACTTGGTACATTTGTATTAGATACATTTCGTCTGTATCAACTACTTTTTAGTATCAGATACAAAGTATTTGATTGATACAAATTGACCTATCCCTATTTAGTTGGTGTTTTGCCTTGAAAGGGTGAGGACCTGCTGCTGCCTAATAAAAAATAATATGAAGAAGAATGATTGTTAGCCTGCTCAATATTATTTATTATTTTTTGTTAGTTTTAGTATTAATTATAGTATGCCTGATTATCAGAGACCCATACCCTGAGAGTCAATAAATTTTAATTTAGTTAAATTGTGTTTTAATTAATTATTCTCTTGAGGAGCATTTTATAAGAAAATTAAATGATTTAGAATATTAAAATATGAAATTTATGTATTTTATATTTTCAAGCTTTATAAGTAACATAATAATTTAATTTTGTGTGATATTTTTTATCTTAACATATATTTTTTATATCTTTCAGGTGGTGGAAGTGGAAAATTGCAGTCATCATTTGCACAGCTGGTCGCATTCGCCCTGGCAATCGTCGTATTTACAAGGTAGCGCCAGGGCATCTCCATTTACCAGTGAAATATTGTAAATATAACTCAAGTCTTCCCTAGGCCCTAACATATCTCGAATTCCCCAATCTCCTATTTAAAATAAAACATAAATATAAAAATTGTCAATGTAAGAGTGAAAAAAAAAAAAAAGAAATATTCAAAAAACATTTCAATTTTTGTTTTCGAAATAAGAATATAAATTGAAATAATAACCTCAAGTGGGTAAAAAGCTCCCAAATATTATACAATCATAGTATGGACCTAGGAAACATTTCACTGATTTCTTATTTTATATAACTGATGAAAGTTGTTAAATTTCTTAGTTTTTTTTTTTTTTTTTCTTCATGTATATTTTACACGAATCCTACCTGTAAATATATAAATTTATATATATACATTGATAGCATCAGAAAATTTAAACATAAACTTAGCATTCTTTGTACATAATAATTAATCCTTATGAAAATAGTTTGAACTAACCCCTTTGTATTATACACAAGTCTCTTTTTCTTTTATTGAGTAAATACTGTTTTACTGATAAATCCAACATTAATATGATTTCTGGAAGTAATTTATGATTGTAAACATTACAATATATGAATTTTATAATGTATAATAAAATTGATTGTAACTAAGCTAATTAAATGTATCTATGGACCTTCCAGTTCAAAACATATTTGGTTCTTCTTTATTGAGATAGAATTTCATCCAGTTAAAAGTTCTTTTTACATCTTTTTTTTTTCAGTTATTCATCTTTAATCATAGCATTTTATTCTATTTTTAATTTAAATTTATGTCATTGCTATACTATATCTTTTGAGGTGTAAAATTTATCTAAAAGTATTTTCTTTTAATAGTACTTGATATGATAAACTTTGAAAAGTGTTATACTTTTTTTACAATTTTATTTTTTGTAGCAATAATAATAATGTAAAATATGTTTATATTCTTGCTGTTATACTACTCTAATCTATCTACATAAGATTAATCCTCAAACTTGTATATAATAAAAACAATGTTATTGAATACTAGATTATCATTGTATACTGTTATAATTGGTATTGTACAATACATATACACCATAATTATAACTTCATCAGTAGCATAAATAATTTAAACAAAGAATTTTAATTTTTAATTTGAAATTAGAAAAAAAAAATATGTGGGCTCATTAGCAAATAAACCATCACCATAATTTTCAAAAATTTTTCGTTTTTATTTAATAAAAAGTATATATATTTTGAAATTTCTTCTGGGATTTATTTAGTCTGTTGGGTAGTATTTTCAAACAACTTCACAACATAGTTTAATTAAAAAACGTAAATTCTGATTACATGGATCACATAATAGAAATGAGTTCTACATGGTTACAATAAAAAATATAGAAAAAACACATTTTGGTTTGAACCATTAAAATGGTAAAAGAGTTTTCTATGTTACTGAACTCCCAACAAATAAAAATAGATTATCAGATTTAAAACTTTTAGAACTGGATAAAACACTTACATTGGACCCAAGGTTACTTTCAATGAATTTCAAACTTTTCTTATATTTTTATTTTATTTTTTCCAAATTCAGAAAATGAATTTAGTTGAGTATGACCCAAATAAATTTCAGAGGATAAATGTCTTGTCATAATTAAGAAAACATTTAAATAATTTTCATTTGAAATTCGGCTTTGTCAAGCCAAAAGTTACAGGCAAAGCAAAAAACATCGGTAAAAAAAGATTAAATTTATATACTTCTCAAGACTTCCACAGACTCTATGTTTGTTATCTTCATAGTTGTTTTCTTGTTAATTTTAATGTATTAATCAATTTAACATCTACAGATAATTAAATTGATCTGATGGACAATGGAGGTTATTTCAAAATGGATAACTAATAACTGGATAGAAGAATCAGTGTATCATTAATTTTTCAAATAACTAAGTGCATAAATTATACTTCAAACATACAATTTAAATCTAAATAATAATAAATAACTTATTCATTAATTAATATATAATTAATTTATTCACTCATGTTTGAATAATATAACTTCAGAAACTGATATTTCGTTTAATACCATCTCATAATTCCTTTTCTAACTTTTAACTCATGAATACAGTTGATCTTTATAGGACTTGACATATTTTATAAAAATATTACATTTATAATCCACTGGGAAATAAGAAAATAAAAAAAATTACAGAAGTAAATATAAAATTATTTTTGCAAAGCAGCATAGATTATATATTAAAATATTATAAATTATGTTAATTCATAACTGTATGGCTATACTTAGGTTCCTTCTAGGTTTTCCTAACTTTGTAAATGAGAAATAATAAATTGTAAAGCAAAGTATGAATTTATTTTGTAATTAGTATAAAGATTATATATAATATTGAAAACAATTAACGTATTAATTGATGTAATCTAAAAATAGTGCTCATGTGAGAATTTTCTATACTAATAAAAAAAAAAAAAAAATATTATATATATATATATATATATATATATATATATATTGCCTTTTCAATGTTAACATAATTATAAGACATGTATGCAGCATTTCCGAGCATTATTTCGGGGAATATGGGCCTAAATTAGGGTATGCAAGAGTCTAAATTTTGGCTGTGTAAATCATAAACTGAGAAGAAGGTAAATGGTGTACATATAACTACAACGATCCAGTTTGAATTGGACAATACTCAACGTTTGAATTTTGTTTATGTTGGCAAATTGTAAATATTTGTATTTAAAATATATTATAATATATACATGATATTAGTGATCACTAATAAATCATAGGCAAGAGAGTGAGAATTGTATAGGTATATGAACTGTATATGTAATGTGAAAATTTGAGGAAAATTGATGTGGAATTTTGCACAAAGTAAGGCCCTTTTGGATAAATAATTATAAAACTAAACATATTTATTAAGATGCATAAACTGTAAAATTGTACATGTCAAAGTTAGTTAAAATGTTTTATGTAATATTGATAAGTCTAAACATACATTAAATGAGTTTGTCCGAACATTGTAATAAATATTGCCTATTTAAGCTGATTGAGGATCATGCCATGATTTATAATATGGTTATGTTAGTAATCAAAATAATGTTTATATTTAGTATAATGTATGCCTGAAAACCAGAGTGTGACATTGGTCTAATTCAATTGTATTGAATTTTAAAAAATGAGGTTACAGGCTTATTTGGTGACTATCTTTTGATTTTGCTCTTCCCTATGGCCATGTCATATAATTAAACACTAATTAAGCATAAAGATCATCACTATCGTATAATGGAACAACTCACTTAAAAAATTCAACAGTTTATTTAATTACAATTTTTTTCCATAATGTGTAAATATTGGGTTGTAAAATAAGTGCGCAGTGTTTTCAATTTAATCCTCCCTGTGTTTATAAAATCATATTTACTTGGTCATTAATGTTTACATATTCTATAAAAGGATTAATTGAGGTGCTTTTATGCATCAGTTTCAACTGGAATTCCATATCTTTAAGTGGTGTTTTGGTTGTTCAAAATGGTAGAGAAAAAAATTAATTTTTCTCATTCAATGATTTTATATTTCTGAAAATGAAAATCCATTGAACTGAGAGTTAAACAAAGCTGTGTGTATGGCGATGATGATTTAAGAGAAAGCATTAGCCATAAGTGGTTTGCTAGGTTCAGAACCGGAAATTCCTGACTTGGATGATGCAAAGCCCTCGGGTCGATCTGAGAAGTTCTGGGAGGGCAGAATAAAAAAATTACCTGAAAATGGCAACCTGTAACAGATCGAAATGGGTCACATATCATTGATTTAAGATAACTACAAGAATCTTAATTTTTTATGTTTTATTATAACTTATTTTACAACCTATTATATAACTTAGGTACCAGTATAAGAGCCTGTTGCACCAAGTCTTATATTTTTATTATAAGACTTTTTTTTTTTTTAATATAAATAAAATTAATCTTTTACAGTAGGTATATCGTCCATTAGCAAAATAGCTCAAGAAAATGTAATTATGGGAGAAGTTAGTTTTGGGTGCAGTCAAAAGAACACAGAATTAAGATAAAACTTATTATGCTGGTGCCGACATTTCGGCCTAAATTATAGGCCTTCTTCTGGGCGTTTGAAGAAGAGCGTCCCAACAATGAAGCAATGTTCTTTTGACTGCACCCTGAACTAACTTATATACACACAGTAAACCATTCTCACTTCACGAAACATTAATTAAATTTAGTGAACTGGATAGTATCGATAAATACCGATCATTTGAAACATTTTCTGTACTGACTAATGTACCTATTTAGCTGACCATAAATAACTCTTAGTATTCAATAAAAATTATTCAATTGGAATATTATCCAGAGCTCTGAGGAGCTTCACTTTCCTCATCAATTATTAGTGGAATCAATCATAATATAAATAGTATAATAAAAAAAGTACCATGGATGTGAAGGGATACCATTTATCTGCAAAACAGCTACTCGATTAGGGGAAAATATGGAAAACAAAATATAAGGCTTTAAAAAATTGTACACTTTTGGTATTGGAAGACGCAAAGGGCCCGGTGGCCATCCTTCCACTGTCGATAATGACCAAATTCCAAAAATTACCTGAAAGATGATTTACAATAATCTGATGTTTTCATTGAAATCACTAGTAGAAAACACTACGAACTTGTACAACCCAATATAAATGAACCTTTTATTATTGGTTGCTGGCTGATAAAGAGTTGGATCTGGGATATTTTCAAATAATATTGACAGGTTTGAAGTTAAATATAATCATGATTTGATATTTGAAATCTTCCACACTCCTCTATTTATGTAATATCTTTGGCCCTACCCACTTACTTCCGTTCCTGGACTGAAACAATCTAAATTTTAGGTATTTTGGATAACTGAGGATTATACATGTACATCTTGTAATAATCAGAATATTCCTAAAATATTCTGGATTTCATATAAAAAAAATCATATGATCAGATCTTTGAAAATCAATTCTGCTATGTATCAAGGGTACTAAGTAAGAAATTACATTTTTCATATTTACACCTAGGGCTTGAAGGGAGTTTTTTCATCTTCCATTTTATCTATTCGTTTATCTACATTTGGCATTATCTCCTCTTATGATAATTTCATTTTGTGATAATAATTAAGTAATTCATTAATTATTAAATAAATCTGTAAAAAGTGAGAATAAACTTGAGTATCAGGACGTAATAACTAATGGTTATTCGAGTATACAGTACTCATGGAAGTTGTTCATGAATGAAATGTCTAATACAAAAGACAAAGTGAGTTTAAACATCACATTTACCAAATGATGGTATTCTCTGTGATACAAATTTTACAAGAATGCTGCCGAGTAACGATTGAAGAGATTCCAACCACTTTTGAAATGAATTTTTTACGATGTACTCTAAAAACAATAAGTATTAGTACATCAAATAAAAGTTAACTCCACATTTTGAAAAGAAGTTAACTTCTTTTGGATAATCATCTAAATGACTCCTTCTCAAATTAAAATCAAGAATTATTAACATTTTTAAATTATAAGAATCCTTAAAAGAATCCTGGCTACATACCAGAACTTTCAATTGAATATCTATTTCAAATGGAATCGAATGGGTTTCAGAGTGTATATTTTATTTTTGTAAACTATATTTTAACTTTGTTGCATTGCTCTATGAATGAATCAGTCTAATGTTTCATGACTCGAGAAAGAAGTGTCTTCGAATGTAATCAATAAATCAAAATATTATTTATAAACGTTGATTAACTTATGAACAATTCAAAATGTTACAGTTTCAATATAGGTAAATGTTACTATCTGATAGCAGCTGGCATTAATTGTTCAATTGTAAATAAATATATATTGTAAAAAGTTTTGTATAAAACAAAACCTTAACATTATAAGAATATTTAAGGTTAGTAAAGTCTTTGTAAGATTGTATTCATTTATTGTGTCATGACATACTTGTAATGTATTTATAGAAAATAAAAGATTTGTTGTGTTTATTTTGATTTTTGATAGACAGATACAATTTTTTTAGATCTAAATTTTTGTTCAAATAAGATAATTCATGTTATATCGGCATTATTGCCACAATCGATATTTATCAGCACCCTGATAGGATAATGACACAATCCCGAAATTTAATTACTCTTCATGCATAAAACCATTACTGGTGCCTCCATATGCAGAATGAATAAATTTTTATTTGTCATTATTATTTTACTGGAACAAGTATATCATCTTTCAAATTAGTTGACATAAAAATCATCATTGTTTTGCTTACTTTCAGTGATCCTGTTTTAATTTTTCCCAACATAACAACAGTTAATTGGTACAAATTCAACTTAATAATAACCAATATTAAATTGAATCAAACATTTTATTGACAAGTGTTATAAAATTTATTTCATATTATATTTTATTAATGTTTTAATGATAAGTATTGGGATTATCTGTAGTGCAGTGGTTAACAGCTCTTCATACACAAGTCATGGCTTCAAATCTGCAGGTGGCCATAGGATTTTTTAACAGGTGTAACAAATCCTTGGTAATGCCAGATGGGACATAAAATGGTAGTCTCGAGCCTGTGCGATGTCAGGTACTGTTTAAACATCCCTATCCTAATTAAACCTGGATAGGCAAATCTAGGATTTAATTTAAATTTAGGATCCCCACTGTAGCATTGCCACAGCACCATAACGGGACGTTAAATAAATAAACAAACAGTGATAAGTATTATTATTTTTTTTTTTTTAACATTTTAGCATTTTAGAATGCTTATTAGGACAAATCTATTAAACACAGAATGTGTATTACTAAATCATATCTGAAATTTCAATAATTTAAAAAAAAAAAAAAAAAATTTATCTAATCTTCATGTATGTTTGGCCGAAACTTTAAACTAAATATATTTAGTTTAAACTTTAAACTAAGTATATTCAACTATACTTGAACAAACCTCCAAAGCACAGAGTTACTGATCACTGATTTGATCCCAATTGTGGACCCTGTTATATCAGCTATGAGTATACCTAAATTTGTAAGACCCCCTCCTCAGCTTCTAAAAGTGGGCACCCAAAACTTAAGGAACAAAAATGGCAGCTAAGCATTATTTTGGACAATATCCTCACTTTGCATGGCGATTAGGCAAGAAATAGTCTGGACCCCTTTATGAACAGAATCCATGACTCTTTATTGATTCATAATTTTCAAGAATAAAACTAAAGTATCTTTTAAAAAATGCTGAAAATTTTAGTAGTGTGATTTCAAATTGGTTTACACAATGATATGCATGCTTCTGAGATCTTTTTTTTTCTATTCATTTATTTATTGATATTTACAACTGTATTGATTAATACATCTAGTAAATTAGCTTTTAAATAAAAAACATGAAGAGGAACTGTAAAAAAAAGACCCATCTTCTTTCCAGACGCCTCGGAGGATTGTCAGGAATGGAAGAGGAAGCTAGGATTGAAACTAGTGGATTAGAGTGGGAGTGGAGTTTTACATGGAAGGATTGATACCTAGTTCCAGCCAAATCAGCTACATAAGGAATATTAAGGTCTTTATGGATGAGCTTATTCGTGACAAAGTAAGGAGCGTTGAGAATTTGTTGAAGGATTTTGGATTATGAGGATTGAAGCCACAAAGCTCAACTCCATAAGTCCAGATAGGTCTTATGATGGTCATGTAGATGAGTCTTTTGTAATTAAGTGGAAGGTTAGAGAGTCTATCTAGTAAATGTTGAAGTAACCGAAAGCGGCAAGCTGTTTCTTGTCGTTTCAGTCTGGTGAGGGGATTTCATGTTAGACCTTTGTCAAGTAGAAGTCCTAGGTAGCGGATCTGTTCAACTGGAACAAGCGGCATATTATTGAAGGATACTGTAGGGCAGGATATAATAGGTTTACGACGAACCACCAAATTTAAATTCAATCCTCTACTTTAACATTCTGGTTCTAATTATCTACAATACACTACCATGTAGCTGCCTAAATCTGAAATGAGGTTTGTTACTATGATTGAAGTAGTGAAACAGAATTTCGGTAATGGAGAATCAGTTACCTCAAGACTTCTGTATAGGGGGTGGGATATCAGGTTAAGTAATAATTTTACATGGTCTTATGAAAATAAGTTTTAGCTATGAAACTGCTGAGGGTTTTATATTTTTAAAAAGAGAGTAGTTCTATTCTACTAACCAAGGAAAACTAATCACTTCAAAAATTTAAAGCAGTGGTCCCCAAGTAGTGGTCTGTGGACCCCCAGCAGTCCGCAGATGATATACAGGGGGTCCGCAAGATTTTATTAGAAAATAATTTAAAAATTACTTTAACTTAAAATGTTTGTGAAGCCTTTACTTTTAATAAGAATATTGTTTAAACAGGGACATTCAATGTTCTAAGTGTTATAAATGCTAGTGATCACTGACAAGTGACTGCTACTACAAAATCACAACCATAAAATTGGGTCATTTTATAACAGTTTGTAAATATTGAGCTTAAATGACAGATGTAATTGGCACAAGATAATGAACAATATTTGATAACTTAATGAGTATTTTAATTAATAACTGTCTTGTGCTAGTTTTAAATTAATTTTTTTTAAATATTATAGAAACAATAAAGTGGAATTACGTGTATAAATACTAAGTAATGGAAGACAAATTTACAAAAATGATAAGTAAAAACAGAAGATGGATACAGACTGTAAAGCAAGAAAACAACAGAAAAACACGCCAACATCGAGACAGACATAAGGAAAAGAAGACTGAAATTCTATGGGCACATACAAAGACTACCTGAAACAAGACTGACACGACAAATACACGAAGCAACAGCAGCACTCAAAAGCACTACGAACTGGGTCAAACAGTTACTAGAAGACTTACGAAGAGCAGACATAGAGAAGAGGAAATCCAAGACAGAAACATATTTATAGACAATTATAGGTGAAATAATCAGGAATCAGTCATTTTTTTAATTTTTTTAATTTTGCCAACGTTTCGGCTTAGGGCATTACTGAGCCATGTCTAAGCATAAACTCTTTATCAGTCAACCATTCTTCATGCTGGCCATTTTCTAGGTATTCCTAATTAAGTCTTTCATATATTTATATGGTCAATGGAGATGTTAATTCCAAAACTAACTTATTTGATTGTTTTTGTATTAAAATCAAGAACTGTTTTTTTACTGTATTAATAACATTATATTAAAGTGGTGGAATGAAATGTTTTCATATGATTTGGAATGAAACTAAATGCATAATTAGTAACTTTAGAAAATAATTGCATTTCTATATGGTGTTTTTAAATGACTTGAGAATTCATTGGATAAATTTAAACAGAAGATTTAGATAAAACTAAATGATGAGAATATGGATATGTCAAAATATCGATTTTGTAAAGAATGTCCTTCAGTACCTTTTGGAAATAAACATCTCAATGATTGAAACACATATTACAGGTTGTTGGGCTGAAGTCCTCATTTCTTTTTGTACTTATATAAATATAGAAACAAGTGTAGAATTAGGCTTAGCAACCTGTAAAATTTATTTAAATAATAGACCACATAAAAGTTTAAAAGACTCAATAAGGAATTCCTTGAAAATGGTCAAATGACGGGAATGTTGGAGGAAATAAAGAAAATTGTTGATTAAAACTGGATCACTTTTATAATTGTTACATTAAATTGAGAAAATCACCCAAACGAAAGAAATCACATCAAATATATTCATTTGTTTAAGTTTATTGTCAGTAACTAGAAAGATTCGTTGATTTGGTACAATGAATATAAATATAACTTTTTAACTCACTATTTGTGAATTCTCCAGTTTCTTTTATATAAGGTTCTGGCAAAGTTACTATCAACTATAATTAAAACGAAAACATTGAACATTATTGTTTTTGTATTTTGGCTATTCATCAATAAATCATCACTTATGGTCCTAAAATAACCTATTTATTCCTAGATCAAATTTATGTTTAATGAAACATTTTAAAGAAAAAATTACCTTCATTTATGTCACCTGGGTTATATTACCTTCTCTTCTCATTGAGAAGTTCTTAATAAGTTTTTTTTTTCTTTTTGATATATTTGTTTTGCTATAACAGAAATAAATAGGAGACTAAAATTTTATTGAGCTAACTTAAACAAAGAATGGTTTTGTTTTAAAAGTAAAGTCTGCATGTATTTAATCAAATCACAAAAGTATTCGGAATTCACTATTATTCTGTAATTCACTTGTTGTTAACTTATTTTTATGTTTTTAAAGAATTGCTACCCACTTTATAATGTTAGGAGGAGGGTATATAATAGCTAAAACCAAAAATTACGACAATAATCATTTTACTTTTAACGTTTTGAACGTTTATTTACGAAAAAAATAAAAATAGTGTATGTTAATGGTGTCAAAAGTATTCGGAGTTTCGTGGTTTCCTGGTTATATTCATTAATTGTTCATAAATAAACATACAGTTGCTAAAAACTTTTGTATAATTATACGTTTTAGCCTACTAGGAATTGATCTTACTAATTAATTGATTGTTTGGTATGAAATATTATCCCACTCAAGCACTTAATGTTTCTAAAAATGAGGCCATTTTTATTTTGAATATCGTATTTCCTGATTTTCCTTTTTAGTGAGACCCAAAAATAGTTTAAATTTGAAAGAAATAATGGAAGAGGCATTTCGAGAACCTTTTGAAAAATTTGCAGCAACTAAATATGAATAGATAACGTATATATGTCCAGAGTCATGGTCGCGCATATAATTCTGGCTTTTCATACCTAAAAAATACACAAACCTATCAATAATTCTGTCCATGAATCCAATGTTATCAAACTTTTTCAAAGAAAAACGCACGTAACTATCACTGACCGCTCAAGTTGTTTTACTATGGCATAATAAATTCTTTATTTGGTTTCCTCTAAACCATAATCTTTTCATAAGAACCATGTATTTTTGTATGGGAGTCATCTGTAAACATTTTAATTCACCAACCTTCTCTTTGAAAAATATTACAAACGTTCAGCCTAATCTCTTATTTCCTTGCCTGCTGATAGACGTTTTCCGTACTTCTTGTACCATGTTTTCTAAATAAATTTTTTTTAGAACTCAGGGAACAGTTGAAAAACTTATTGTGTATCCAGAAGTTCTGAAAAATTCATAAATAAGCTAAGGTTTACTCATTTGAGGTATTGTTTTTATATTTGATGAATAATCAGTCTTTCAGTAGTAACATTTAATATTTTTTGGACGCTTACTTTTTTGCTTTTATATTTTATTATCATATGATCTACACTGTACATAGTCATCCATATATTCTCATCAATTTTTTTCAACATCTCAACTATTTCTCTTAGCGTTAATGGGTGAACGTGTTAAAATTTATTCGAGAGCGTTGAACGATCGTTGCGTTTTTATTTTAGGGTCTTATTTAAACAAAAAAAAAAAAAATCTTTTAATGGTTTGGTATATATTACATGAGAGAGGAGAATTGCTTAGACCATAAAATTATGTCGAAGATTGGTGAGAATATTAAAATTTGAAACCATTAAACAACAGGATATTACGATTTCCGAATACTTTTGACACTGAACGATCTTGTAATTTTACATTATTAATCGGATATTTTTAAAAACAATAAACTTTTCGGTTATCTGGTCAGTGATTGGACTTTGTGGGAGTCTCGTTTAAAGATTTGGGAGTGAAAAAGAATTATAGAAATATACTAATTAAACGAAAGAAATACGTATTCGAACACTTTTGACACTCACTGTACATAGAACTTGAAGGTTTTAAGTTATTTATTTTATTTTACGCTAGTAATTAATATTAAATAAATAAAATTTTATCATCCTCTGATTGTTTGTTTATTTATTTAACGTCACTCTATGCTACTATGCTAATCGGACGATGCTACAGTGGGAGTTCTAAATTTGCTACCAGTATCATCCTCTGAGATTGACTGAATGTTGCTCGTGCGGTTAAAAATAACGACGTTACATCAATCTTTTAAATTGAATAATATAGAGCAAAGTAATTTTATGTAACAGGTTCGTTGTTGTTTGTTTATTTATTTAACGTCACTTTATGCTACTATGGCTAATCGGACGATGCTACAGTGGGAGTCCTAAATTTTGCCTATCCGGGTTTTATTAGGATAGGGATCTTTAACGAGTACCTGACATAGCACAGGCTCGGGACCACCTTTTAACGTCTCCTCCGAAGGACGGCGTAACTAAGGATTTTTGACTCCCATTAAAAAATCCTAGGACCACCTGCGGGTTTGAAACCCATGACCTTTAGCATGGGAGGCTGTTACGCTAGCCACTCAGCTACAAGTGATCCCGTAACAGGTTCGTTATCAACCACTTATTTCAAAATCTGCGCATGCTTAGTACGAAAAATATGCGGGGGGGGGGGGACAAAACTATTATTTTCTCAAAAGCGCATGCCCAGCACGTTTGTTCCTAGACAAAATAGTATCGCTGATGTGCTGGTAGCAAAATATTGGTGTGGGCACGAGTCTAATTACATTTCCAATAAACGGCTTAAATGATTTCGATGATGGATCACATTACTCAATGGGTTTTAGTGATTGTGACTTCGAAACAATTTGATATGATTTTGAAAAGAAATCATTATATTTCAAATTTACCCGGCTTTTTGTTATGTATTATATCATAAATTTTACTAATTTTAATTATTAAATAAAAAGTACTATTTTATTTTTTAATGTTTTTATTATGACGTGGCACTAACCGGAAAGACGATGCCATCTGTTTACACTTTTTTAATATTTCTTTTGTTAAAAAACAAAACAAAATCTATTCAACATCATGTGTGTTTTATTAGCATATGTAATTTGTTTTCATTTCTATACTAAAAATAAAAAATAATTTAATTTAAAATTAAAATCGATAGGGTTATTTTCGTAGTAAATTTTAAAATATATAAAGATATATAAAAAAAAAAAATGCATAATATTTTTGTTCTACTAATAGTAGTACAAGGAACTACATTCTTAAATACCAAATCAGTAAATGTAAGTGGTGGATGGTTCACCATTTGTTATAAGCTAAATTTATTTAGAATAAATATTTGGTTTTATCTACCATTTGATTTAAAGGGGAGTAGTAAGGAAACCATAATAACTGTGGAGGAAAAGAAAGGCAATAATAAATAAATAAATATATTATTATATATATATATATATATATATATATATATATATATATATATATATATATATATATATATTTATTTATTTATTTATTTTTAACATAGTTTTTTCTCCAAAAAAATACCAATGATATCAAATAAATCAATATATTACCCTTATACAAAAAATCCATAATGTTTGTAGTTAGAAAATATTTCATTAACTAAATAAGTTCAGTCAAACCAAATTTAGTATTCGAGGAGGCTTGTTTGATGGTAATATTTTTATTTTTTATTTATTGTAATAAATCTTGTACAAGGAGTCTTGGAGTACATTGCAAAATTGAATTTGATAAATAGATAAAAAATATTCAATGAGGATTTTCAAATCAATTTTTTTAATTATTGTAATTTTTAGTTGTGAATCGAATAAAAATGAACGCTTTTACCATAAGATAAAAACCTTTAAAATTAACCTAACCCGACAAAATAAAAAAAATAATTTAAGGGAGGAACCCCAACCCGGGAAACACAGCAAGGAAATGTTCAGCTGCAGTACCAATTAAGGTCATAACTAGAGTCCATTATTCCAAGCTTCAAGCTTTTTCATTAATCTTTTCGAATTCCTAACTGTTTTATAAAAAAGGTTTCACATTTTATTCGTTTTAAACCGTTCAAAAGTAAAAATAAAAACCTTGTATTCTAATCAATTTCCGGCTGAAAATAGGAATGTCGCGATGATGAATGTCAATTTTTATTCGAAATACATATGATAGCCAAGGTTAATTAAATAATCCAAAAACATTTCAGGTTATTGACACAGTTAAGCATTAAAGAAAACAAAATTTAAATATCTTTACTAAAATCTCTAAAAATGTTATATAATGTCTGTCAAATCAATGAGTTCAAGTTATATAAATACCTGAGAATAAAAAATAATGGATACCACAGAAGTTGTATTATGAATAATCATTGCAAGGAAATACCGTTATTGAATGCTTGGCCCCCCGTCGATCAGAACATGGTGCCGCCTAGTTGCGAGGGCAAGGATGGAAAAGCACTAGTCATCGGCATATATACGCATTGGGATGATCCTGAATCTCCCCATGTCTCACTCACCAAAACCGCCATGAAATATAATGAATTCACCTGCAACAAACTAATGGAAAGCTTTAAAGTCTCAGGCTCATTCCTCAAGCTTGGTGAAGTGAGATTATTTTTCAATATAGAACCTTCATTTCCAGTAGTAGCAGTTGTAGGCTTAGGTCACGAATGTTACGGTTATAACAAAACAGAACAACGGGACGAATCGAAAGAAGCAATCAGAGTGGGAGTTGGGGCCGGTTGTCGAGCAGTTCAGAATTTGAATGTGGGCAAGTTGTTCATTGAAAGCTTTGGTCACACTGAATCTGCTGCAGAAGGCGCCGCTTTGTCATTGTGGGTTTATCAAGACTTGAAGAACAAGAGTAAAAAGAAAAGGGTACCCTACCTTGGCCTTTATGACGACTGCGATTGGACTGGCTGGCAAATCGGGCTAGAGAAAGCTTCGGCTCAGAATCTTGCCAGGCAGCTGATGGAAACTCCAAGCAACATTATGACTCCCACCGCATTCGCCCTCAGTGCTGTGGAAGCATTGTGCAAATCCGGCGTGAATGTTGAAATAAAAGTTCAAGAATGGGCTAAAGAGAATCACATGGAGGCTTTTCTGGCTGTAGCCAGGGGCTCCTATGAGCCACCAGTGTTTTTAGAAGTGAGTTATAACGGTTGTGACCCATGCGAGCCACCAATAGTTTTAATAGGAAAAGGAATAACCTTCGATTCTGGTGGCTTGTGCCTCAAGAGTAGCCAAGATATGGTTCACATGCGAGGGGACATGTCAGGAGCTGCCTGCGTGATTGCTACCATCAGGGCTATCGCGGCGCTGAAACTACCCGTCAATGTCCGCGGATGCATACCTCTGTGTGAAAACATGATTGGTGCAAGTGCTACCAAACCTGGTGATATTATCAGGGCTATGAACGGCAAAACTATATTGATTGCCAATGTTGACTATGAAGGACAGTTGGTATTAGCAGATTCTTTGTCATATGCACACAAATATCACCCCAAATTTATTCTTGATGTTGGAACAGTATCTAAAGGTGCTGAAACTGTCTTGTCTAACTCTGCGTCTGCCGTTTTTACCAATGATGAATGTTTGTGGTCTTCGATTTTAGCTGCAAGTATCCACACCGGTGATAGGATGTGGAGGTTCCCCCTATGGGAGGCTTACAGTGAACAAGTGGTTCCTCATCATGTTGCTTGTGACTTATCTAATCTTCCCGATGGGAATAATGCATTTACCTGTGCTGTAGCTGCGTTCTTGAGATATTTTATATGCGATGAAAAATGGATTCATATTGATACATACGGTGTGATGTTGGAAAATGGAGATATCCCCTATATGAGAAGAGGTATGTCTGGACGTCCTACAAGAACTCTGATCGAATTCCTTGCACAATTTGCGTGCCAATCACCACCCTAACCATGTGAGAAATGATTTCAACTTCTTAAACCTTTTATGTTTATGTAAAAGTAGTTTTTGTGTAGTCAAAAACTTCAATATTCGTTATCAAATGTGATGTAGTTTCAGCAGTGACGAAGTTGTTGGCTACCAAAATAACCTAAATAAAAAAAATATATCCCAACTATCCTCAGACTGAAAAAAAAGTATAAAAGGAGTAAAGATTTAATTTGAAAGTTAATTGCTTTTTTATTTCTTAATTTTATTACATATAGCTAGCTTTTTTATGAGTTTTAATATACACTTGTAAGATGTGATACTAATGGTAAGGGTAACTACGTGTATATTGAAGATAATAACTTCTGCAGCTTATTTTACTTTTTTTAAAACTATTTAATTTTGTACCAATTGTATTTCCACACACTTTTAAATACAAATTAGTACTAAAATAATCTGTACAGGAAAATTACTTAATATAACAACAAAACATTATAATGGTGAAACAATTTTAGAGTTTTTTAAATATTCAAATTGCTTGGATATACAATACTGATACCTCATCCCTTTTACCGAATATTATTTCAATAAGATTTGATTAAACCAAAATAGTTTAGTCCTAAAGTCTTATAACCTTCATCTTGATAACGTTTATCTATTTTTAGATAACATTTTCAAGATGTCTGAAATCTGACTTTAAAGTACAACCTATTAAAATCACTAAATGTGAAAAAAAAATCTGGTGCGGGCAACACACGACTTTCACTTACCTCGATTTTTAAAATCAATGAAAGAATTTTCAAATACAGTTAGAGATACAAATACGTGAAACTATTAAGGAATTAATCAAATTTAATTTATATAGAAACATGTGTTTTATTAAAAAATCTATTATATTATTATCTACAATGATCAGTTAGTTTTATCCTCTTCTCATCACTCTCTATTAACTTCTAAAAGCTTGTGTATGAGATGATATTTTTTCTAAAATCTTTAGCTTTCCAACGGTATATTATACATGTATATTACTGCTCTTATGTTCAAAAACGAAAAATTGCATTAAAAAATATTTTTTCTGTTTTCTCCTTTAGTTGGGTATCGAATTTATTCAATTTATATATTTACCTGTTTTTCATCAGCGTTAACAAGATAATCTAGTTATTATTATTGAATCTACAAAATTAAAGGTACTTTAGGGGAAGAAAATTTATCGGCATTTAAGCCCTGTCAGACCATTTTTATCCAAATAAAACCTACATGATATTAAAGCCCATTAAATTTTACATCGATATGATTTAATCAAAATCATCGGAACCGTTTTCTAGAAAATCGAAAAAAGGTGGGAAATGCATGGTATAAAGTGCCTCTTCTGGTAAGCTCATTATGATGAAAAAAGTTTTGTCACGTCTCGGGCGTATGGTTGTCTTAAATATGAAATTTCAGTTTCATAGGACTTACCCTTTCCGCCCTGGAGTTTACCACACACACACACACACACACACACACACACACACACACCTTTTTGCGGGACTTATTTGGACTCAGGGGACCCTAAAACGTGTATTTCCGTTGAAAACTGGAATTCGAAATTTTCACGATCGCAATACTTCACCTTACTATATATAGTAAATTTTATATTTCCATACTTACTGTATGGAATCAAATATCAATATATAAAATGTTGAGGAGTTACGAAATTTTAAATGAGTTAAGAAAGGTTTAAGGAATTACATTTATTATCGATGGAAACATTTTTTTTTTTAGATCAAATAATGTAATAACAGAAATTATTATGCACAACAATCACTAAATTTTATCTGCTTCACATCACCCTCCATTACTTTATACAACTTTGTTTATTAGATAACGTTTGTTTCTAAAATCTTTCCAAATTATATTTCCAACATCAATATTTCTTTTCTTATTTGATGATAAAAAAAATTAGCCTTGATAAATATGTCTGATGTTTTCTCCTTCATTTGATTATTATATTTCTTCATATTTTCATAAAACTTTGTCAATGTTAACATTGAGAAATTGTTAACTATTATTATTCAATAGAATTAGTGTTTACCCAGTACAATACTCTAATATGTATTTTGATTTTATATTTTATTTCGTGTGTTTCATTTGATGTCATTGTTGCCGCCAAGTTTAGTTCAACATTCCCTCACCTCCAGCACAATATTTTTTAATTTGACATTTTTAAATTGTTGCAATCTCCCTCGTTCAATCGATACGTATTTTGTATTTGATTTAAATACTTCACACCTTTTTACTTACCCTCTCCCCTCCCCTTAACATCTCATATTTTCCATCATATCCTTTTTTCACAGAGAGAATGTATACTTGTTCACTATATTTCATATTTCAATTTTTTTCATTTTTTGGGAATGTTGACGTTTTGTAAGTCATATATATGTAACTTTTTTTAAACATGTTCACACCATAATCTAATTATTTTACTTTCATTAAATTATTAAATATTTTATTGCGCTCATTTGTTTCTAATTATTATTTATTATTTCTACTGTATAAAATGTTCAGTAACATTCCAACATACATAGCATCTTCTCGTTTTGAATCATGACGGATATGAGTAGGTAGGGAATTCCAGAGTTTTTGTTCTATGGATAGGAATGTAGAGGTCAGAATAGATCTTGTTTTGAGGCAGTGGATTGACGATTTAAATTGCAGAAGTCTGTAGATATAGGGAGGTAGCTGGAAGTGGATGATTTGGTAAAGGAATGATCCTAGGAAATATTGTCTGCGGATAGAGGGAAGGAGCCACTTTAACTCACTGTATAAATGGGTCACATGAGACCTCTTCGGTGTGCCGAGCACAAATCTTAAAAATATGTTCATAATTCGTTTAAGCCTGTCCTCGAGCACAATCGAGAGGCCACCATATACGCCGCAGCAGTAGTCAAAGTGGGGAAAAAAAAAGTGAGGAGACAAGGAGCTTAAGGATGGATAATGGAAGAAGATGGCGGGAGCGATGGAACATTTAAGTATACTTATTGTTCTTCGGGATATTTGGGCAATATGGGTTTTCCATGAGAGGGTTTGGTCAATGGTAATACCCAGGTTTTTGATAGAGGAAGTGAAGGTGATTGGTTGATCATTTAGGGTGAGACTTGGAAATGTAGTATGGGATCTGAGGAGGGAAGGATAAGTAGATCTGGAAATCATAAGTCGTGGGATCAGTGATGGATGGAATTGGGAAGACCATTGATGTAGGGATTAAAAAGGAGAGGACATATGCTTGGACCCTGGGCCACACCTGCCGAAAGAGCAAGGAAGGCAGATAGAGGATGATTAGGAATGGTGACAACTTGAGTCCTATTAGAGAGAAATGATTTAAACCAATGAATAGCGCTGTTGGAAAAGGATAGGGACTGTAGTTTGGAAAAAAAGGATAGAGTGATCAAGTGACATTGTATGTAATATACAATTTATTATATATTATAACTTGCTGACTCGGAAAAAGTTTTTCTGCCATATAAATTATTTCTAGTGAATATTTTGATCGTTAAATAAGTGTGTTGAGATGGTATCTATAACAGAAAGTGAATTTACTACCGATAAAAAAAAAATAATAATAAGAAAAAATAAAATAAGAAAACATCTTTAAATTTTATCAATTCAATACATTTCAAATATGTGTTAACTACGAACCGGCGTTAACACACACATGGAAGGCTAAAGATTTTAGAAAAATATTATTTTTTATACAAATTCATACGAAAATACTAAAATCGCAATTAAAAGATCCGAAGGTAGGGGAAGAAGGGTGAAAATTTAGGATTGGTGTTTATTTTTTTGCCAAAAAAACATTTCGTAAAAAAAAAAAAAAAAAAAAAATTTTTTTTTTTTTAGACATCCGATTCACCTATCGCTATTTAATATACTTTAGGACCGATTTTCTTATGTACCAAACATACTATAAAATCCCTGAAATTTGGTCGTGCCGTCTCGGAGGAATACGACCACAAACAGAATAACACGAGATTTTTATATATTGGTTATATTATTAAAAATATAATATATTATTAAAGATATAATTTATTATTAAAAATATAATATATTATTTAAGATATAATTGATTATTAAAAATATAATATATTATTAAAATATAATATATTATTAAAGATATATTAATAAAATATAATATCTTATTAAAAATATAATATATTATTTAAGATATAATTGATTATTAAAAATATAATATATTATTAAAATATAATATATTATTAAAGATATATTAATAAAATATAATATCTTATTAAAGATATAATATATTATTTAAATATATTATTATAAATATTACTAAAATATAACATATAATTAAAAATTTAATGTATAATACATTATTAAGAAATAAATAGATTATTTAAGAGGTGGAGTATTTTATTAGAGGAAGAAAGCCGCATATCCTCTTGCCTCTGTGCAATTACAGGACGAATGAATTATGACAAAGAACTTCATTTTTCAACATTATTTTTTAAAAAGAAAATTATTGAATTACTAGTCAAATGAATAAAAAGATATGGAACAATTTTAATATACAACAATACAAAATGGTAAGTAATGTTATGACAGCACTCCACAGGGACTTCTACTTCGGTTTTTCTGGTTGATCAGGTACCGGATTGCAAGTGTCGGGACTCTTGCAAGCAAACTGTGCGAGAAATTCGATCAGAGTTCTAGTCGGACGACCAGACATCCCCTTTCTCATGTATGTTGTTTCACCACTCTCTAGCATCACACCGTATGTATCAATATGAAGCCACTTGTGATTACAGACAAAATTGTTCAAAAAAGCAGCAATGGTGCATGTAAATCCATTGTGTCCGTTGGGCAAATTCGTCAAATCACATGAAACATGTGTCGGTACGATTTGTTCGCCATAGATTTCCCAAAGAGGGAACCTCCACATTCTATCTCCTGTGTGAATACTTGCTGCTTTCAAAGAAATCCACAAGTTATCATCATTAGTAAAAACGGCTGATGCGGCGTTCGACAAGACAGTTTCAACACCCTTCGATATCGTTCCTACATCGAGGATGAACTTGGGCTTGTATTTATGAGCATAACATAAGGCGTCGGCTAACACTAGTTGACCCTCAAAGTCAGAGTTAGCTACCAGTATCGTCTTACCATTCATAGCTCTTACAATGTCACCAGGTTTAGCTGCACTTGCTCCTAACATGTTTTCACAAAGCGGTATCAGACCACGAATATTAACTGGAATTCTGAGAGAAGCCAATGCCCTCACAGTAGCCACTACACATGCAGCTCCACCCATATCACCACGCATATGAACCAATTCTTTATTACCTTTCAGACACAAACCTCCAGAATCAAACGTAATTCCTTTGCCAACTAACACAACAGGAGGTAAACACGGATCACAGCCATTGTAGTTTATTTCCAAGAAAATAGGATTTTCATACGAACCTTTAGATACTGATAAGAATGCTTCTAAATTGTTCTCTCTTGCCCATTCCTTAGTTTTGATTTTAATGTTTACTCCTACTTTGACTAAGGCTTCTACGCTAGCGATAGAAAAGGCCGTTGGAGTCATTATATTGCTCGGAGTTTCCATGAGCTGCCTGGAGAGGTTCTGTGCCGAAGCTTTCTCCAAACCTATATTCCAACCAGTCCAATCGCAATCGTCGTATAATCCGAGGTATGGTACTCTTTTCTTCTTCATCTTGTTCTTTAAATCTTGATAAACCCATAGGGCCAATGCAGCTCCTTCAGCTGAAGTTTCTGCATGACCGAAACTTTCAACAAGTAATTTATTAACACTTAAGCTCTGCGCCGCGCGACACCCAGCCCCTACAGCTATCCTAATAGCTTCCTTTGCTTCATCACGCTGTTCGGTCTTGTTGTAACCGTAACACTCGTGGCCTAAACCGCAGACTGCTATGATAGGAAAAGAGTGGTCAATATTGAACAATAACCTGGCCTCACCTAACTTGGGAAATGGACCTGCACTCCTCAAGGTTTCTAGGAGTTTTCCACAGCTGTATTCGTTATACTTCATCATCGTCCGTGTCAAGGCTATTTGAACTACATCAGGGTCGTCATTATGACTATATATTCCTAGCATCAGAGCTTTTCCCTCTTTGACATCGCCTCCACAATTGAATCCAGGCTCTATAGGTTCGGGCCAAGCACTCACCAAAGGATACTCTTTACAAAGGGAACTGTAGGGCCTAGATACCGTTTGCAGGCCACATTTGTTGAGATGAATAGCGGAGCACGAGCTGGAAACCTTCAAGAGTCGTACGGTGCTGGCAATCATTTTGTATGTGTAATGAACTGATTTTTTTTATTTTTACGTGTTTGAATTTTGTAGTTTAATTTGTATAAGTTCAGCAGCACATGATTATTTGTTTTGGACCAGCCAGATGTTATCTGACATAGAATTTTATTTTAATGTTTAGTAAAATATATTGATTATTGTCAATTAGCTTCATGAGATATTTTCTTTTCGAAACTAGCTGTTTACTGTTATAAACAGATTAAAAACTTCCAAACTAATATGTGTTTAGTTTGACAGCAAATTTATCTTTTAGAGACCACTCTAGTTTAAAAATGACTTACTGAAGCTATCCATTGCATTAAATTGGATCGATAGTTAAATATTTCAATAAGTAATATCTAATAATCATTATGAAATTATTTATTTTGATTTACCATTATTCATTATTTCATTCGAAGTTAATCGATCATATTTATATTTATCGATTTTTAAGAGTGAAATATACCAAAATACAATTTTGAGATGAAATTTTAATTTTAAAATGGAGGGGGGTTGAACAATCTACAATAGGATAAAAATATTATTACAAGCAAAGCCGCCTAAGGATACACGATGTATAAAGACGAAGTCAAAACTTATCTGTCGAAAAGACATAACTAAAAAAAAAAGTGTAATTCATAGGAAACATAATCCTACAAAAACAAATATATATAAACGAAATAAACAAAAGAAAAAAAAAAACAGGAATAGACAGAGAAAGTAAGAAAGAGAGAGAAAAAGTTGGAATTCATTCGTTAAACAAAATCCTAATTATAAAAAATGTTTGAAACACTGAATATTACCGGGGCAGTTCTCTACCAGATCCACATTTTTAGAAATTAAAATTGTAAAGAATAATTTTTTTAACGTTCTTCTTAAAATGAAGCTAAGTTAAAGCTCTATGTTCATATCGCTCTATAAAATCACCATATATCCTAAATCAACGAAGTAATCCATGAAGTAAAATGCTATAATGAAGAGCTATTTTCATTGCAGTGTACCTCAAGACATTGGAGAACAATCATTTAAACAGCCAGTGATTATTATTACATCTGTTATATATAATTCATATTATATAGTATTGTTCTGTTCCCACCTCCCACCAACGAAGTACTCTGTTGACGCATGCGCGGTACTGTTTTCTTGTGCTAAGCCTTTACTGCGCATGTGCCGCTGAAAATATAGTTGAGTTAGGAACAGACATTTTGGTTTTATGTTAAGCCAATAGAGTGCTGCCAATGGGCAGTTTCTCTTCACGTTTTTCATGTGCATATCTTTATCAGCATATTTACTTGATGTATTGTAGTATACAGTTGTAAATTTCAATAAAATATATACATAATGTTAAGCTAGGTTCTGACTGCATTATGGAGTTTTTGACTGTTTCCTCTCCAGTCCTCGACCACTTGGAAACTAACAGAAATATTTATTAAATAAAAAATACTTATATAAGTTATGAGGAAAGCCTGATAGTAATCAAGTCAATGAAAAATAAAATACTAGAAGGAATTAGTCCGGGAAGCGGTCAATGAATGAAATAATTAAGTACTTTCAACCATTTATTTTCTGCCAACGTTTCGAACCCCATTGTGGGTCATCATCAGGGTGTATTGTAGGCGAATGGAAGCTAGTTTTCCAATTTATTGGTTCGAGGAATAAAAACAACTAAATCATGAAAGAACGAAATAATTTCATAAACCTATCCAATAGAAAAATTCAAGCTAACTAAAACAATTCCAGTCAACGTAAATCTCTGACATTAATTATAACCTTCAGCATAATAATACTGGAGATTTCCGTTGTGGTTAAGTCCTGTCTGTTTATGGCAGTTTGGATAAGTTTAATTTTAGGTATTTTTTTAAAAATGTTCTTCAATGAAACGAGGAATTTTAAGACACTGGACTTTTACGAACTTTGAGGCTGCTAGTTCGTGATAAAGCCAATATAATTAATATTTTGTGCTCATCATCTCCATCATCCCGACTCTTGGACTGGTCCGACGATCCGTTTAAGGGCTTTTCTTTCAAATCGGTCAAATTTTTCAGTGACATTGTTGTTAAACGTCCATTCATTATTACCGGCTGCTCACCAAACTACTTCTGAAAGCTTAATTAGAGCAAGATGTACTTTATTTTCTGCAAGTAATCTAGCTCTTATCTCCTCATATTCATTGATGAAGGTAAGCAGCTGAAATTATTTACCACTTCTAATGTTTAATCCAGATAACCCATATACGATGAGGTTGCACGGCCTCCTTTCTTATTAATGCCATCACTTTGATTTTTTCCTCATTAACTTTGAAACCCGCCGCGCTTGATGAATAAATTCGCCTCCAACACAAGCTAGAGATCTTCCAAAGAACACTGTAACCCTCGTCTCATAGATTGCCCACACTCAGTGGAGAAGGGTGTGGGTTCAAATTTGTCCTGGTCTATTATTCAGGGCGCCACGTTATTTTTTTTTTAATGTAAATAACGAAAACATTAAACATAAACTTTAAAGTAAGACCAGTTATTATTTTAGGTTATAAAGAAGTAAATAAATTAAATTCTGGCTGTACCTTTACACATACAATAAATAAACAAACATAAAATTTTCCGTATAATAAAGATAAAAAAAACCATGTATATTTAATTAAAGGATAAAATAAAAAAACAATTCACACATACAAAATATATTTACATCAACCAAAATAAAAAAAACCTACTTTAGAATATTATAAAAACAAAACTATTTATACTTAATTATATTTTTATAAACAAATAAAAAATAAAAAACCCATAATATCCTCTAGTAAATCTATTATATTATCTATAGTCCTTATTCCTCTGGCCAGTAGGATTATTTACAACAACACAACACAGGGAGGCGGGTTAATAGTGCTCTCCCAATTACCGTAAGTCCTCGTGTGACAGTTCTCCTTCCTCCAATCTCCTTTCCGGAAAAATCTCCCGGCTTCCTCACGAAGTCGTCGGGATGTGTAGTGGAGGAGAACAAATCCAGCGTAGCTGCCTGTCACTCGGGTGTCTTCTTACTGCCACTCCGTGCGCCTCTCTGTCTTATCGCATGTGAGATGCGCATGCACCTTCTGCGCCTCCCCACCACTACTTACTTGCGTATTTAGGTACGGCCCGAATATATTACTAATATTATTTACATATACTAGTGCTATTAATAATTACAACCGTAACACCCTCCCTTTACCTCCAAAAAAAAGAAAAAAAAAGGATAAAAACCTCAGAACATGAAAACCAACAAGTAACTAAAACATTTTCTAGGGAAAACTGCCAAATATTTCACTCATCCTGCGGGTCCAGTTTCAAATCCTGTACGTGCCATACACCTATGCTGACAGCAGATTCAATGTCCTCCAATTCCACTATAATGGGCGATATTATTTTCCTGATTCTACACTTCTTGTATATTGGTGCCAACTTACTTGAGAAGTAAGCCGACGCGTCCGAGAGATGATGAGTTTTGCACCAAACGATTTGCCCAACCTGATAATCTATTGGTCTCCGCCTAAGGTTGTAAACCTTTCTACTTTTCTCATAGGCGTCCTTCAAGTGTTTCCTAACGACTTCGAATAGTTCGGGCATTTTGTTCATCTTTGACATGTGTTTCGTACGATGAAAATCTAATTGTTTAGGATGACCATCCTCGTTCCCATGATCCTCTCCTGTCCTCGCTAATTCACGTCCGTGATTGATATATGCCGGCGTAAAACCTGTTGACTCATGCACAGCAGTCTTTAAGGCAAATGCCACTTTGCATAGCTCCCTGTCCCAAGACCTGTGGTTGTCTTTAACGTATGCTGCAAGCATACATTTGATCACCCTATTGACCCTTTCAGTTGGGTTGGCTTGCGGGTGATAATATGCCGTAAACCATGTAGTCACTTTGTAAATTCCCATCAGGTTCGTGAACTCTTTCCTTTTAAATTGGACCCCATTGTCACAAATTATTATTTGAGGAACCCCAAACATGAGAAATACTTGTTCTTCCACAATTCTTGACACATTTTTGGCCGTTGCTTGTCTCAAAGGCACCAAGATCGAGTATTTAGAAAAATAGTCAGTCACACAAAGGATAAATCGATGCTGCTTGGTCGTAAGCGGTAAAGGTCCCATTAAGTCGGCACTAATAATTTGCCAGGGATATTCCGCAACTTTCTGTTGTCCCATCAAACCTGCTGGCTTCTGTTGACTTGGCTTAGTTTCCAAGCACGTTTGACACCTTGCTACGTATCGTCTGACGTCTGCGTTCATTCCAGGCCAATAATATTTCTCCTTGAGTCTCCGTAGCGTCTTGAATGAGCCAAGATGACCTGATATCGGACTGTCGTGAAATTCCATGAGAAGGTTCTTCCTATTCGATTTGGGAACTACAATCTTCCAAGGTCTGTCTTCGCCTAGAACATCAGCGTTGTCGATAACTCGCTTCATGAGTACCCCATCGTTGATAGCCCACTCAGGATAGGACTCTGGCTGGTTTAAAATTTTGGATATCATGGTGGTATACCATACGTCTGGCTTGTTCCAGTCCGTTCTAATATTAACATTCGCCACCTCATCGGCGTCTTCTAAGGACCTAGAAAGAGCATCCGCGATCTTATGTAGTTTTCCGGGTCTGTGAGTGACTGAAAAACTGTATTGTTGCAGCTTTACTGACCATCGCGCTAGTCGACCATTCGGATCTTTTAAGTTATGAAGCCATTTTAAAGCCATGTGATCGGTTACGACAGTGAACTCCATTCCCTCTAAATACGGACGGAATTTTTCAATAGCCCATATCACAGCAAGACACTCCAACTCTGTCGTCGTATACTTCCTCTCCGCAGCTGTAAGACCTCGGCTTGCATAAGCGATTGGTTTTTCCCCGTCTTTCCCACTTTGTGACAGTATAGCCCCAAGTCCTGAATTAGAGGCGTCTGTTTGTAATATGAAAGGGATCGTGAAATCTGGACACGTTAAAAGTGGTGCTGAAACCAATATTTCTTTTATGTCGTGGAACGCTTTGTCCTGCCGATCACCCCAGTTCCATTTATTCCTCTTTTTCGTCAGATCGGTGAGTGGTGAAATAATAGCGGCGAAATTCGGGACAAATCTTCTATACCAGGAAGCTATTCCGATGAATCTCCTGACTCCTTTCACCGTAGTCGGTTTAGGGTAATTCATTATCGCCGAAACCTTTTCCGGGTCCACTCTAAGTCCTTCAGCACTTACCACATAACCCAAATATTTGAGTTCCCTCCGACAAAATTTGCTTTTCTCCCAATTTATACTGAGGTTAGCATCCGCAAGTCGTCGTAAAACTTCTTCTAATATCCTCAGGTGGGTCTCAAAATCAGGTGCGATGATGATTATGTCATCAAGATAGACCAAAACATAAGGTGCTAAGTCTGGTTTCAAAATATGATCAATTAATCGCTGCCATGTTGCTGGAGCGTTATGGAGTCCAAAAGGCATTCTTAAAAAGTGAAACAGTCCTCTTCCTGGAACTGTGAAGGCTGTCTTTTCTCGGCTGTTTTCCTCTAGCGGAACCTGCCAATAGGCTGATTTTATGTCGATCGTAGATAAAAATTTGGCTCCTTTAAGTTTATCTAACGTGTCACTGACATAAGGCAGCGGATATGCGTCTCTTTTCGTGACCTTATTCAGTTGTCTATAATCAACGCAAAATCTGTGCGACCCATCAGGTTTCTTGACCAGTACCACTGGGGATGACCAAGGACTATTACTTGGAACTACTATTCCATCCGCCAACATTTTATCTAATTCTGTATCGATGACCGACTGGACGTATGGGGACACTGGGTAATATCTCTGTTTGATCGGCCGCTGATTCCCTGTGTCAATGAAGTGTTTAACGTCACTTATGCAACCCAGTTTTCCTATTTTTAAGTTCTGCCACTTCTTAATTAGCTGCTGAAGACGTCTGCGTTGTTCGTAATTTAGAGCCGATTCTTCCATTAATCCAGGTAAACCTTCTTTTTCCATATCGTTTTCGATAACTGCTTCACCACATTCCCATTGTCCATTATTCCGGTCCGGGATTACTCACATTTTTTGCCAAAAATCTATCCCCAGATAAACCCTGTGGTTGAGTTTAGGGATGACCAAAAATTCTATTAAGACTACCTTATTCTCTATTTTAACTGGTAGTGTGGTTTTTCCAAGAACTAGAGTTGGTGCTCCATCCGCGAGGCTGAGTTTCACGTCATCTGCACGTTCCAACTCCATACCAAGCTTCGAGAATTCCTCCCATGTCGCAAAATCCATTAAAGACCGTGTTGCTCCAGAATCGAGGAGGCCTATTAAAATTTTTCCCAAAATATTAACTCTTAAAAATGGTCTGTTATCTTTCGGCATTTTTGTTAATAGAGGTACCGTACGTTTTCGAAAAGTTTCTCTAACAGTATCTAACCAACATAGCCATTCTGTGGACTGTCGTGAGGACTTCAGGGTTTTCTCAAAACATCGTCCCTTTATGTTTGACCCCTGTTCCCGTTTCCCTGCTGAGTCGTTTTCTTTGGTACTGGACAGTTTCTTGAAGTGTGGCCAACGTCTTTACAGTTCCAGCATGTAATAACGCCACAATTCTTTGCTAGGTGTCCTACACGTGAACATTTAAAACATTTGATAGTACGTGAAGATGTACTGGCTTCGTTTAATTGGGAGATTTTATATCGGTTGTTAGGGTTACTGGAATGTTGCTTCGGCTGGTACGACAAGTCCGGTTCTAAAAGTCCCTTCCTGAACGGTGGAGGTCTGTGATTATCTATTTTCCATTTTGCCTCTTCTAGCCTACGAACGAGAGTCACCAGCTCCTTGACGGTTTCTATATCTTGTAAGGCCAGGCGGTCCTGATAATAAGGAAGCATGTTCTTTTTTATTATCCTCAGTGATTCTTGTTCCGACGGAAGTTTCGAAAGACGATGAAAATAATTACTCATCACTGCGGTATAGACCCCGATTGATTCATCCGCACCCTGAGTACGTCTCCTAATTTCTTCCCAGAGTCTATCATCATAATCCCTAGGCTCGAATTCAGCCTTCAGTTCAGCTACTAAATCTTCCCATGTGGAAACGCAACGCTTAAGTGCCCTAACAGTAATTAATGCCGGACCCCGAAATAGATCATACGCGGAATCAAAAAGTTCCTGGGTGTTAGTATTTCTAGCAGCCTTTAATTCAGAAACTGTTTCAAGAAACGCGTTAAGGCTCATACCCTGTCCATCACCAGAAAATTGTATTCCCCAGTCCTTTACTGGAATCTGACATTTTTTTATTACTAGTCTCTGTTTTAGTTTCTTCTTTACTTTCATTGGCAGTCGAACAATCATCTACCTCGGCCATTTTATCATATATGTCTAAACAGTTCGTGATAAATTTGGATTTTTCTTTTAATTTAACATCATCTTTAAAAGTAAGACGGGACGCCCTATTAATAAGATGTTGTAAAATAGCATCAGTTCTTTCCCGCTCTAAAGGCTCAGGCTTAAGCTGTTCTAATTTTTCAATACAAATGGCTAGATCGCCCTCATGGTCCGCGACTAAAGTTCCCGTAGGTGGTGAAATTTTGCCTTCCCGCTCCAAGTTCAATAGAGATTTAAGCCTTTTCCTCATAATATCAACTTTTCGCAGGTCCGATATACCTCTAATTGTAAGCTCATACTCTATTTCATCTTTTTTCAAATGATAGACATCCATCGTTATAGTTTAAGTGAAGCGAAAATTGTAATAAAAAAAAAAATATATACCTTAAATAATTCCTTACCTCAATCTCGATTACGTACCTAAATAAAAAATGTTCCAAGAAATGAAATTTTACCTTTATCGCTAAAGCTCTTAGCACAAAAACAAAATACTACCTATATGTTTTAATAAATCAAAATACAAATTGAGTAATAAAAAAAAATCAAAATAATCACGTTGGGCGCCAGACTATGTAACCCTCGTCTCATAGATTGCCCACACTCAGTGGAGAAGGGTGTGGGTTCAAATTTGTCCTGGTCTATTATTCAGGGCGCCACGTTATTTTTTTTTAATGTAAATAACGAAAACATTAAACATAAACTTTAAAGTAAGACCAGTTATTATTTTAGGTTATAAAGAAGTAAATAAATTAAATTCTGGCTGTACCTTTACACATACAATAAATAAACAAACATAAAATTTTCCGTATAATAAAGATAAAAAAAACCATGTATATTTAATTAAAGGATAAAATAAAAAAACAATTCACACATACAAAATATATTTACATCAACCAAAATAAAAAAAACCTACTTTAGAATATTATAAAAACAAAACTATTTATACTTAATTATATTTTTATAAACAAATAAAAAATAAAAAACCCATAATATCCTCTAGTAAATCTATTATATTATCTATAGTCCTTATTCCTCTGGCCAGTAGGATTATTTACAACAACACAACACAGGGAGGCGGGTTAATAGTGCTCTCCCAATTACCGTAAGTCCTCGTGTGACAGTTCTCCTTCCTCCAATCTCCTTTCCGGAAAAATCTCCCGGCTTCCTCACGAAGTCGTCGGGATGTGTAGTGGAGGAGAACAAATCCAGAGTAGCTGCCTGTCACTCGGGTGTCTTCTTACTGCCACTCCGTGCGCCTCTCTGTCTTATCGCATGTGAGATGCGCATGCACCTTCTGCGCCTCCCCACCACTACTTACTTGCGTATTTAGGTACGGCCCGAATATATTACTAATATTATTTACATATACTAGTGCTATTAATAATTACAACCGTAACAACACCACATCTGAGTTTACTTTATATTATCTGGGTCATCTTGGTTTGGATCGTTCCCTTATAGTCTAGCTCAGCTCGCTTCACAAACTTAGCTACTTAACATTTGTATAAATGATTTGTTTTAATATACCTTAATTCTTCTGTTTTATTGTTAAAAAAAAATATATAAATAAAAAATAAGTGTACCTCTACAGCATACGAAGGGTCTTTGTATATGTTGAGATTCGAACAATGTCTTGGCCAAGGGTCGGACTAGAAGGTGACTAGGCCAAAATCACGCTCTGCTCTAATTTTAAGGTACCCACATAGTAGAGTCTAGATTTGCATAGAAGGATAGTTAACTAGTGCACTATCCAGTAAAAAATGCTGCGTCTATTTTAAAAAGTAAGACTAAATTGAAAGTAGCAGTCTACAAACTTTTGAAGAGACGGAATAGTAGCTTGCAGGTTGGTCAATTAGGCAAACCTACGTATATATATAAATGGGGATAGTAAAAAGGTCGCGAGTTCAAACCTGGCAGATGGTTCTAGGATTTTTTAAAGTGGGTAAAAAACCCTTGGTTATGTTATTCATTGGTGGGAACGTAATATGCTGGTTCTCGAGTCTCTCCGATATCAGATACATGTTAAAGATCCCTGTTCTAATTAAACCAGCAAAATTTAGGGATCCCCCATAGCATCCTCCGATTAGCCACAGCAGTATAAAGTGACATAAAATGAATAACTGAAAAACATCATTTGCAGGTTCGATTTTCCTACCTCCTTTCCTAGATGCGCCGCCTGAAGAAAAATTAAGTTTTATATTTGTTTTAATATAACACTTTTTAATCAACGCGCAATAGCTACTTTGATCAAGCTAAGCAACGAGATGGGTAAAATATTTTTTTAAATTGTCAAGTGCGAAACTCACTTGAAGTGTAAGTCTGCTGCTGTGTTTTGGCGGGAATCAATGTTTTACAGGAAGGATTTCATTTTTTTCACAACTATCGACAGCTGACCATTGAATGATAATACATGGTTAACTAATTTCCTCTCCTTTATCTGCTAAGGAAGGTTAAACTATTGTTAATGAATAGTTTTATTGACTCGTTTAACAATGATATTTTTCTTGAGATTACTCAAAGCTCAAATGCTAAGGAGCACCTTGAAAAACTATATCAAAACTAGGAATTATTCTATAAAAGAAGAGCAAAGGAAGCATGGCTGGTATAGTAAATTTCGCGATTGGTGGAAAAGGTAATGTTTAACTCGTGGAATTTTAATTATAATTACCAATAAAATGTATTGACTAATTATTTAATGGATTTTACCATTTTCAGGAAATGCCCATGGTGTTTTAAAGGTGCTCCAAAGGCCAAACCTAGTTATAATAACTATCAGAAGTTTAGAATATCGCTCTTTACCCAGGGAACTTATGAAAACTATGTTCTAAAAAGTGTAATTGGCTTTTTGAGTAAGTAATCTTGAAAATCAAGAGTCTAGTTTATTTAAGCATTTTAATTTATTTTTATCTAAAAATATAATGGCCTTAAGATAAGTTAAATATTAGAATTAATTTAATTTATTAGATTAGTAAAAAGGATATTTACTTGTAAGTTGCAAGTTGGTATCAATTACATTGTAATTAATATTTTATTTTATAGAGATTTTTATTTTGTCTGTATTCAATTCAATAGTCCATTAATAAAGTAATCTTCGGACTTTCAAAATTGGACAATACTTCCAAAGTAAATTAGGTCTTTTTCAAACTGCCTTTCCTCGAGGAGTCCTGGTGATGACCTACTTTGTGGGTCGAATTTTGACAAATCAATAAACTGTTAAAAAATATATAATTCATTTCTTCACTGCCAACCAGACAATTTATCTTCCCAAAATATGGATCAATTGGTTTATTTTGTAAAGCGGTCAAGTTGTGAAACAATGTTTTCATTCTGACCCATTCAATCCGCTAAGTAAAACAATCAATGTACAAATATATCTATCAGTTGTCTGTCTTCATTTAATTACTTGGTTGCTAAACAAACAAATAGTAAATAAAATAAAGACATGTAAAAATTGCTTTTATATATATTTTCTCAATTAGTTTAGCTATGATTGTTTACATAGGATATGGATGAGGTAGAAATAGAAATAGAAAATAGATGGAGAAATAGAGATGTTTGAATGAAGTTAAGAATAAAGCTTTATAAATTGGGATGTGTTAGGAATTCCAGAAGTCGGTAACAAGGATGATTAAGGACTTTTCTAAGCAAGAAGTCTTATGATAGACATTAATAAATCATTAAAATTAGATTAAGTATTTAAGTATAAATAAAAGAACCTGAGGGGCGAGGGAGGCATGTATGAATCCTAGGATCCTATTCAATATTGTTAGTCTCATTTTTTTTTACTCAGACAGCCCTTCTTAAACTAGGCATCATCAGTCAAAGTGTGAGAGGATAAGGAATGATACAAGAGTACTTTCGAGACTAAAGCATTGTCTGAATTGTATTAATAATAAGAAACCGTAAAAATGTTACTTAGTAACAAAAATTAAAACCATGATAACCTTTTGGAATAGAAATGATTTCATTAATTATTATTATGGGATTCAGTCAACTTGATTTTTAATTTTAAAAGTAAGAAAGAAGGTGGCCTCGGGACCTACTGTATTAAAATAGTTAGTGAAGTGCTACCACTGGGTGGTTCTTTCTCAAGACATTTTCATGACTTTTTATATTCATTCTACATATTTACTTATTGTATTCTTTAGTACAGTTGTAAATTACTATAAATAAATAAAAAAAAAAAAAATAAAATAAAAAAAAGTGAAGAGCTTGAATTTAATCAAAGATACTAAATTCGTAACCAAAAGTTTTAATTAGATACCAATAACAAAAATGAAACTGGGAGCAATTTCCGTCTACATTGACATCTACCTCTACAATACAAAACTTCCTCATTTTAAAGCTATAATTGGGTCAGTTTAGCTTAGTTATCAAAATGTATGGACGTCTGTATTGAAACTGCCAGGATACGATTAGGTATTCAATTCCATTAGTGTATGTTATATGATTCCCTATTCTATGATTCCCCCGAGATACGCTATTAAGAAAGTAAAACAAGATGGTTATGAAGAAAGGACAAGGAATGAAGGACTGTGCTACAAGAAGGATGTTGAAGCGAATTAGAACATTCTTGGAGGAAGGTGGCAACAAAAAAAAATAGAGGGAGGAATAGAAGAAGAGAGAGTTCTTCAAGAACCATGGCACTTTTATCAATAATAAGGAAAACAAGATACAGGAATAATTCTAATAATTGTTTGTTTTTTTTCTTTTTAATAGTATTCTTGATTTATTTGTAATTTATTATATTTTAATTATAATTTGATTGAGTATTTATGGATTTATTTTAATGGATTAATACCAATCTCTAAGATAAATATATTAATAAATAATTAATTTGAACAGGTGGAGTCTTGTTGACGTATCTGTTTTTCATCTTCTTCATACTCCAGCTAAATTTTCCATTAGGATCTGCTACTACAATGTGTTCAATTTTCGGCTTGGTTTTAAGCCTGGGTTTGGCTTATTCTTATAAAGTTAGGTGAGTATGAATTTCAGCATTATTCTGGTGGTTCACTTTAATATTCAGTTCTACAATAATGTAGATATGTTATTTGTAACTGACAGTCAAATTAGTTATAAAGTCAACCCAGTTTACTTGTTCAATAGATATTAATAAGTCATTATTTATTATAAATTTTAGTTTGCTCAACTACTAAGATATAAGGGTTGTCTCAGGAATTGCTAATGTGACTCTTTGTAAAGTATTGAGGATACTGAGGGATGGAAATTCTTTATTAGATAACTATTATATTAATTAAATAAATGTTAATAAGCCTTTGTCGGCAAAAGATCAATCCATGGGCGCCCCGGCGATACCTCGGGAAAGTTTCTAGACCTTAGGACAAAGGATCTCCGCCTTGGGGCACTTCCCATATCAGCCCCGTCTGAGGTGACGAGGATGATAAAGAAGGTTCGAAAGGGAGTCTTATTCAAACCACAAGAGTGGAAGTCCAGCAAGAGAACAGCGGAGGTCCATCCGCTAGAAGAGGAGATGTCCATTGGGGTCAGAGCAGCTGGAGGATGAAGCCAAGAAGTGATGCCAAAGACTGATTCCACCTTCGCCAGCCGATTAAGTGTTTCAAAGGTATCTCGTTATTTGTAATATTGTATGGAAAGCTTAATTGTAATATTATCCTCAGTATTCTCAATCATAGGTCTAGAAATTATGTGAATAGAGTTTAAGTTAAAAATATAAGTAATAGTTATATTTAATAATAATTGCTCTAATTTGAACTTGTTAGTAATTTAATGTTCCTCTGCATGCCACCTACTGAGATTGGTAAACACGAAACCTTTAGAAAGGAAATCCAATGGTTTCTTCAGTAATATTAGTCTATACTTACATTAAATATATCAGATAATCTACTTTTTGAAGTAGACCACCGCTCCCTTAGAAAAGCAGCCGGTCAAAAACATAGCATCTTAAAGCTGATCAAGATGCTATATATAACTATGATTTCTTCTAGCATCTTAGTTAAAGACTCTTGCTTGAATAATATTGGTTTAGGTTTAAATCTCCTTTATTACATAAATTTGGTTTATATTTTCTGAATTTTTTACTTTCACTTACATATATATGAAATATATAGTAAGGGGAAGTATGACGATCATGGAATTTTTCGAATTAGAGTTTTCGCCGGATATATAGCCTAGCTTGAAAAAGGTATGCTGCAATCAACTGGAATTTTGTATTTTAGAAGCCTATATGCCTAAGATGTTAAAGCAACTTTATCATCAAAATCGGCCAACCAGAAGAGCCACTTTATATCCTGTATTTTGCACCTCTTTACAATGTTCTTGAAAACAGCTCTAATTATTTTGATTAAACTCGCTTTATCAATGTAAAATTTATAGCACAGGCTTAGGATAGGACCACCTTTTATATCCCCTCTGAAGTATGACATTCTTAAGGATTGTTAACTCCCACTAAAACCCTAGAGCCTTCTGGGGGTTGGAATGTGCGACCTTAGCCGTAGAAGGCTGTTATTCTATATACCCACACACATGGTTCAGTCTTTTACTGCTTAGCTCCAATGTAGAGAAGTATATAACTTGAACCAAATTAAAAACAAATTTTTACACTTTCCTCATGTTTTCTCTCTTGAGGGGTCTGTAACCATTTTCTTTTCTAGTTCATTTGTGGCCAATGATATCTACCAATCATTCAGTTTAATTATTTGTTGCTCTTAATATGTTTGTAATAATCAACTTGCTTTTTTTGTGTGTTTTAACTGTATGTTTCTAACTAAAAAAATTTGAATGTTTGGTTTTTTAGATGCATAGTTTTCTTGTTGTTGCCACAGTTTTTCAGTAAACGTGGCCGCCAAGCTCTTGTAGCTTATGCATTTATTTTAGCATTGACTGGACCTGCAAAAAATACATTGCATAATATGAGGGTTCTCTCTGAAACTATGGCTTGTGGTCAGGTAAGAATTTATTTTTATTTTTAACCTCATGACTTGTGAATAGTTATTATACCATATTTTTAAGGGTGTGAAAAATCCTTGGTTATTTTGTCCTTTGAAAGGGATGTAAAATGATATAAATTTGGTTGAAAATTTTTGGAAAATATGATAGGATTTTCTTCCGGGTTTCGACCCACGACTTTGGTCATAGAATGCTGCTTGCTTACCTAGCCATGTCACCACAAGTTAATAGATTTAACAAGTGTTTAAGGATTTATATTATATTCCCATGTTCACGAGCTCAAACCCAGCAGATAACATTATTTCATCCTTTGAAAGAGGTGTAGAAAAATATATAGTTTTGGTTGAAAAAATAAACAAAATATGATAGGACCATCGGCTGGGTATGAACCCACGACCTTGGGCATATTAAATTCATCATCAATTATTAAATCTATTTAGGCTCACTTGATGTATTGAATTTTTTTTAAGGGAGTTAAAAATTTCCAGATGCGTGAGCGCATGATCTTAAAATTGATAGTTTCATGTGATTCCGCTAGTAAAAAAACATAATAATAGACCCCTATATCGATTTTATCCAATAAGATTAAATTAATGAATTTAAAAATTGATAATATAAAAGAAAAGATGGCCTAAATAAATTATTAATAGGCTTCAAAATGGATGAAACGTGTACTTAATATATACAGGTAAGATGTAGCCCAAGGTCGCAAACTCATATAAAAAATTACTCCAGTGCTCAAAGTACAAAAATGATGAGTACATAAAACTATACTTATGTAAATAACATAAGTACATAAGAAAATAGAAAGTACTCAGGAGGAAAGTGGAGTGGATTCTGTACTTCGCAGTCGCCATTTTTTTAGCTTAGTACTCTGTACTTTTTCTGTCAGAGTATTTATTCTTCACTGGGTTTAATACTTATATTGAGCGCTGAGATCACCGTGACATTTCTACTTGTTTGATGATTTTAGTTCAATTATTTGCTTAACAATTGATAAAAATATTATTTTTTTTAAATTTCAATTAACATTTTTTTTCTTATTTAAGGGAAAATTAAAGGCAGCAGTCAAAAGCCTTATAGATCTGATCAAAAAACCTTTCTATGCAATCAAAGACTCAATGAAGCAGGTAATGGAGAAAGTCAAAGTTGTGGTTGAAAAAGTGAAAGAAATAATAACTACTCTAAAGAGAATTGTTAAATCTATAAGTAAGGAATCAAAGTATCAAAATTTCTTAATACCTGATTACTATATTTAGGCAAAATACTATTACAAAATTTCAAAAGTGTATCGAATCATCCAAAGTTAACATTAAGATTTAAATTACAAAAATAGGCAATTATACAGTCCATTTTCTTTTTTTGTTTCTGTTCTCAATAGAAAGTCTATACTATTTAATTATGGTACCTTCTCAGACATTACCAATTTGAGTTCTAATGTAGTCGAATAACCTTAATCAAGTAACTGATATCTTTATGTTTGTTCTATTCTTACCATTTACTTTGTAATTCAATGAATTGGCAATTCAATACATGTTTAATTTGGCTTATTACAGAGTATCTTACACTTCATTTCATTGGTTATTGTAAATTTAATAAATAAAAATTCTTTCTATTCTATTAAATAAATTATTTAATTAATGTATTTGTTATAAATAAAAGAACGTTGAAAATTGTTACACAATGGTTTATTAGTTCCAAATAACTATATCAGGGTATAACTTTTTATAAAGTTGTAGATAGGCAAATAAGTAATATGAAAACCAATAAATAACTCAAGGGAAAATTACATAGCCCCGCTGCTGATTACATACGCTATATCTCTACTAGTTCTTAACCAATTTTTGGTATTTGTTTATTTATTAATTAGGAGAAACAGATTTTTTTTTTTTTCGTTATTTGGATTCTACTCATCTTGAAACATAAATTCTCAAATTTTGAGCGGGGGTAATTTTATTTATTTTTTTGGCCGATTACAAAGGTTCATTATTGAAAATAATAAACCAAAAGCATTTATACAAGACTGCGTTACTATTTCCTTTTCTTGTCTTTCTATTTTCATTCAAATAAAATTTCCTGATTTCTGAGCACCTTACATTTTATCTTTTATCATCAATAATAACTCAGTTATTAGGGAATCACATCTCTTAAAAGTTGAGGTTGGACCATAAAAGATGATTTTTTTTTTTTTTTGCTCTTTGTTCATCGTGTTGTCTTGATCTCGAAAATCTTTTCAATTTTTCTCTATCTTCAATAATAACAGATTTTTGGTGGAATTACAACTATTATAATTTGTTACTTGAATATACATATGAATTTTTATTATTATTTTTTTTATTTATCACCCTTCACTGATTCTAAAACTCTATACATTGTTTTCTCCATCTTTAAAAGTAACTGAGTTATGAGCATATTTATGGGTAAAATTTCAATATTTTTGTTTTCTTTTTTCTCTTTTTCATAATTATTTCCGGTTTTTGGTTAAAAAACAAAAATGAATTTTTTTAACAAACGCTGAAAATCATCTATGGTTTATTATTTGGCTTGGTTGCTTTATGTCACAATTCTTACTCCTTGCATTTTATCAATTGACAAATTTAGATTAAACTTATTTTTGGACACATTGTACTTAGAATAAATACATCAACCATAACATTTTTTTGTCTCTGTTACAGTTGGAGTCATTAAATCTGCCTATGAATGGTTGAATAGTGTTGTTTCAATGTGTGGTAAAAAACTCGGTACACCTTATGAGAGATGCACGAAGGCATTCGACCAAGCTTATGACAATTGTGTAGTAAGAATCTTATACCATTCTAATTAATGATGTTATTGTAATAAATGGCCATTGCTGAGATATAGTGAGCTAGGAGGGTATAAAATTATTCATGGAACACACTGATTCAATGGAATAGATAAAAAATTGTGGTTTATCTCTCAAGCTGGCCTCTTGGTAGGTAATGTACTGTGCAGTTTTAAAGTTCTGTTACTAATTTTCAAAGTGGTATTTTGTTTAATATAAAACTTCTTTTAAACCATTTGGCTACATTTTCAACAATTCATTTTTGTACAACTGGTTTTTAATATTTCTTAACTTGAATGTTGATAAGGATGTGCCTTGTTTGGCAGCTGGCAGCCATTACATTTTCTAATTATTAAATTAGTACAGACATTTTAAAAAGAAATCTGAAACTTGTTATAAATTGTTCATTATCCATTCCGTAATAACTAGTAAAAATCTCAGAAGTTTCCACATCCAGTTGTGTAGGGAGGAGAGTGAAAAGTAGAGGAAACGTTTTTGAAAAAATAAAATTGTGAAGAACGTGTGGGGGTGTATTTTATGACTGAGGATATCTTTGTGTTATAATCAATTTATTATTTTTACAATGTGACTCTTTAACATTTTGTACACACTTTTTTGCTTAACCTTTCCCATATGTTATAAAGATTTTTAAGGAATTGATTTATCGAATCCATTATAAACATTGAATTTCATTAAAAAGAATATACATTAAAATTGTTAATATCTGCTACAAATGCACAAACTATTATCTTTAACATTGATGTTGTTACAAACAAAGTTAAGAAACTTTAAAAATTTTATAATAATGAATCTGTACTTTTTTTGCTTGACTAAATGGTTACAGAGATATTTCAGGAATGAAATTTATGATTCTCTACTTTCAATGTCAACATTGAGTTTTTTTTAATATTTTATTAATAAACTAACTGTGACCCGCTGTATTGTTCGTGAATATTTTGATTTAATATAATTCTAATTAGGGGGTTCTGTGGCTGAGTGGCTAGCGTGCTAGTATCTCATGCTAAAGGTTGTGAGTTCGAATCCCAGTCTCAGAGAGACTTATTCTAAGCATTAAATTAATGGGGATTCACTCACAGCCTCTCTGGGTACCTGTCAGCCAAATGGTGGGCACTCACAAAATTAGGCGTAGGGAGTGATGATCCTACAGTATAATGTAATGCATCAAGAAACATGAGTGTAATTTCCCAGGAGATTAAAACGTGAGGCCTAGGGCCTACACTACCTGTCACGCCACTGAAAAAAAAATAAGAAAAAAATTCTAGTTATATGCATTTATAGTGAGAGTAAATGCAATATGTATAACTTCTCTACTGGTCAACCAGTTACTCATTTAACTATTTTTATATACAATGAATTAAATTATTTAGAACCTGATCCTAATTTCATTCTGTCAAAATTACAGTAGATTTTGGCATACCCGTAATTACTCAATATGTTTTAGCTTCAATATTTAACCAATTTGTGAAACTTTTCACATTAAAAAAAAAATTGTTTGGTTTGAAAAATAAATTCTATTATATTTTAAAAACAAATAGTTTTTGATCAGCTTTTAAACCATTTTTAAAATCCAATACTTTAACACATTTCAATGGGAGCCTTCACAAGAAACATGTTTACAAATCAAAATATGCTTAGATATATTTGATATAAATTTATTATCTTTGCTAATACTGTTCAAATTAAGATGATTTTGCTTTCATGAGGTTAGAAATCCGATTATGTTTCAAATAACTATTTTTACTTTTTCAGGAGATGTTTAGCTTTTGAGTTATTCAAAAATCAATTTTTATCAAAGCTTTAAAATAAAAATAAAAAATTAACAACTTAGAAAACGAATTTTCCTAAACCCAGCATTATTGTACATCTAGATGGTAAGAGGAACCTCCCTTAAAAATTTCAGGTTCACAACCATAGTCATTTTTTAGATACTGCGATGACCAAAAATGTGAATGAAATGGTACTTTCATTCATAATTATAGAGAAACTTTATGGTAATGAGCAATTTATATCATGTTTTAGCTTTCATTTTTTTTTTCATATTTCAAGTTACTGTACATAAATGTTTTAAAAATGTAATATTTTCATATGTAAAAAGGGGATGCGCAATTATAAAGGCAGTGTATGCCAGCTTTCAGAAGTGCCACATCATAATCAACATTCAATGAGTAAAGAAATATAAAAAAATTAGCCATTCTAAAATTAATTTTCTAAATTGTTGCTTGCTCTATTTGGTATCAGACCATTGAATTCGATAATCACTCAATTCTCTGTGACCTTAAGCTAGGTCTAAAAGATGGAGGATATAAGTTCTAGTGGACATAATGATTTTCTTACAATATGTGAGTTAAGGCAAAATTGCTACTTGCGTTTGTGTACAAATTAATTATTGCCTAAATTTTGTTGGAAGATCAATTTGTGGATCCCTGACAACACTGTATTAGAATATGTTTTACCGCCTTAGTGCTTTGTAACCTTACTTATCTTGTTGTTGTTGTACCCTAATGTACTTGTGTGTGTTAAGTAAACTTCTGTATGTAAAGTCTATGACCTATTTTATTTATTCTATACCCCAATCTGTGAATATGGAATCTCAGAATCAACAGGTTATGGGCCCAGGGATCGTGTGTAAGTTATTTTAGTGTTTTTTCTAAATCAGTGTTTTTACTTTAAGTTTCGCGTGTTCGTCATGTCTCAGAACCAGTCGCTGCCGGTTGAACGTCTAAAAGGACGAGAAAATTTCGACACATGGAAATTCGCAGTGCAAGCCTATCTCGAAGATTTGGAGCTGTGGGAATGTATTACGGAAAAGAATCCTGACAAGAAGAAAGACACGAAATGCCGTTCTAAGTTGATTCTATTGGTTGAACCGGTGAATTATGTTCACATTCAAAACACCACCACCGCCAAACAAGCATGGGAAAATCTATCGAAGGCCTTTCAAGACGATGGATTGACAAGACGGGTTGGACTTCTTCGCACTCTGATAACTACAAAGTTAGAAGATTGTGATTCGGTAGAAGAATATGTAAACCGTATAATTACAACTGCGCATAAACTAACCTCGGTTGGTCTCACAGTAAGTGACGAATGGGTGGGAACGATTCTTCTTGCTGGATTGCCCTCTTGTTTCGAACCTATGATTATGGGAATCGAAAGTTCGGGTACTGCAGTAACCACGGATTCAGTCAAAACAAAGCTTTTACAGGATCTTTCTATCGTAAAATCGAGCTCAGAAAATAATAGTGACAACTTAAACTCCGCATTGTACGGTCACAGTTCCAAAGGAAATTCTGTTCAGTCTAAGGGAACTCAGAGATACCGGAAATTTGAGCAAAATAAAACTGATAAAACGCCTTCCAGAGGCCCACGATGTTTAAACTGTAACGGTTATGGACACATCGCTAAGAACTGTTCTTCGCCTGTAACTGATAAAATGAGCGGAAATAAAACGAACTACGATGCAGATACATCGCTGTTTGCAGCATTTTCTACAAGATTGTCTAATAATCCTGAATTTTTTCTTGACAGTGGGGCATCCCGTCACCTTTGTAGAAGCTCCGAAATGTTATCTAATGCGAGAAAGACTGAAAAAATATCAATATCTACAGCTAATAATGAGAAAATGACTTCAGATACTGTCGGCGACGTTTCATTACCAGTGATGATTTCAGATAATAATCACTCAGAAGTAAATGTTAATAACGTTTATTATGTTTCAGAACTAGAGGTCAACTTGCTATCAGTGAGTCAAATTGTCAGTAAAGGACATTGTGTGGTGTTCAATAGCAACGGAGCAAAAATATTTAATAATCAGAGACAGCTAATCGCCTCAGCCAGTTTGGTGAATAGTTTATTCAAATTAGATGTTCCTGCAGGTACTACATTTGCATTATCAGCGAAATGTGAAATGACACTATGGCATCAGCGAGTGGCACATTTGAACTATGACAGCCTATGTAAGTTAGGTACCATTTCTAATGCTTTCAATTTTCCTAGGCGGAAACTCAATATTGGTTGCGACATTTGCACGTTGGGAAAAAGCCATCGATTACCTTTCCCAGGAAGTGACTCCTCTACTGAACACTGTTTACAGTTAGTGCACTCAGACCTTGTAGGACCGATGGAGGTAAACAGTTTAGCAGGTTCCAGATATTTGTTGACATTTTTAGATGACTTCAGTCACAAGTCATTCACCTATTTCTTGAAATCAAAGGATCAAGTCACAGATTATTTCAAAATATTCAAATCGCTCGTTGAAAATCAGTCTGACAATAAAATTAAAATCCTACGTACTGACAATGGAGGAGAGTACTGCAATAAAAAATTAAGTGAATTTTTGAAGTCATCGGGTATTGTGCATCAGACCTCCTGTCCATACTCTCCACAGCAAAATGGAAAGGCTGAGCGCCTTAACCGCTCTATTTTAGACCGTGCCAGGTGTCTGTTGATAGAGTCAGGACTTCCATCCGTTTTTTGGGCAGAAGCCGTAAACTGTTCAACTTACCTTCTCAACAGGTCACCGTGCAAGTCTGTTGATACAACTCCAGAACAAGTGTGGACAGCCAAGAAGCCTGCTCTTCAACATCTTCGAATTTTTGGCTGTAAGGCATATGCACACATTCCTGCACCAAAGCAAACGAAACTCGGCCCTAGATCTACTCCTTGCATATTTGTGGGATATTGTCAAGACACAAAAGGGTACAGGTTGTATGATCCTCAGAAGAAAATTACCTTCATATCAAGAGATGTAACATTCTCCGAAGATCAGTGGGGCAGTTCATTATTGAAAAACACTTCCGAAGGCACCGATAGAAACTTCTATGTGCTTCCAGATGAATACAATGTTGAAAACACAAATGTTGAAGACAATTCTGATTCTGACTCGGACAATACAATAAGTTCACGGCTATCGATTGATGACGATTCTCCAAACAGTGAGACGCAGTCTAACATTGGTCCTCACAAAACTATATCAAGCATAGAAGATTCCTCCGCAACTACAGAAACCAGCTACGACCAAGATGATGATCCAGATTTTATTCCACCATCTACAACATCAATAGGACAATCATCATCAACTAGACCTGCGAGAAAAAGGCAACCACCAGCTAAACTAGACAACTTTGTAACTTATTCGGCTTTCTTTACTGGGTCCGAGCTGTCAGATCCGATGTCCTACGACGATGCGTTAGCTCATCAGGACAAACAGTTATGGGTTGATGCCATGGAGCGTGAATTAAAGGCTCAAATGGACAATGGGACCTGGGAATTGGTCGAACTCCCTGCTTCAAAACAGTCCCTCGCATGCAAGTGGGTCTTCAGAACAAAGAAGGATGTCAGTGGTAAAATAGCAAGTCATAAAGCGAGACTTGTTGTCAAGGGATTTGCCCAAAGGAGGGGAGTGGATTATGAGGAAACATTCTCGCCAGTGGTCAGATATAGCTCCATCAGGTACCTTCTATCGTTGGCTGCAGAGTATAATCTGGATATTTGTCAGATGGATGCAGTATCCGCATTCCTTCAGGGAGAGCTGGAGGAAGAAATCTACATGTCCCAGCCTCCTGGTTTCAGCGATGGAACCTCAAAAGTATGTAGACTTCGAAAAAGCATATATGGACTAAAACAGGCAAGCCGAATCTGGAACAGAAAATTGGATGAAGTCTTACAAGGGTTTGGTTTAAATCAGTCAAAATTTGACTCTTGTGTTTACTTCAAAATAGAAGAAAAATTTATGATAATTGTCGCTATCTGGGTGGATGACCTGCTGATTTTTTCAAACAATCAAAAATTAAAAAATCAGGTAAAATCGCAACTTACGAGATCATTCAAGATGACCGACCTTGGTGAGGCCAAATCATTTTTAGGTCTTGAATTAACTCGTGATCGACAATCAAAGAAAATTTGGCTTAGTCAGCAGAATTATATTGAGCAGGTTCTCAAACGGTTTAATATGGATGAAGCCAATCCAGTATCCACTCCAATATCCATTGGTGAAAATTTTTCTAAATCTCAGGAGCCACAAACAGAAGAAGAAAAGGACAAGATGAGAAAAATACCATATCAAGAGGCTATTGGCTGCCTCTTATTTGCAGCCCAAACTTCAAGACCAGATATAGCGTTTGCTGTTAGTAGTCTGAGCAGATTCAACAACAATCCAGGCATGTCACACTGGACAGGTGTGAAACGGATACTGAGATACCTCCGCGGAACCTCTTCATATAGGCTAAAATTTGATGGATCAAAGACTGGGCCAATTTATGGATACTGCGATGCTGATTGGGCTAGTGACCCAAATGAAAGAAGATCAGTCACAGGTTACATTTTCATCAAGTGCGATGGCCCGATATCCTGGTGCACTAAACGGCAACCCACTGTAGCTCTCTCAACAACGGAGGCTGAGTATATGGCAATGTCTTCAGCAGCACAGGAAGCTTTATGGTTGCGGGGTCTCTCTGAAGAGATTGAGCAATCTTCGAAAAATCCTACTCAAATCTTCTGCGACAACCAAGGAGCGCGAAATCTGGCATTGAATGGTGCTTATCAGCCAAGGACCAAGCATATTGATGTACGGCATCATTTTATGAGAGAAAAGGTGCAGGCGAAGCTTCTCTCCTTCACATACATATCCACCAAGAAGATGGTCGCCGACTCTTTGACGAAGGCACTTGATGTGGACAAGTTCAGCGACTGCATCAGGTGTCAAGGAATCCGCAAATAGGGAGGATGTTGGACGATCAATTTGTGGATCCCTGACAACACTGTATTAGAATATGTTTTACCGCCTTAGTGCTTTGTAACCTTACTTATCTTGTTGTTGTTGTACCCTAATGTACTTGTGTGTGTTAAGTAAACTTCTGTATGTAAAGTCTATGACCTATTTTATTTATTCTATACCCCAATCTGTGAATATGGAATCTCAGAATCAACAAATTTAACACAGTTTCCTTAGACCACCCATCAGAACTTTTCTTGTTATTCTTTATTCTTCCATATTCTGTTCTTAACTGAGTCACTCAATAACTCATTGAATTTGATATTTTTTCTGAAGTATTCAATTTTTTTAGAATCCACACATTAATAGTATACTCAGTGTTGTGGGATAAATGTAAGTAATATTAGATTTTGAGACTTGAAAATGAAATCTCAAGGATTTGGTACGGTAATATAGGTAATATAAGAAACTAAATTAAATGAAACATCACTCTCTGTTTATGTCCAATTCGTTTTTACCTAAGTAAAAAATATAAATGGCAGTGTCTTCATGTTATTAGTTTTTAATTATTACATTTTTATCAAATTGAACAGCTTCATAACTTAAAGATCTTGTTAACAGGAATCAGTCCCATCTTTATTTAGCTTCTTATGCAAAGTTACGGATTTTGTCCAAAGTGTCTGTTATATTGTAAAACCGATTGATTACATTTGTGAGTTATTTGAGTTTGTCAGTGATGAAATTGTCACTTTTGTTAAAAAAAGTAAGTATGCTTTTAAGAATCTTCTACTTTAGTTATTTTTAAGGTCAGTCATTGTAGCATAGAACAATATAAATATGCTATCATGGGTAGTTTATGACAAATGAGTTTACAGTCTTGGAATATAAGAAAATTTTTTTATGAGTTTGTTTGGTTTATGGCATAGGTTCAGGGAAGTAGATATTGGAGTTGTGTTTAATGCAAATATAACGAGTTAAACCGTATGATGAATTTAACTCATATTAGTAAGGTAATTGATACATATGATTGATCTGTCATACAGTTGAAACTGACAACATCTTATTGTTTTATAATATAGTGAATGATTGGGTTTTTGTCGTACTAAAATGTTTATAAGTTTCCTGAAAGAATATTGAGTTATGAGCAGTACTTTTGGATTGTTCCAGCCTACATCATGTGAAACCATCTGTTTGAGCCTGAACATTATTTTTATTTGTTTGCCTTTATATTTTTGTTTTTAATTTAAAATTAAAGTAAATTAAAAATAGTTTTGAAAAGAGGCAAATATTTTATTTGTTGGTTTACTTATATAGTACTATTGAATAGTGTAGGGATTAACCAGATAAGAGTGCCCCTACTGTCCTCAAGACAGTGCCGTTGGAACAAGCTAGCTGCAATACTTATTTATCCACTGGCGCCTTTCAACCAGTTTCTCGATCAGGACATCATTTTGTTGCCTTTCTTGAAGATCACTGTCCTTCCATAGAGAGTCACCCACACGTTGAGATAACTAGATTTAGTTGAGAGGCAAGATGTTCATATAGATTACAGAGTAGAAATAGACTTGAATCAAAATCAGGTGGTTTTGATTTACTCAAATGGTACTCTTTCACTAATCTATTTGACCATATAGGATTTGGTGTCAAATCTTGATGGTCGCTTGTGTAAAAAAAAAAATCTAAACTTTGTTTCTATTTTTTGTGTTCATCGGTACTTTTTTATTCAATTCAAATCATGTTCACTTTATTCATCCATGTTTATCTGCCTTCAGTTCACTCTCTCAGAAAGCCTGACTTATCCAGTTTACGGGGCTTTTTATTAAAAATCAATAACAAGAAAAAAGTAACAAGAAAAAAAAAAAGTGGTTAGCAGTTTGACTTTTTTTTTTTATGTTTGACCATAAAATTAACTTTTTAAATCTATTTCTTCCAGCAGTGTCATCGCGTGGTGGATGTAGTCTCTTCTGCATTGGAGCGCGGATTGTACTGCACGGGAGTCTTTCTAACAGTGGAACAGGCCTTTGACCGAGTCTGGCACCCGGGACTGCTGTACAAACTCCGTAAATTCCTCCATCCAACATACTTCCTCATCCTTCAGTCCTACCTCTCTGATAGAACCTTTAAAATCAACCACAATAGTTCCTATTCATCCACTTTTACTCAGTCTGCTGGTGTTCCTCAAGGCAGTATCCTAGGACCCATTCTCTACACAGTCTATACAGCTGATATCCCAACCCATCCTAACACATTCCTTTCTACCTATGCCGATGACACTTGCGTGCTATCAGTTAATAACGATCCTAGTATTGCCTCTCAAAACCTCCAATCCCACATCAGAGACCTTGAGGTATGGTGTCAGAATTGGAGAATTAAAATCAACTCCAATAAATCCCACCAGATTACCTTTACCCTTCGTGGTAAACCTATGACATCCTGCCCTACAGTGTCCTTTAATGATATTCCGCTTGTCCCTGTTGAACAGATCCGTTATTTAGGCCTCCTGCTTGACAAACGTCTTACATGGAATCCGCATACAAGACTGAAAAGACAAGAGACTGCTCGCCGATTTCGGTTACTTCAACATTTACTTGACAGACGCTCTAACCTTTCTCTTTACTACAAAAGACTAATTTACATGACAATCATAAGGCCTATCTGGACTTACGGAGTTGAGCTTTGGGGCTCTACTAAACCATCAAACTCTTCCCGTATCCAATCCTTACAATCCAAAATCCTCCGCAAAATCCTTAACGCTCCTTACTTTGTCACCAACAAAATCATCCACAAAGACCTTAATGTTCCATATGTTGCTGATTTGGCCTGTACCAGGTATCACTCCTTCCATGAAAAACTCCACTCCCACTCTAATCCACTAGTTTCAATCCTTGCTTCCACTTCAATTCCTGACAATCCGCCGAGGCGTCTGAAAAGAAGATGGCCTCGAGACCTTCTTGTGTAGATTTACTACTAGAGTGTTGCCAATGGGCAGTTTCTCTTCATGTTTTTTTCATGTGTATTGTCATTTTAGCCTATTTACTTGATGTATGTACATACAGTTGTAAATTTCAATAAATGAATTAAAAATAAAAAAATAAAATCTATTTCTATGATTATTATTTTTTCTAATAAAAGGGTTATAAGTAGGTTAACAAAATTTTATCAAGATCAAGGGAGAGGGGGGAAGGGAAGTTTTGTATAAATTTAATAGTTCCATCTCCTACTTTCTCCTGCTCTTGCAAAAATGTGTTTTCCTTAAAATGCTCATATTTCAAAAGTGGCTCATTCGAATTTACTTGAAGTTGGGGAACTTTCGAATGGATGGACTTCTTTCCATTTTTCTTCTCTAACGAGAGAGTGGCTTCCCTCAATGGATTGGGGAACCTAAGAATTGGAAAAATAACTCCCTCATTGCTACAAACCATGGTATTATGCCAGTCCCAGTTAATAAAATTTTCCTTGACTACTATCTATAGTGACCAATATAAGAAGATTATTTTTCTACACGAGCTAGAGTCTTTAAGCAGATATTTAAACTAAACATAAAAGTTTTATTCAACACTATTAATGTTTACTATATCATAGATAATTATGGGTAATTGGTTGAGTCGCAAAAAAAAAAGTGGGTTAGGTTTGTAATTAGTCAGTTGTTGACTTAAATTGAGAAAGGTTTTCTGTTGTGCCAAGTTTAATAATGCCTATTAATCTTTTCTAGTAAAATTAAAACTTTTTTTTTTAGAGCTAAGCGAATTCTCCAGTCAAGTGAAAAATATATTTCATATATCGGTTAAATTTAGTCACAATTTCGAATTCCACACTGAACAGTCTAAAACTGTTAAAGAAATCGCTGCCAATATTATGATGGAAGTGAAACAGAGATCAGAAAAAATTGTTTATTTCTTTGATTGGATGAGCTTCGTATTCAGTTTCTTTTTCCTCTATATGTTGTTCCAGTAAGTAACTTAAAATTAAAATCATAGTTAAATAATCATTTGTTTGGAACATCATGGATAATAAAAATACTACTGTTTAAATAAAAAATGTTCTTTTTATCCTCTTCTTAGGGTCCTGAACTACAAAAGGAAATACATGACAAATGAATGGTTTGATAATCATTTCATAACTGATAACATTGTCCACCTCGACATTCAAAGAACACGCCAGGGCATGGAAACTATCTTGCCTTTAAACGTCCATGAAAAGAAGAAATATGTTTATGTATGTTATCAAAGAATTAACTTATTTTTATACCAATTATATTTTTAGATTAAGGATCATTATTGCACCTATTTATATTTTCTTTTGTAGCTTTTATCTTAATTTTATTATTAATCATCTTAATTTTAATTAGCTTTAAAGTTTATACATTTTTTCACAATCTTAATTTTCAGTTTCCTAAGCCTGATGTGTAATTTTAAAAGAATTTGATCATGAGCATGATCAGTGATAAGAAAGAAACAAATAATAACACTGTATCAATTATAAATTTTATATCTATAAGTTCAGGCTATAGGTCCTAATATTTTAATCAGTTATATCAGAAATGGTACATGTCTATAGATTCATACTGGGACTTGTAAAATTTCTGAAATAACATATTCAATTATTTTACTTAAAAACAAAATATTTTTATTGATCATTAGTACATCTCTTCATAACTTTATTTTTTCCCACATTTCAAAGTTATGCCTCATCTCTTTTTAAAGTCTATCATAATTCTTTGTCATATTAATCATTTTTGTACAAATTGGTCAATTTTTTTCTGAATAAGAAGTGAAATAAAGAGTTTATATGTGATGGTGAACAAGACTTAATGTATTTAATAAAAAGGGAAAAGATTAATCAATTTGTACAAAAATTATATACATGACAAATAATTGTAAAAGAGTTTGAAAGTGTCCCTGCATGAGCTCGAAACATAAGAATAAAAGGAGTTATAATAATTATTATGAATGAATGAATAAATGCTTTATTTACATAATATACAAAATATTAATAACATACATATAATAATATACATTTTTTTAAATCAAAGCCCACAAGACAATGGCGTTAAGCCATCTGTCGAGTTGCCCCTTTTTCTTTTTTTTTCAGTTTTGATAACAATAATTTTGATTTTCAGTAATGTTATAATTTATTTTTATTGATTGTAAAAATTTATTAATTAAAATGATGGACCAAAAAATTTCTGTACTTGGATGATTTATTTAAATATGCTGCAAATTTAACCCAATCTAGCCCATTTAATCTATCGATTACCTCTTCTAGAGTTAGCTTATATTTTCCCAAGTATTTCATCCTGAACTCCTTTAAGACAGGACATATTGCCAAAAAGTGGTAGTAAGTAAATTATTACTGATCAATAATTTAATGAAGAATATGAAGTGATTTTCTTGAGATTAATTAATGTACATTTAACTCTTAAAATTAAAAAAAAAAAAAAATAAATATCACTAGATGGTTTAAAAGTGCATTATTCCTTCAGGAAATATTTCTATTAACTTAATAGTTCGTAAAATCTCATTAATTTTATTTACTTATCAAAACATCTTATTTCAAATATTTTTGATTGAATAAAAGTGATTACCATACATTTGAGTTATTTCAACTTTCAGAATTGCAATCTAGGAGTTTAGTGACTTCAGTTATAATGAAAGAGAACACTTTTTTTATCTATTACACTTAGAATTTGGTTAAATTTTCAGGTATCATCAATACGCTTAGTTAAGAACGAGAAGAGAGCCTTGGCTAAATCAGCTGTATTCCTAGGCTTGTCTACTGTAAAGCTTTCAATTCACATCCTCACCGATTACAGTTTATGGTGGGTTCTCCAGATGATCCGTCACCATGGACAGTTCCAAACTAATGTTGATAGTAAGGCTATTTTTATTAATTTACTTTCTAAGTCTCCAAATATAATTTTTTATTGCTTATTTCAATTATGCATCTGGCTAATAATGAATAATTTTCTTAGCTAACTGTTTTTATTTGCTACCATTAGTCAGTCATATGGTAAATCAAAAGGAAGATAATTGAATATTTTTGTTTTGGTAAGGAAATTTATTGGTATTTGATATCCTGTTGATCTTCCACATCTATGATTCATTGTATTTAAATGTTTTTGGCTGATTTTGGACTTAGTTAAATACTTAAATTGGTGCGAAATTAATGGAGGTTTCCTACATTGGAATATCTTTTCTTTTTTTTTTTTTAATTCATTTATTGAAATTTACAACTGTATGTTCATACATCAAGTAAATCGGCTACAATGATAATACACATGAAAAAAAACATGAAGAGAAACTGCCCATTGGCAGCACTCTAGTGGTGAATCTGTACAAGAAGGTCTCGAGGCCATCTTCTTTTCAGACGCCTCGGCGGATTGTCAGGAATTGAAGTGGAAGCAAGGATTGAAACTAGTGGATTAGAGTGGGAGTGGAGTTTTTCATGGAAGGAGTGATACCTGGTACAGGCCAAATCAGCAACATATGGAACATTAAGGTCTTTGTGGATGATTTTGTTGGTGACAAAGTAAGGAGCGTTAAGGATTTTGGATTGTAAGGATTGGATACGGAAAGAGTTAGATGGTTTAGTAGAGCCCCAAAGCTCAACTCCGTAAGTCCAGATAGGCCTTATGATTGTCATGTAAATTAGTCTTTTGTAGTAAAGAGAAAGGTTAGAGCGTCTGTCAAGTAAATGTTGAAGTAACCGAAATCGGCGAGCAGTCTCTTGTCTTTTCAGTCTTGTATGCGGATTCCATGTAAGACGTTTGTCAAGCAGGAGGCCTAAATAACGGATCTGTTCAACAGGGACAAGCGGAATATCATTAAAGGACACTGTAGGGCAGGATGTCATAGGTTTACGACGAAGGGTAAAAGTAATCTGGTGGGATTTATTGGAGTTGATTTTAATTCTCCAATTCTGACACCATACCTCAAGGTCTCTGATGTGGGATTGGAGGTTTTGAGAGGCAATACTAGGATCGTTATTAACTGATAGCACGCAAGTGTCATCGGCATAGGTAGAAAGGAATGTGTTAGGATGGGTTGGGATATCAGCTGTATAGACTGTGTAGAGAATGGGTCCTAGGATACTGCCTTGAGGAACACCAGCAGACTGAGTAAAAGTGGATGAATAGGAACTATTGTGGTTGATTTTAAAGGTTCTATCAGAGAGGTAGGACTGGAGGATGGGAAGTATGTTGGATGGAGGAATTTACGGAGTTTGTACAGCAGTCCCGGGTGCCAGACTCGGTCAAAGGCCTGTTCCACGTCGAGAAAGACTCCCGTGCAGTACAATCCGCGCTCCAATGCAGAAGAGACTACATCCACCACGCGATGGCACTGCTGAATGGTGGAGTGGGATGCTCGGAACCCAAACTGGTGGTCTGGGATTATGTGATTAAGTTCCAGGATTGGATAAAGACGTTTAAGGATGAGTCTTTCCAGGATTTTACCCATAATAGGTAAAAGAGAGATAGGACGGTAGGAAGAAGGAAGTTCTAGCGGTTTTTTGGGTTTAGGGATATTTTAACGATAGATAATTTCCAGGAATCAGGAAAATAGGTAGTACGGAGTGTAGCATTATAAATATATGTGAGGAACAGGATGGCTTTTCTAGGAAGTTGTTTTAAGATATGGGCAGTGATTAGATCGTTTCCAGGAGCTTTTCGGGAAGGTAATCTATGGATTAAGTTTAAGATTTCTGACGGATGAAATGCTTTAGGAGGAAGGGTCAGCTGGAGTGGAACATCCAGTTCTGTTTCAATGCATTCGAGGTGATGCTGGTTAAGGATATCAGGATGCGGATTGTAGGTTTTAAAAAGATGCTGAGCGAATGTTTGGGATTTCTCTTCATCGGTTCTAGTCCAGGATTGAGATTCATTAAGGAGAGGGTGATTAAAGTCTTTGAAGTTTAACAGTTTCTTAGTAGTAGTCCATAGTGACTTGTCGGTAGTAGTAAGTTTTTCAGTCATACTCAGTAAGTTTTGAATCTTGAAATTCTTGATTTCTATTTTTAGTTTGTTCGTCAGTTTGGTATAATATGTTTTGTCTCCTGGGTATCTAGTCCTATGCCACTTCGATCTTGCTTTACGTTTTTCTCTTAGCAAGATACGAATGTGCTGTGGCAGGTTTGTTTGTTGTGGGTTGTTGATGTTGGCGTTAGTGTTTGTAGTGTTATCGAAAATACTGGTACGTATTGAGTCTGTAAGTTTATCTACGGCACTGTCAACGTCTGTTTTAGTTTTTAATGGAATAGTTAAGTCTAATCTGGTTTCCAAGTCTGTTCAAAATCCGTCCCAGTTCACTCGTCCAGTGATCAGTTTAGGAGGGCTTGGGATAGGAATAAAGTTCGAATGCAAGGAAAGCAAAACTGGACTGTGGTCTGATGAGAGGTCGTTCAAGGATTTAACTATTGTTTGCGAGGAGGTAAGCTGTGAGGTGACAAATATATCAAGGATATCCGGACGTTTTTTGAGAGATGTAGGCCAGTAAGTAGGGTTCATGGGCGAGAGGATAGAATGACTATTGGAGTTTGAGGCGGCAGAAAGGATATTACCACGGGTGTTGGACGTTCGACAACCCCACCGTTGGTGTTTAGCGTTGTAGTCTCCTCCGGCAATAAAGCGCGGACCAAGGGATAGAAAAAAGGAATTAAGAAGGGTGTGGGAAATGGAATTTCCAGGAGGACAGTATACAGCTGCGAGAGTTACATGGAAAGGACGAGCTGAAATGATTAGAGAGGTTGATTGTATAGCGTCAGTTGGAGTAGACGGAACAAGGGAATGGGGTATGGATTTATGAATAAGGATGCCAGAACCAGCATGGGCAGTGTTGTCAGGATGGTCTGTTCTGTAAGTAATGTAGTCTCGTATGTAAAAACGTGATCGTTGAGTGAAGTGAGTTTCAGTCAGTAGTGCTATGTCTATGTGATTGTCATGGAGGAATATGTCCAGTTCGTCACGGTGGTTATGCAGGCCGTTAGCGTTCCACAAGAGGATAGCTAGGGGCTTTACACTCATCATGAGACGTTGAACGGGATTTCAGAAAGGATTCGAGTGAGAAGGGTGATAAGAGGTCTTATGGTTTCTTGAAGGTCTGAAAGGAAGGAATTCAGGATGGAGTATATGTCAGGTGAATTTGGATTTGTATCAGTGGCATGAGGATTATGATTCGTTTGGGCATGAGGAATGTTTGTAGGCTGGGATCGTCGTGGGGTACGAGGAAGTACATTGATTGATAATAGGGGAGGGGGATTTGGTTTTTGCTGGACATTAGGACGGGTAAGGACTTGATGAGGTTGCTCCTGTGGTAACTTGACCTGCAATGGTAGATGATTGGAGGGAGTAGGTTGAAGTGGAACTTTAGGTTGCGGTTTGGAGTGCTGGGGTTTGGATTGAGAGGCCGGAGGCGCCTGACGACGAATTTGTTGATTCTTTGGGATGGACGGTGTCTTCGAGGGTTGAGGGGTTATAATCTTGTCTGCTGTGGTAGAAGGCTGGGGAGCGTTGTCTGCTTGACGTTGCTGAAGCTCAGGAAAATTCCTCGAATCATTCGAAAGAATTTGAGTGATAATTGTTTGCTCTACGGTTCTTTGTTGCAAGTTATGAGTTCTCTGCTTAAGAAGGTTTTTGTAAATCACACAACCTTTATAGCTTGCAGGGTGTGCCTCACCGCAAAGAGCACATTTAGCTGGCTCATTAGGCGATCTTGGGCAGGTGTCAGATGAGTGAGGACCGGCGCATTTGACGCACCTGGCCTGATGAAAACAGTAGGACTTGGTGTGGCCTAAGTTTTGACATTTCGTGCACTGTACTATAGTGGGTCTTTGTCTTGGTTGTTCAAATCGAATAACTGAATATAAAAGTCTTGTAACCTGAAATATGTCGGGGTTATTTTGTGCCGGCTCCAAATCTACAAAAAATAATGGTAGAGGGTATTTTTCGGAGGGGTGTAAGACGCATGAAACGTGTCTAACAGAGTGCCCTATCTCTTCTAGTCCTCGTTTAATTGCTTCAGTGGGGGTCGTTGAGTGGAGTCCTCTTAAGACCACCTTGTAGGAATATCTTAATATCAATTTTGTAAACAAAACAAATCCTAACATTCATTAATTATTTACCTTGTAAGGTATATTGTAAGAGAGTAATATATATCTGTGGGGGTCGTGAAACACTGGATAACTCGAATTATATCAAAAATGAGTTGACTCCATGAATCGCTCCCTCAGACCGTCTCCCATGTCGTATTAAATTGGTTAAAGAAATTTCTCGGTGGAAGAAATTTCAGGTGGAAAGAAAGCTGTATGTAATAACTCTATTTTGGGTATCACATAAAGTTTAAGTCGCTCACCTGTAAAATGAAAGATTTTGACTTAACCACTTATTCACGAATGCCACAGATATAATACGCTCTCTTTCACCATGAATTTAATAGTGAAATTGTTTTATTTATTATATTTAAAGGTTTTAATTGAAAATGTGGAAGTGTGATTTACATAAAATTTATTATTATGAATTTAAATTAGAACATTGCACTGGGCACACTCCTCATAATATTAATAGAGTGGATTAGGGAACTATTAATGAATGCGCGGGTCAATGTTGGTTCCAGAAGTTTCAATGCGGAGATTTTGACTTCAAGGAAAAGAAAGGTCATGGTCGCCATTCTGCAGTTGTCAACGACCACCTGAGATCAATAGTGGAAGAAGACCTAGCCCAAACCTTCCAAAAAATGGCAGTAAACCTCAATGTTGACCAATTCACTATCGTACTCCATTTTAAAGGCAATAGGTTGAGGCAAAACAGTTGACTGAGTGGTTACCAAGCTGATTAAAAGACCAGCCAAAACATCACAGCTCTGAAATATGTTTTTATCATGCTTTTAACACCTAAAAAAATTGTTTATCACTCTGTTTACTTTTGCAATTTTGTGAATAAGATGATATTTATTCTAAAATCTTTAGGTTTCTAACGGTAGATTATACATCTACATTACTGTTTTATGTTCAAAAACACAAAAATTGAATAAAAAACATTTTTGCTCTTTTTACCTATTGTTGGATTTTGAATTTGTTTTACTTATATGTTTATCAATGGTAAAAAGATGATATGGTTATTTTTGTAGAATCTACAAAATTAAAGGTAATGTAGAGGAAGATGTACTATAGATGATCTTGAGTGTTTACTAGAGATGCTGGGTTGTGAGGCTACTTTCCCTTGGGGCTTCACAGGCTTGTCCGCAGGGTCCTTGTGGACTCCTGTTCTTTTGCCTGCTAGCCTTGTAGGAGGCGCCTTAGGATCTGAAACAGATTCATTAGGTCCCTAAGCTTTGGGCTCCAAACCAAATGTGCTGGATGCCGGGCCTGCACCGGAATGGTGGATAACAGCACCCAAACCTGCCAGCCTTCGCTTAGGCTCTGGGATGTTTGGTTTGCCTGATGTCGAGGTGACATCAGTATATTTAAGTATAATCTTAGCCTTAGATATATTACTTCTCCTTTTCCTCCTCTTCAAGGACCCTGAGGATTTTAAAAGTGTGGGGGTAAGAAAATACTACATGTACTACCCCCTCTACCTGCAGCAGACAATTAAGTTACAATGGGGTGTGCCAGGTTCCCCAAGTGGGTCGATCGAAGACAGTGTATGTTTATACACCTTCTGCCATCCAGCCGCAGCTCGAGCGCCCTCCATCTAGTTTGGGCGTCTCAGTAGGGTTGTCACCAAAGTGACAGACCCCCAACTCAGTCGTCTGCGAGTCCCATAGGACTTCTCAGGGGAGGAACCATTAGGAGGTTGTTGTTGTTGATTAGGGCTTAATGGCACAAAACCCTAAGGTCATCAGTGCCCTACCATTAGGAGGTGTCAGTAGACATTAGTAGGGATAAGGAGGACTGGAAGTTTACCAAGCAGTGGGTAGGGGGCTATGGCTTGATAAATCACGAAGAGTGGGGGAGATGCCCACACCTATCTCTCTGTCTGGTACTTCTGTTGCCCTACCCATTTACTCCACTTATAGAATGGTTTAGGCAGAGAGTTGGTATCAGCATCATGTCTTGGGGTTTTGCAGAACCTATAGTTATTATTAGCAGTCCATACTGACTTCTCTGAACAGAAGCTAGTGCTTAATGTAAATTTTAAAGTCATTTACCCGAGCTAACAACTGATTTAATCTTATTGCTACTTTTCAGCACCAACAAATGTCAAGGTCTTAGTGGAAGGTAAAGGAATGTTAGCAGATTTATACTCTTCCATCCTGAATACATTTCAGCCGAGTGGAGTTAAGTTTGATCTTGACACGACTCCATGCCTGCCCGATCCTACTCCTCCGGACATACCTCGTTACAAACAAATTGGTTAGTTCAGTAAATTGTTTTTTTTGATACTTAGTGTGTATTTCTTATGAAGTTGAAACACAGTGAGAAAAATTCTTACAAATCCTAAAGATCCTATCTTTATTATTTTTGGCAAGGGTAAAAGCTTTGATTTCATTACTATGGTGACGTTTTGCATTACCAACAGCTCTAGACTGGCGCATGAGCAGTGGTCTGTGTATACCTGTCCATTAGAGATATGATATTGATATCAATTTCCATGAATGTTATCAATACCTTTATAATATAAAGTTTTATTAAGTAATATTGACACAAAAATATCGATAATTTATAATATTGTTATTTCAGTATTTAATTGAATTTAAATCAGTTGCAAATAAAATGAGTAAAGACATGGCAGATAAACCATGTCTTAAAACTTACCTCTTACTGTCTATATAGTATAATATAATATAATTAATTAATTAAAAGAGCGACTAATTTAATTCTATCCACAGATAGATCAATCTTTTGAAACAACTATAAAGCATACTCCCAAATGTTTGAATTTCCATTATACAAATGGCAGGTCCATAAAAAAAAATGTGCTATGTGTACCACCAACTCATACAGTCTACAGTCACATTCAGATTACCATAACATAATTCATGATATATCTCTACAAGCTGATGATGCTTTACAATTAAATGTAATAATAATAACAAAACATGCGTTCTCAACACAATCGACTTTTACAACAAAATTCCAGTAAAGATCATTAATTTAAAAAAAAGTTTTCACTTCTTTCGGCAGTCCCTATGACTGTCTAAATTTTAATTTTTTTTTTTTATTGATACCTCAAATTAATCATGAATGTTTAAAATGATTTGAGCTCAAAATACTGAAAAATATATTTCATTATATAGATTGACTTGATTAAATAAACAAAATATAGAAAAAATAAAATTTTGTTCATTGCTTTTTATGTTAGTTCAACATAATTTTCCCAATTTTAAATAAGATTATTATTATATTTTATCATTATCAAATATTTTTTGGCTTCTGTATTGAGTGAATATCTAGTTAAGGAAACACTTTAACTATACCAACATATGATAACCGTGATGTTATGCATCTAATCAATAAAACAACTAACTTTTATTTCGATTGGCATCACTATCCCACATTAAAAATATTTGTTAATCATTAGACACTTATTAAAATATTTCTTTTATTACAGTTTTATATTATATTATGTATTAAAAGGATAATATAGAAGCGAGAAAAGTTTTTAAACAAATAGAGATAAAAATGGTTAATAATTGTAAGTTTCAAAAACAAAGCCTTTTTTATCTAATAAATCTGAACCAGTTAACTTTTCATAAGGCACAGACAAACAAAAGTAAATGGTATTAAAGACCAAAGCTCACTCCACTCATAACATCTACGTACATCTTTTTTTTTTTTTTAAATTCAACTATTCTTCCTTCCACCAGCAGACAACATTACCTAGGAACATACCTTTACCAAACTATTAACTCCCTACATCTACACTCTCCTTCAATTTAAATTCTCAGTCCAACTCACTTGAAACTAGATTGTGCCATTCTGACCTTTGCATTCTTACTCTCAGAACTAGAACTTTTGATCGTTCCTTTATAGTCCAATCTTTACCCTCATTCAAATCCTAACTTTTCCAATACCTTCTGTCATCCCAAATTGATGATTAAAAATTGTGATATTTCAATTCTAGATATCTATCATTTAAATGAGTGAAAGTGAGTGTTTACTGCCCAAATTTCAATTTTGTTTTCAACTAATTTTTTTGAACTTTTTTTTTCAGAAGACAAAATTTAGATTTTTTAGATTTTAAATTTTTGTTGTATCATATTTCTCCTTATTTCAGCATTGTAAATAATCATTAATTATGTTTCTTTGTCTGTTAGCGAGACCTATTTTATATTTCAATTGTACACAACTGTTATTCTTAAGGGACCCAATCCCAGAATAATTTTTTTTTTCAGATCTATTCTATTAATTTATTTTTTGTTCTCAGGACCCCTGAATTGGTTGAATGCCATCTATTTTGGTTGTTTACTGGTATTGTGGATACTTGTGGTATTGTTTTTGGAATTTTCATTATATTTTATGTGTGAATTTATTACCATATGTGTAAATTTTTGAAAACCTGCAAATAAGAAGCATTTTAATTAAAATAAAAACCCTTGACTCCAGAAATTACCTTATCATCTTTGTTTATGTTTATTCATTTAACGTCACTTTATGCTGATATGGCTAATAGTGGGAGTTCTGAATTTTGCCTATCAAGGTTCAATTAGGATAGGGATCTTTAACAAGAACCTGACATCACACAGGCTCGGGACCACCTCTTTACGTCCCTCTCACCTCCTTCCCCCTCTCTCCCCTCCCCCGAAGGATGCCATAACTAAGAATATTTTACTCCCATTAAAAAATCCTAGAGCCATCTGCCAGGTTTGCTGTTATGCTTGCCACTACACCACAAGTGCCCCCTTGTTACAAGTTACTGTACTTGTTTTGTTTTTCATCTTTGGGATTCGAATGTGCTTAAATATTTATTTTTAGGAATTAGCAGCTTCTCATAAATTAGTGCTTGGTTCTGTTGGTCATTGAAATGTTTTAGCCTTTCTATAAACTTGTATTTGTATTACTGAATGTTGATTGAGACATTCCTGGTTATAAACTAGTAGAGAAAAAGTCTGCAATAATTAGTTTCCTTGTAGAATTCATTTACTTTTAGTGTGAATCATTTCAATTTTTCTTCCTTTCGTTTTTTTTTTTTAATTTATTATGCTTTTATTATTATTGGGGTTGTTTAATATTATTGTCTCTGCTGAAGTTGGTTCTGTATTAACTTAAATTTTGAATCCGCTATTGATTGGTGGCTTGTTGATAAAATCCGTGGGAGTATTGCCCCAGAAAGTGTTCAGGATTCGTTTTTAAATTTACTAGAAGAAAAAAAAAACGTTGACAGCAATAAAATGTATTCTAAAAGTTGTTTCTATACTGATTGTAAAAAATATAAACTTGTTTACTCCTGCACCTTTAGTCTTAACATTTTAAGCTGTATCAATTAATTTAAAAAATAAAACCTTAACATTCGTTGTACTCTTCACAAGAAGGTCTAAGAGTTGTCTTTTTTAAGCAATAGTAATTCTTAAAAATTATATTCCTCTTAGTGTTGAAAAGCTGCATTTCACCTCTGATATAGTCATAGAAACTGTCAAGATGATTTTTATTTGTTTCTTAATTTCAGTGAGAATATTGTACAAGATAAGCTCAGCAGCACAATAGGTTATAATATTTCTGATTAGTCTTAAAATACAATTTAACATAAACTTGTCTCTCTTGCTTCCTCAGGCACAGCTCATTCTTTCAACTTAATCTCTGTCAATTCTCTGCTAAAATACAACTTCATTTATCCAGAACAAATGGGTTATGCTTTTTAATGCTAAGATAATTGTATACAGTTTGGCTGTCATATCAGTGCTGTTTTTTTTTTTTTTTCAGCTTCATTGATTGTCCTTGCTTGGATCCTATCAATTTGTGAACCATACGGCCTGCGCCTAAGAAATTCAGCCATGGGATATTACTATCCCGCAAGAGCTCGTGTGCGTGCAGTCTGGTTATACAATCACATTCTTCGATCTAGAGGAAGTTTTTTAAAATATGCAAGGAGACAGCTGAGGCGATTGTTCATGAAAGATAATCATGGAGTTGAGAAAATATCTTTTATGGATAGGCTAAGAGCAGCGTATGTATTTTTTATTTCAACATCTAATGAAAATGTTTTAATATACGTAGAATAAAGGTTTTAAATTTCTAATCTTTACCCTAAGCATGATTTTTTCACCTTTATATTATGACAAATTCTAAAAAGAATATATGTTCCAAACCAAGAATGGAATCGTTTCTGAATAAAAACCAACATGGAACTTAAGGGTTGGTGTGGAGAATGTGATATAGTCTCCTGCCAAAAAACGACGCATTTTTGAAAAGGTTGGTAACAAGAAATAAAAAAATGGATATTTTATAATATATAGTCTATAGAAAATCTTAGGGACCTAGGAATGAAGCTTCTATCTAGAAGAATGTCTAAACCCAGATTGCATCCAAAGAAGAATATGCTTTCTATATGGTGGGATTTCAAGGGTGTTATTTTCTATGAGCTATTGCCATCAAGACAAACAATTGATCCAACTCTATACTTCTCACAATTGACAAAATTGGATCAATCAATTAAAAATAAACGCCCAGAACTGGCAAATTGGAAGGGAGTTGTGTCCCACCAAGGCAATTCCGGTCTCTGCAGAACTCCATTAATGTAAAGAAATTCCAAAAGGAAGAGGACATCAAAAACCACTTGGATCAGTTTTTTAACAATAAAATCCAGACATTCTATGGACACGGCATTATGCAATCAGTGCATATATTGTAGGTTGAAATAAATTTCATGTCTATAAAATTCCCAGAGAAACCAAAAGGACTTATTTACCAACCCAATACCTACTGTGTTACTTGTATTGTAGCTAAATGAAATAAATTTGAATATTTGGGGCTGAAGGAGAGCTAAGGGTTTTGATATTTTAGACACAATTACTATTTTTAAAAAATCTGTTAATTAAACTTCATTTCTGTCACAATATCAATCACATTAAATGATCTATCAAATTAAGGCAGAGTTTTAAGATTTTTGTGAATAATAAAAGAATTGAGACCTGACAAAATATAAAAATTAAAGAAAGAATAAGGATAAAAAGATTTTTTATAACCTTGATATGTTCCATTTAATATCTTAAGTTATTATAGTAATAACATTTTTTTTTTTTCAGATTTCCGATTGTTCGAAGAATATGTCCAGGGAAACCATTGGAAGCATGTCTTTTGTGCGGTGGACTCGGATCATCAAGCTTACCTCTGGTGAAGTGCCCACGCCCTGATTGCATTGGCATATACTGCGTTCCATGTTATGGTCAACTACAGAATATTTGTACTCTTTGTAAGCTGCCTATAGAGTATGGAGATTTGTCTGACATGAGTGAAGAGAGGTAAAGTTAACCGAAATTTTCCCTGTTTCTTGAAATGAGGCTATAATAATGAATTGTTTTATTAATAGGGTATAAATTGTTTTATGATTATCTCCCGTCATTAGCCATCTTCTAGCCTATTACTCAATCCCACGCTGATTCCATTCTTCATAGTGACTGTCAAAGAACTCTTGGACCACAATTTCAACTTCCACAAAATTATCAACTTTTCCTTTGAAAAAATATGGCATGGGTCAAAACAAGTAGTAATATGATGGTGTGAGGTATGGACTATATGAAGGATGAGGCAGGTGCTAATACCCTTCATCTTCTTTAAATATTTCTTGGTTTTGAAGGGAAGTGTGAGCTAATTGCTGAGGAGTAAGTTCGTGAAAGACCAGTCTACTGCTCTTTTTCTCCTTCTGTATGGAGATGAGGTGGAGACTAACCGCATCTTTTCATACACCATACTCCTGGCTAGTTTGCGAGTAGTTGTGGATGGATTTAACTCAACAGCTTCCTGCAGAACCTTATCAATATCCATTAATGGTTGTCTGGAACCCTTCTTCCTTTCTAACGTTGTCGTATCTCCATGGCTAAATTTTCCAGACCAACACCACACAGTGTGCTGGTCAAGGACACCTTACCCTTCATAATCAATAATTTTACGAGTTGCCTTAGCAGCTGTTAAATTTTTTTCCATGCCTTAAAGTTAGAGAATTTCATAGAAATCTATCATGTTTCTTCTTCAAAGTAAATTATTTTCCAGAGGAAGTTTTTAATGGACTTGAACTTCAAGCGACCTATCTAACCATTATATGGTTTGAAGCACTTGATGCTTGATTGCTCATTTCTGAAGACCCATTGAAAGAGATACCTCAATACATATATTGATACTGGATGGGATTGTTCACGAATTGATAATATGTTATTGTTGTGAATGAATCCTCTGTTGATTACATGCTTGAAAAAGTCCTCCCTAGAATAGAATTCAAACACAACTTTTGGCGTGGTTGATGAGTGTGCTAGTTACACATCCATGGGATCCTATTTAAAATTTATAATGAGTGAATATGATATAATCTAGAGAAAATTTTAATCCTAATATTCAACATTTTAAGGTCCCATGTGTCTAAATAATCAAGTCTCTCAAATTGGTGTTTGTGAAATCCAGTTGTAAATAAAAAAAAAATCATACAGAACTGAAATTTCATATTTAAACAAAACAGCTTTTTTTCTTTATGAATTTCTCAAAAATGACTTGAATAATATTGATTTAACTCATTATATTGATGTAACATTGATTTGGCTTCAATATCCGCAGGTCTTATTTTCATTGAAATTATCTAGCAAGGTCAATTTTTTTAATTTCTTCCTCTTAGGCATTACAATGATTTCCTTTAAATGTTTTCATTTCAAAATGATCTAAAGATTTTTTGAAAAAAATCATTTAACATACAATGTTGGATAAAGTAATGAAGAGTGGCAACAAGTGCATAAACTTAATTTGTTGTTTATTCATTTAATGTCACTTTATGCTTCTGTGTCTAATCATACAATGCTTCAGTGGCAGTCCTATCCAGCTCTAATTAGGATAGCGATCTTTAACAAGTAGCTGACATCGCACGGGCTTGGGACCACCATCTTGCATCCCCTCTGGAGGACAGCATAACCAAGGATTTTTCACCCCCTTTAAAAAATCCTAGGGCCATAGAAGACTGGTATGCTTGCAATTGCACCACAAGTGATCCTTTATAAACTTGGGTGATTGTTGTTGATAATAATTTCTAATGTCTTATTATTTAATCTGAAATTAATTTTTTCATTGAAACTTGATATAATTCTTTTTTTTTTTTACTTTAAGTTTATATACCATTTTTTAAATTTGTTACAAAAAGGTAGGTAAGTGAATATGTTTTATATATCATTTTATTTATTTATATTTTATATATATATATATGTGTGTGTGTGTGTATATATAGTCAAATGTATTTACTTTTAAAAATATATTATACTATTCTAATGTTATTATTATTAGGGACTCTTCAGAAGAAGCCTTAACTTTACTTGCTACTGAAGAGGCTTCCTCTACTGGAGAATCTAATACAACTGGTGGTAACTATTGTTGGAGGATAGCCTTATTTTATCTTTTTTATATAGTGTTTTAGCTTTTGTTTTTTTTTTGTAGGAAGTATCAAGCCTTTTCTCATTTAATTTTAATTGTTCATTTAGGTGATTAAGAAAGCATTGTAAAAGAGTTCCAATGCCATGTTCACTGTTGGTTGTTGTAAATCTGTAAATAGAGATTGGTAAACATATATCACCTTGCTTTTAATTGGAAAGTTTTCATTTTTTGTTACTGTAGCCTATTTCTACAAGCAGTGTGTATATGTCTTTTATGTACGTATACGTATTTATTTTCTGCCGAACGTTCAGCCTTACACATTTGGAAAAAAATAATTAATGTTTTTATTAATTATTAATTAGTCTTATTAGATAAATTATCTACACCCGTAGCACTAGAAATTTATAGGTAAATAATATGTATTCTAAATTTCTTTATAATAGTTGTAAAATATTATCTTTAATCCAGTCTAGTAACCAATGTGAACTTAAGCCTGCCAGTCTGTAAAATTTGAATAATACATGACCATAAACTTGTGAAGAACTAACTTAGATATTTTAAAGAAAGTTAGAAGTCATTAAAGACGTGGGTGAATCAAATATAAACGAGACTTTTTGTCCTGGAAGCCCAGTGAAGGTGCGGGAACGTTCCCGTGTCTAGAGGTGTTGGGTAGGGATGCCAGGAGTGGGGGAAGCAGGCTGGTGCATGCCCTCGAACTCACCCGTTACCGTTGTGATGATGTCTGAGCAGGATGTATCCCCCTCGATTGCGCAACGTATTATCATCAAATTTCTTGCTGCTGAAGGTGTAAAACTGGCTGAAATCTTGAGAAGGTTGACTGTACAGTTCGAGGAAGAGACACTTTCTTGTGCCAGAGTGTTTGCATAGCATAAACAATTTGTGGAGGGTCATAATTGTGTTCAGAATGAAAGCCATGACCGCAGACCCCCGCTCCAGCATCACAGCAGACAACATCAGCCATGTTCGACAGCTTATTGTAGGTGACAGACGTCTAACCACCTGTGCCATTGCAAGTGAGGTTGGGATAAGCTATGGAAGCACTTTTTCCATACTCACAGAGGAGCTAGGGTTTCGTAAGGTGTGTACCAGTTGGGTTCCTCGACTTCTCACAGCTGAGCAGAAGCTGAACCGTTTGCAGGTCTATGAAGGTCTTCTTGTAAGATTTCAGGCTGAGGGTGCCTCATTTTTCACTCACATTATCACCTGTGATGAAACATGGGTACACCATTACACCCCTGAATCAAAACAAGTGAGTATGGAGTGGAGACTGAAAGGGGAACCTGGACCAGTGAAAGCCAAGTCACGGCTGTCAGCTGGGAAGGTTTTGGCTTCCGTGTTTTTTGACCAGTGTGGCTTGCTGCATCTTGATTTTTTGCATGAACGAAGGACTATCAATGCCGCATACTACTGCGACATTTTGAATGAAATCAGACTTGCATATCGCCGCAAAAGAAGGGATCTACTGATGAGAGAAGTGATTCTTCTTCAGGACAATGCTCGCCCGCATACTGCAGCCCTGACGAGAGAAAAATTGGAGCAACTGGGCTGGGAGACGCTGGAACACCCTCCCTACAGTCCAGACTTATCACCATGTGACTTTCATCTGTTTGGCCCACTCAAGGAAGCTTTGGGAGGTCAGAGATTTGTCAGTGACGATGAGGTTGAAGCCTACGTGCTCAATTGGCTGAAGACACAACCTACTTCATTCTATGAGCGCGGGATTGGAAAATTACCTATGCGCTGGGAAAAATGTATTTCGAAATCAGGAGACTATGTAGAAAAATGAGGTGTACTTTTCTTTGTGTTCAAAGTAAAAATTAAAAAATAAGTCTCGTTTATATTTGATTCACCCAAGTAATTTAAAGGTTAAATTAATTGTCTTTCTGACTTTCTGAGTGTTTATTAAAATATGATTTTGATTACCAAAATGCCAATTAATGTATGAAATTTAAAGATTAATAACCAGAATATATTTACCAGTAAACTAAAATTTCATAAAACCCAACCATCTTTAATAAGTCAGGAATTAAAAAACCACTGCTTGCATCTTCATTAAAGGAAATTATAAACATATAATTATACCATCAAAGTTAGAAGTGAACTAATTGTATTTCCTTTTTCTCTAGAATCATTTACTGAACAGTAATCACTACTTAATCATATTAATTAACAATTAAAAGTAAAGTCGATGAATAAAATTCTGGATGCATGGCTTGGATGGATGAAAAAGAACAATGGTGTAAGGGTTCCTTAGCTGGTCCCCTACTATTTTCTTTCCTTTCAACTGCTGGACTGGAACAACTGAGCCTAAGGCAGAATATAGTATTTTGTGTCCATCTGAGGAATGGGATTGTTGTCAAAATTTTTTAGTACGAACTTATTTGATTGAATGGTGGTGGTATAGTTGGTATGATGGACAATGAAGGGCTCAGAAGGCCTTGAAATTGTGTGTTCATGCATGAGAGTTAGACGAAGATGGTGCTTGCCATGGTAGAAGCAGGTACAACAGCACCAGGTATGAGGTAACTCTGCCAGGTAGGGATGAATCCCACCTACCAATTAGCTGAGGGGACTGGCTAGGAAGGAATGCTCCGTGTGGTAGAAGCACAACAGCAGCGGAAAGGATCCCTCATGGGTGCACATGGGTAGAAGCCACGCACCCCATCCTTTGAGGGTGATAGAAAGGAAGAAGGAGAAAAGGATTGATGAAGATGTTTAATAAAGATAGACCTTGTTATGATACAGAGACAAAGAAACTCTGACCTAGGGAGATACCGCCTGGATTAAGCTGAGCTGACTCTTGTGCATGTTAGTCCACCATGTCAATAATTGATGCTGAGAGCTTCTCCAGCAGACTTGTGTTTTGGCCCTAGTCAAATTACCTTGAATAGTTTATTTATTCTCATAAATAAGTTACATGGATAAAAATATTTACAATGGTATTAAAAGAGTTACAATATACAATATTATTGAATGTATCTGCTTATATTTGGCTAGTGACCCAAGCCGCCACTAGAGCTATCTGTGAGCAAGCATTGAAGCATCCGCTACAGAATTTTAGCTAAATCATTTATGCAATTTTCATATGTTTGATAAACTATGGCTCCCTCTTTGCTTCTGTGTGTATTATTCTTTGTGTTTAGTCGTCTATGTTAAATCCTCTTCTATATTTATTGTTACTTCTTTCATGTTATACAGGATCTCTTGAATCTATAAAAAATGTTTTTCATAATTTTGTTTTTACCTTAAGGATGTGGCATTATTGCATATCTTTTTTTTCCATTTTGAGGTACCTGATAAACATCTCAGATACAGAGAGAGAGTTTAAATTAAATATTTTCAGGTATAAAGGGTATACCATATTTCTGAGTAAAGTCCTTCTTTGTGATAAGAATATTTTTGAGGTTCTTACCTATTCGAAACTTTAAAAAAAGTAAATTTTCTTTCATAAGAAAATCCTTACTCTCTGTTCCAACATCTATTCATTAAAAACCGAAAAGTTTGATTTATTTTTTGTAATAAATTTATTAGAAAACGATATTTTGTATGTAACCTGTACCACTACAAACCATGAAGTGTCTTGGGCTCAGTACATATAGAGATTCATTCTTTTCTGAACGGCAGTGCAATGAGGTGATTAGGCCTTAACCACGTCAGCTGCCAGGTTTTTTCCCCAATTTTTGGGTACCCTATTATAGAGGCTGGGTTTGCTCCAGGAGGTTCTCCATACTCCTAAGTCTTCCCTCCTGACTGAATTAACAGAATAAATCATATTCCGCCACAGCCGGGATTCGAACCCAGGACCCGGAGCACAGCAGACTAGCGCTCTATCCACTAGACCACGCCGCTCCCTTGTATGAACAATACACTAAAATTTGAAATGAATCAATTTCTATAAAAATCAGATCTGTAGGCATTTAGGCGTTAGGCAGTTGGCATTTAGATCTTTATTCAATTACCATGTTCAGTTTACGTAAATTTATCACCGAAGATATGGCTGAGTCTTAAATAAATGTAACTGCAGCTAACTGCTGCAACTTTTGCATACATTATTCGATATTTGATGACTATTATTTCCTTTAAGGCTGATGTAATATAAATTCTTATGTCTAATTATGGTTTGATTATAGATTTACTTAGTTTACTCATTTTTTTTTTTTTTTTTCCATACAGCTATATTCGAAGACACTGCTGAATCTGACCTATCATTTGATTACCAGTTCAAAAAAAGAGATGTAGAAAAGGACAAATCACTAATGACTCCAGCTTTTAAAGATTTAGAAGCACAAGAACGTCCCTCAAGGGCCTCTATTGACGATTTTGCCTACCCTGTACGTATTGAGAGTTGAGATGACTTGAGCTTGTTCTATTAAATTAAATCTTATTTTTCTTCAGATAGAACATCACCCTGAAGAAGATGAACACAAACTGACTTTGTCTCAACGAAGAAAGTCCGGACTCTGGTCACTCATCGTCGACGCAGATGATGAAAAGAAGACACACAAATTTTTAGATTTAAGCCCAGCAAGACCTGTCCCATCTTTAGAGGAAATTGAAAAAGTGGATGAAAAAAAAGAAGAAATTGAAGAATCTAAAGTACAAGTAACTCCAACTTCCTCACCTACGTCAAAAGTCCAAAGGACCATAAAAAAGTTATTACAACTGCCACGGCTGAAGAGATTTAAAAAGAAAGCAGGAGATATTGAACAATCTGGAGATGAATCTGATGTTAACAAGCCTTTTCTCTCTACCCCCAGTAAAACCTCTGATGTATCGAAAAAACCTGTAAAGAAAGTTGAAGGAAGTAAAATTCGCCAACTCAAACAGAAACTGTTCGGAGAAGGGAAAGGTTGGTTCAAGAAACCAGTCAGCGATAAGAGTGGAACTGAAGAAGTATCCTTTCCGACGGTTACGTCCAAAGAGTCGAAGAGTTCTAAACTAGTTGAGAATTGGGTAAAAACTGGCAGTTATCATGATCCTAAAGATGTTGAAGACGCTTTACAAGAGGAATCAAATATACCTTCACTTCCAGCTAGTGAAACCAAACAACCAACTGGACTTAGGAATGTATTCAAAAATCTTTTTAAAGGAAAGGGTAAAGGTAATAAAGATACAGCTAGTGTTACCACGGGCAAACACTCTGCTGACACTAAAAGTGGTAAAAAAGAAGGCACTCAACCTAAAGGCGGTATTTGGAACTTTTGGAAAAAGAAAGAAATTGTCTCTTATCATTCGATCCCTGAAAGATTAAACGAACCAGAAACTAGCCCACTTTTATGGGATGAACTACCAACTGCCAGCCGATCTATCCAACAAATGCCTCTCATGAGCATTGAGGATGAGCCATTCACATCAATGAAGAGGGTGAAAACTCCTGCCAAGATTGTTCATGAACGTTTTAAAATTGATGAAGAGTAAAACTATATTTATTAAGTTTAAAGTTTTAACTTGGTTAAAAAAAAAAAAAATAAAAGTATCTTGGTTTGTATTTTTAACAATAAATATTTGTCTGATATGTAGATATTTTTAAACTTAGTATTATCAGTTTAAAGTTCTATCCATAAAAAGTCCATGTGTGGGTAATTAATGTTATAGTGTGTGTTAGCTCTTTGTGCTTGAAGTCTTTTTAACTCTAGCGAAACAGTGATTTGAGATGAGTATGCTGTTTTTGCTTATTTTATGATATTTTACAGTTTGCTTAAAATGATATCAAACACTTTAAGCTTGTATTTGTATATGTATATGTATACATACAGTGAGTGTCAAAAGTATTCGGAATTCACTATCATTCCGTAATTTACTTGCTTTTAACTTATTTTATATGTTTTTAAAGAGTTGTTAACCACTTTATAATGTTAGAAGGAAGATAAGCAATGGCTCGAGCCAAAAATTAAGTCAAAAGTATTCGGAATTACGTGGTTTCCTAATTGTATTAATGCAATGATCATAAATAAGCATCCAGTTGGTAAAACTGTTTGTATAATTATACATTTTAGCCTACTAGGAATTGATCTAACTAATTAATTGATTGTTTGGTGTTAAATAATATCCCACTCAAGCACTTATTGTTTCTTGAGGCATTTTCATTTTGAACATAGTATTTCTTGATTTTCCTTTTTAGTAGGACCAACAAATAGTTAATTAAATTTGAAAGAAATAATCAAAGAGAGATTTCAAGAACTTTTTGATAAGTTTGCAGCGACTAAATCTGAATAGATAACGTATATATATGTCCAGAATCATGGCCGCGCGTATGTTAAAAATTTAATTTATACGTAATTTTTCTTTTACTTTTAATTCTGACTTTTCATATTTATAGAATACACAAACCTATCAATAATTTTGTCCATTAATAATAATAGCTTTATTGGCATCATATTGACAAAAGCCTCTCCCATAGGGAGGAATTTATAGAAGTTAGCTATAGTTTGAAATAATAAAATATTGAAAAAAAAGCAAATAATCCAAAGAAATACAAATACAAATAATTATAAAATACAAAAAACAAAACAAAACAGATTCCTTGAAAAATATACCAAAATCAAACACAAATTAAATATTTTTTAAAACGTTTATCCACCAGGATTTGTCCCTCGCAACCAGCCACCAGTTTTCGCCAACAGTCTGCGTCAATTCGTCTCTCCACCTGCGATGTGGTCGCCCCCTATGCCTGCTGTCCTCTCTCGGGATCCACTCCGTGCAAGCTCTGGTCCATCTTTCGTCTTTCAGCCTGGCCAAGTGACCAGCCCAGCTCCATTTTAATCGATGTGCCTCAACCCTTAGACTTTTAACGTTCACTTTCTGAAGAATATTTTCGTTTTTTATTCTCTCCCTTTTCTGAATAAACATTAAACTTCTTAGAAGCTGCATTTGCATGGTATTCAGCCTCCGGTCGAGTTTTCTTGTAAGTGCCCAGGTTTGAGCACCGTAGAGAACCGTGGGATATACACATGTGGTCAGAACTTTGGTTTTAAGATCTAGTGATAGATTGCTTTTGAAGATCTTTTGGAGAGACCAATATTTGCACCACCCGAGCTTAACTCTTCTTTCTATTTCCTTATTGATATTTTCTCTAAATGATATGGTCTGCCCTAAGTAAATGTACTCCTCTACATATTCTATCTCACTATTGTTAGCATAAACTGGTATTTTTATTGAATTTGTCATAATTTTAGTTTTTGCTGTATTTATATTAAGTCCATATTTTTTGCTAATGCCTACTATTTCCTCTATCATCCGCCTTAGGCCGTTTATGTCCGGAGATATTAGACATATATCGTCCGCAAATCTTAAGTTGTTGAGCATTTTCCCATTGACGGATATTCCCAGGCTTTCCCAATTTAATTCTCTAAATAGTTTATTTAAAACACAATTAAATAGAATAGGAGATAGAGGGAGATAGAGGGCACCCTTGTTTCACTCCTCGTTCAACCTCAAAGTATTCGCCTTCCCTATCCAACGCCACGAATGCTTTTCCGTTCCTATAAAGCATTAATCCAATATTATTAAACTTGTACAAAGAAAAATATACCTAACTATCACTGATCGCTCAAGGTGTTTTACTATGATAATCTAAATTCTTTATTTGGTTTCCTCCAAACCATAATTCTTCATAAGAACCATGTATTTTAGTATGGGAGTCATCTATAAGCATTTTAATTCATCAAACTTCTCTTTAAAAAAATGTTACAAACATTCAGCCTATTCTCTTATTATCTTGCCTACTGAAATACTTTTTCCGAACTTCTTGTATCATGTTTTTCTTTTCGTCATATTTTGTTAGCACCCGGCGTTATTTTTTAGAACAGTTGAAACATTTATTGCGTATCCAGAAGTTCTGAAAAATTCAGAAATAAGCTAAGGTTCACTCATTTGATGTATTGTTTTTATATTGGATGAATAGTCTTTCAGTTTTAATATTTAATATTTTTTGGACGCTCACCTTTTTGCCTTTATATTTTATTATTATATTATCTACATTTTACATAGCCATCCACATATTCTCATCAATTTTTTTTTTTTAACATTTCAACTTTTTCTCTTTAAAAAATGATTCGAAACAGGTGTTCGATCGTTGCGTTTTTATTTTAGGGCCTTATTAAAAAAACAATTCTTTCCAAGATTGGGTGTATGTTACATAAGAGAGAAGAATTGTTTAGAACATAAAACATGTCAAATATTAGTGAGAAAATGAACATTTGAAACCTTTAAACAGCAGAATATTACAATTTCCGAATACTTTTGACACTAACTGATCTTGTAATTTTACATTATTAATCAGATATTTTTAAAAACAATAAACTTTTTGATTATCTGGTCAGTGATTTTCCTTTATCGGAGTCTTTTTTAAATATTTATGAGTGAAAAAGAATTATATACATTCATAGTTGTGAAATATACTTATTAAATGAAAAGAAATATGAATTCCGAATACTTTTGACACTCGCTGTACATATAGTGTATATATTGTGTATATACAACATTTCACATATAATGATTGTCCAAAGTATTCCAAATTAGTATTTATTTTCATTTAACAAATATTTTCTAAAATAAATCAATGAAATGAAAAGCAGGACTTAAATGGTGATTGAATTGAATTTTGAATTCAAGCAAGTCAATGAATCTGAACATATAAGGTAATTTATTCAGACTTGGTTGCTGCACAACTAACAAAAAGATCTGGGAACCCATCCTCAATCATTCCTTCTGATATCAGGAAATAGGATATTTAAAATGAAAAAAAAAACCGTAACCAGCAGCGAAACAATAATTTAATCAAATCAATACTTAATAGGTTAAAATGTGTAATTATACAAAACGGTTTACCAACTTGATGTTTATATATTGTTACCATGTTATTATAGCTAAGAAATCATGTATCTTTGTATACATTTGATAAGCATATTTTGTTCAGAATGTTAGAAATAAAATTATTTTTGTATTGATTTTTGGTTTTAGCCACTGTATTTCGTCTTTCTAACATTAAAAAGAAAGTTAACACTTATATAAAGACAGAAATATAATAAAAATTGAAAATAAGTAAATTATAGAAATGTTAATTATTTCCAAATACTTTTGGCACTCACTGTATCTTCATAGTTCTAAAAAACAAAACAATTTTGGACAGTTCAATCTATAATTGTATTTATTAGTCTTTTCTCTGTATTTATATACGATCTTTCTGACTCCATTTTCCACTCATTGTACCTCATATATGGACTTCCAACTTAAGCAATCCTATTCTACCAATATGTTTAAGGCAATGATAAAGTTTTAATGTTTTTATAAATTTAAGGCCTTAAAAAAAAAAATTATTTACTATTCTTTTACCTAAATAATTTACCCCTCCCTTTTCAAATAACTAAAAACTTGACTACATAGTTTTTTTTTTAAATTTTTGTGGTCATTGTGAGTAGTTTACTGAAAGAAACCTATGCATCTTTTTAGGTTTTTATGTAAGCTACATAAATTTCTAAAAATTATGTTCCTTAATTATTCAGTTAAGCAGTACTTATTGTTTTAATTAAAAATAATTCATATAATATTTTTTTAATGTAAGAAATTAGGACTTATTTTTGCATTTATCTTTAGCTCTCATTCAGGCTCTATTGGCTCTTAAAACCAGTAAATAGTTAGTCCTTCATATAGTAGGAACAAGTTTGGCTCGGGGTTCCCCGCTCTGGTTATAAATAATTTGTTTATTTATTATATCTATATTTTTAATTTGATTTATTTTTTTAAATATTTTATCTTCCCTTTCTTTTTTTCATTAATTTATCTAAAATTTTGTTTTCTGTAAATATTGTGTGTTGTAATATTACTAAATCATCAATCCTATGGTGCTATAATCCTGTGATGGGTCCTGGCCTCCTCTATGAGTCTCTGTCATTCGGTTCAGTTTTGGAATTTGTATTTAGAGGATTTAAAATTTTGTAGATTAGTATTTTTCTCTTGACTAGTATTTTTGTTAGTTTTTGGAAAATTATCTGCTACAGATGGCCAAATTCAGAGCCAGGCCACTGAATCTGATAAAGTTTATCATAGCGATTATATTAAATTACATTAAACTAGTTTTAATAATGAGTGGATTAATAATGAGTGGAGTGTAGGGAGTGATGACCCTACACTAAAAATAGCATCATGAAACGTGAGTGTAAACTCGCAGGAGTTTACACCGCGAGGCCCAGGGCCAACACGGCCTGTCGCGCCACTGAAAGAAGAAGAAGAAAGAAGAAGTTTTAATAATGATGAAAGAATAGTAGACTGTAGATAGAATATAAGAAGTTGGTGCATTCACGAAAACACTTCCAATAAAGTGAACTTAGGCCCGTGCATCTCCGCCTCTCTGTTGGTCATGTCAGGTTTCTCTGTCAATACTCCACATATTCTATTTAATCTCCCCACCGATCTATCTCTTCTCCTCTCTGATTCCTCTCCTCATATAACTAACATAATTCACTTCCTAAAGTCACACCATCTTTACTCCCAGATCTAAACTATGCTCTCCCTCTACTCCTATAATCATCTAATCTGTGTCTAACAGTCTAAAGGCGAACTAAAGGTTATCACCTAAAAAAAAAAAAAAATAAAGTTGAACTTAACATGCCCTTTATATCAATTCTGCTTATTGTGATGGGCTAAAAAAAAAAAAAAATTATTGTGCCGATGTTTCAGCCTCCATCAGGGCGAAAAAACATTTTATTCTGAATAAAATAAAGTGGTTAGACTTGAAAGTCAATTTATAATTTATTTCCACCTCCAAAATACTTCTTACTTTGTTGGTTAGAAATATTTGGCAATCCCGCTTAGTATTAATGATAAAAGAAAAAAATAGTGTATATTAAAGAATTTAAAAACAAACTGAAGAAGATAATTTGATACATAATATAATCCTTTCATGTTTTATCAACTTTAATTTCATTAAAAATTTTGTTAATTTTATTTAAGAAGGGTAACAAAATTTTTAATGAAATTTAAGTTGATAAAACATGAAATAAATAAATTATATTTCGAATTATCTTCTTCAATTCAAATTTTGTTAATTTTATTTAAGAAGGAGCAGGGAGTAGCGTGGTCTAGTGGGTAGAGCGCTAGTCTACTGTGCTCTAGATCCTGGGTTCGAATCCCGGCTGTGGCGGAATATTATTTATTCTTTTATTTCCGCCAGAGAGGAAGAGGGGGGCAATCCTGGGGTATGGAGACCCTCCTGGGACACAACCAGCCTCAATCAAGTGGGTACCCAAAAATGGGGAAAAAACCTGGCAGCAGAGCGTGATCTCGGCCAAATCACCTCATTGCACGGCCGTTGGCCTAGAAACTGTACGAATTTCTACATGTACTGAACCCAAAACTCATCATGGGTTGTAGTGGTACAGGTTTTTTTATTTAAGAAGGGAGGTAAGTGGTGAAAGTTGTGTTTTGTGTGCAGTAGAGTTTTTTTTCTTGTTTTATGATTATTTAAAAATTCTACCCATTTATATTCACTCAGTCAGCTGGGTACCATAAGGCATTATCCTGCGTCCCATCTTCTACATGGTGTACAGGCTGATTCTCCTATCCATCTAAGCACCTGCATCTATGCTGCATCCCAAATCCTACAGAGCCATATATCAGTAATTCAAATATGGTGTAAAAACTGGAGAATTAAAACACATCTCATAAAATCTATACGAAAAGCATCTTCTTTAACCTCATTTAAAAACGAAATTATTCTTTCACCTCCTGAAATATCAATCTTCCGAATAATTGTAAACTAAAACTTAGAATAATGGTAATATTCCATTCTAAAATGAGGACCAGTACAGATATATAAACAAAAACTTTTTTTTTTTTTAATAGTGAGAAGAACAATTATAATATATCTACGTATATATACTACTATCGTTCTATTCACTTCTTTTATAAATAATGTAAGTAGTAGTCGTATGTCGTACAAGTAGTCATATTTACTACTTTTATAATAATATAAGTATACCCTTAAGTTTTTTTAATCTTTTTCTTTCTGGGCCAGATATAAGACCCAGTTTTTATACTTAATTGTTATTCTTGGGGACTGAAGGTCCTAGAACAAAATTTAATTTTCTTTCTTTCAATTACCTCTACTCCATATCGTAAACTGTTGACCTCCTGCCCTACTGTATCCCTTAACAATATCACACTTACTCCTGTTGAACAGATCTAGTACTTAAGACTCCATCTTAACAAGGGTCTGAAAAGAGAGTGGCCTGGAGACCTACTAATAAACATTGAAGCGCTATGGTTGGGTAGATTCTTCACAAGACCCACTTTTATTTTATTTATTGTATGAAGTTTTCAAAATGAATAAAATATATTTAAATTTAAAAGATGTTCAATTTATTGTAACAAGGAAAGTCGTGTTTGGAACGCCAGATATATGTAATGAATAATTCGTGCACATATTTTCTACATCGGTTAGAAAGTATTAAACTTCCGACTTGAATAGGTTCAGAAGTTTCCTTTTGATGAATAACACTTCTTAAAACTTGTATTATTCGATTGCTATGCGAATTATTCAGGAGCAGAAGAATGTTATAGACACTACTAAGACTTTAAGAGATTCACTTTACCCCGAGAGCATCCTTTATCTCTGGATAAGATTAAGTCGTAGCTCTTGAGATGTGCTGGATCAACGGAGTGACACCTACACACCTGTAGTCGCTAACTTCTGGGCCAACTCCAAGTTTAATTAAAAAGTTAGTGCGGTGGTGTCCACTAGTTTTAATGACAAACTTGTTCGTCCATTCCACCATCACATCATTGAAGAAACCCAGGAGAAAGCTTAGTTGTCTAGAAAAGGTTTTCGGATCGCAGAAATTTGATTATTACATCGAGAAATAGTTTCGGAACAAAGTTTGATGCTGGTTTGAAAATCCATCAATTTTATTTTTTTTTCGTGTTTGCATTTTATTAAATACTAACCGTAACCCAATTTGGTCGCTAATATTTCATTTTTTGTTGGTTTATATTAGTTGTTGTGTGAGTAATGTTAATTTAATAAAATAAACATTGGGCGAAATAAAGATGAGCTGTTCTCTGAGCAAAAATAATCAGTTAATTTTATCTTCTTTTGATCACTCTCTATTAAATTTTAAAAACTTGAGTATAAGATAATATTTTTTCTAAAATCTTTAGCTTTCCAACGGTATATCATAATGTATATTACTGCTCTAATTTCAAAAACATAAAATTGCATTAAAAAAATATTTTTCAGTTTTCTCCTTCAGTTGGGTATCGAATTCATCAATTTTATATATTTACCTGTTTTTCATCAGTGATAACAAGATAATTTAGTTATTTTTATAGAATCAACAAAATGAAAGGTACTTTAGAGAAAGAAAATTTAAAATATCGGCATTTAAGCTCTACCAGACCATTTTAATCGAATGAAACCTACATGATATTAAAGCCCATTCAATTTTACGATATAGCGAGTTTAATCAAAATCTTCGGAATCGTTTTCCAGAAAATCGAAAAAAGGTTCCAAATGCATGGTAAAAAGTGGCTCTTCTGGTAGCTCATTTTGATGAAAAAGCTTTGTAATGTCTAGGGCGTATATTGTCTTAAATATGAAATTTCAGTTTCATAGGACTTACCGTTTCCGCCCGGGAGTTACCACACCGACCTTTTTGCGGGACTTGGTTATTTGGACTCTGGGGACCCTAAAATGTGTATTTCCGTTGAAAACTGGAATTCGAAAATTTTCACCATCACAATATTTTCCCATACTTAGTATAATAAAAAAAAAGTACTAAGTATAGTAAAAATATATGTATAATAAACTTTTTTTGATCAAATTAAAATTGTAAATGAAATAAAATTGTGTTATTTGGTTAGTATCACCTTACAAACTATGAATATAACGAATGGATGTTTGAAAACTTAACTATTCAATTGGATATTGCGGCGGAATGGTAGAAGGTGCCTAACGATAGATACATACACGTACTTCAATGTAACTAGTTGAAACGGTACTTACCATTGGGCATTGTAATCTAGTTAATCTCTACACTATTCAATTATGCTATGTATGCAAAATGACAAGAATATTTCTCTCGTTTCATTTGAATGAAATTAGTTTAATTTTAAATTTCTATCAAATCATTGAAGACAAAATTAATGTGTAAACTCAAACATAAGATAAGGATAAGAGTATTATTAAATTTGGAACAATATATCCGTAGAAGAATGCAACCCTATAATTACTCATTACGTTTTAGCCTTTTAACATAGTCGTTATATATATTCACAACTCGTGATTGATTAATTTAGGAGTTCCTAATTTTAAGTTGTCCTCACCCCAATTCCTGCTTCTATTTATATTTTTGTATGCAATTTTTGTTTTTTTGAACACAAGAATAGTAATATAGATGTATAATATACCATTAGAAACCTAAATATTTTAGAAAAAAAATATCTTGTACACAAGTTTATAAATGTAAATAAAACGTGATTAAAAGCCGATAAAACTAACTGATTATTTTAGATAATGATAAAATAAATAGATTTTTTGTAAAACACATGTTTCTATAGAAATTCAATTTAATTAATTCTTAAATGGTTTTACTCATTTTCATCTTTAACTGTATTTGAACATTCTTTAATCGTTTTTAAAAATGGAGGTAAGTGAAAGTCGTGTGTTGATTTTTTATTATTTGTTTATTTATTTTATTTTATCATTTGTTTATTTATTGACACCAGATTTTTTATTATGTATCTTTGACTCAGCCTCATGATTAATTTTAAGACCGACTTGTTCATAATGGCCAACTATCTTTCATAAACGTGTAACTTATGTCTTTTTCATCTTTACTATTAGCAGCTGTTCATCAGCAAACACTTGCTTCATCTAGATTTTTTAAATTTAATTTTCTCTATTTAATTTAGATTTCTCCACACTTCCTGTCCTCTGATACCATGATGGGAAGAAACCCAGAGGAGTCAATATTAAATTTGTTAACCGTTAACAGAGTTCCTGCCCAAACATGTATGCAATCATCAGGGCATGTGATCACCAAGTGATCAAATCTATAACTCTGCAAACATCTAGCTGCGATTGGCGGGTGATCATGTGCTTTGTCCGAAACATTGGCAAAGTTAGAAATATATAAGATTGACTTCTGATTGTTTCTTCCCATCAAAAATATTTTAAGAAATCCCAATTTAATGAATAACGGTAATACAAAATTAAACTGGATTCATCCGATAATAACATTTGTTTAATTTCATACCTTTGTAGCTTAGACCTCCTTAATGAGAAAAGTGTCAGTTACCTTTTTTTTTTTTTTTTAAATGTTTTAATCAAGAAAATAAATATTCTGCCTATAATCGGATAAGCGAGGAGCTATCTCTTGGAAAAGTTGAAAGATGGAAACCTGTAAATCTGGCTCAACTTCCTTCCCTGATTGATATCGCCTTCCGCCGAATATCAAATGAAAGGATAGACTTTTCTGTCTGAAAAGGAAAAGAAAAAAAAAAACAGGGGTCGAGTTAAAAGTTCTACAGAAAGGACCTTTTGTGCCGGAACGAAATTCTATTACAAGTTGCCGGCCCACTGCCAGCTCAATATTAATAGCCCCAAACAGCTCATTTAAATATCTCTGAATAAGTAACTTTGATTTATTTAAATTTAATTCAATTCGGTATAATCGATTATATTTTGAATCTTTTGTAAAAGAAGCGGATTAGGAGAAAGAAAAAAAGAAACTGTATTGCCAATCCAGCGAAATATAATCAAAGAATAAAGGTGCTATTGAGAACAGGTATTGATGTTATAACATTAATTATTATTATTGTGGATGTAATTAGTTGACCGTTGTGAATTACTGGAAGGAATTAGTCCGGGTGGCGGTCATTAAATGAAACAACTAAATAGTTTCAACTATTTTATTGTTTGCCAACGTTTCGACCCCCTTTGTGGGTCATCATCAGGGCGCATGGTGGGAGAATGGAAACTCAGTTTCAGGGAGTTTCCATTCTCCCACCATGCGCCCTGATGATGACCCACAAAGGGGGTCGAAACGTTGGCAAACAATAAAATAGTTGAAACTATTTAGTTGTTTCATTTAATGACCGCCACCCAGACTAATTCCTTCCATTAATTATTATTATGTTTTTTTTTTTTAGAAAATAAAAACTATTCTGGGACTGGGTCCCCTAAGAATAACTATATCAAAAATATATCATATGTCTGGCCAAAAGACAAAATATGGTAAAATAAGGAGACATTATTAACATCGATATCTTTATTATTGAAATCTGAATCAGAATACATCCAAAAGTAACGGTGTTCACTGGATGATTATAATAAGATTATCTTTAACCCAAGCCTTCGCTCGCGAATATTTCATATTTTGTTATTTTATATACGCTTATATAACTTCTTCATCAGATGATCTTTATAAGCTATGTATAAAATTTAATCTTAATCTTATACCCTTAACTTTACAGTAACTAGATACAAAAAATTAATCAATACATTTTAGCTTCTAAATTTAATCGTTGTATATCTTCACAATTTATTTGCAATCTAATTGTGAATTAAAACGTTAATTTCCAAAAGGTACCGTAGCGCGCAATCTGTGAGCGAGCGCGTGAATTATCCGCACGCTCTAGCGACGGCTACTTGGGTCACCGGCCGAATATAAGAAGACGCTATATTCAATAATTTTGTATATCGTAACTAATTAATGCCATTGTTAATTAGTTACGATTGCTGCTATTTTGCTTCTACCACTCGGGCATTTCCGTCGTAGCCAGTCCCCTCAGCTAATTGGTAGGTGCGAGTTAACCTCATACCTTGAGCTGCGATACGTGCTTCTACCACGGCGAGCACCATCTCCATATGACTCTCTCCCTCCCGTGAACACGCGATTGTCGAGGACTTCTGCGATCCTATCTCACCCTATCATATTCACTATTAATAACCATACCTCGACAGTACTATATCCATTCTAGGAAATTTTACAGGAAGCGCGAAAATTTCTCATTACTATATTATTAAACAAACTTATTTGATTCTTTTCGGATCAAAATATAGAATTATGTGTTTCACTATTTTAATGTTATGATATGGTATGTTTAGTGCGAAATGTGCTATGAGTACCTTTGAAAAATAATTCCATTTCTAAACCACTTTTTTAAAGGACTTGAGTGTTCATTAGGTAAAAGCAAATGAAAGATTTAGATAAAACTAAATGATGAGAATACAAATATGCCAAAATATCAATTTCGTAAAAAATATCCTTTAGCATCTTTTGGGAATCTGGGACCTTGGACTTTTGGAAATCTTAGACCTTGGACTTTTGGAAATAAACGTCACAATTAATCCCATTCGTGGGTGTAGGAGCTTTTCTGTGTTTTCAAAGTTTAGAAATAAGCTCTTTTACTTTCTAATAGAGAATTATATTTTATTCAGTAAAAATATTTTAATAATCCAATTTTAATCGAACGTTTTTCTAATGGAACCTTCGTACGAAGCATGATTACAAAGCCCCAAATGCTTAAACATGTTTGTTACAAATTTTTATATTTGCTAATACTACTGAAGCTGAGATGATTTTGCTTAGAAATAAGATATACTTATAATTTTCAGGAAATTTATAATACTTGATTTATTCGTAAACCAATTGTGTAAAAAGTTTTAGAAATATTTTTTTCTCCATCCTTAAATGACGAATTTTCCCAAACCCATCTTTGTTGCACATATATACTGTTAGGGTAACCCCCAAAACAATTTTAGCTTTACAACCATAGTCATTTTTGAGATACTGCGATGAATAGAAAAGTTAATAAATGAGCTTCTACCTCGGCGGGCACCAACCTCTAGCATATATTATCCTAATCTGAACATGCAGTGTCGAGGCCTTCTGAATTCCTGTCTCTATATTAATAGTCAAGCTCGACACTTTCATTTATAAATATATATAGTTCCAATAATTAGTTTAATCTAAATACTTGGCCATTTCATTTTATTGAGGAAGATATTGTTAGAGGCATGATCTCTAGTAACTGTTTAATGTATCTCTAATTATCATTTGTACGTCTAAATAATTAGTTACTGCACTTGTAACAAGTCGTTGCATTAGCTGCAACAAGTCGCTGCATTAGATGTAACTAATAACTGTAGCTGAACCGTTGTAACTAGTAACTATCCATGAAATGAATGGTTACTTGCATTTCGAGTAACTGTATGTGTTGTAACTAGTGACTGTAGCTGTATCTGTTGTAACTAGTGACTGTAGCTGTATCTGTTGTAACTAGTGACTGTAGCTGTATCTGTTGTAACTAATGACTGTAGCTGTATCTGTTGTAACTAGTATCTGGAGATGTATCTGTTGTAACTAGAGACTGTAGCTGTATCTGTTGTAACTAGTGACTGTAGCTGTATCTGTTGTAACTAGTGACTGTAGCTGTATCTGTTGTAACTAGAGACTGTAGCTGTATCTGTTGTAACTAGTGACTGTAGCTGTATCTGTTGTAACTAGTGACTGTAGCTGTATCTGTTGTAACTAGTATCTGGAGATGTATCTGTTGTAACTAGAGACTAGCTGTATCTGTTGTAACTAGAGACTGTAGCTGTATCTGTTGTAACTAATGACTGTAGCTGTATCTGTTGTAACTAGTGACTGTAGCGTATCTTTTGTAATTGACTGTAGCTTATCTGTGTAACTAGTGACTGTAGCTGTATCTGTTGTAACTAGTGACTGTAGCTGTATCTGTTGTAACTAGTGACTGTAGCTGTATCTGTTGTAACTAGAGACTGTAGCTGTATCTGTTGTAACTAATGACTGTAGCTGTATCTGTTGTAACTAGTATCTGGAGATATATCTGTTGTAACTAGAGACTGTAGCTGTATCTGTTGTAACTAATGACTGTAGCTGTATCTGTTGTAATTAGTGACTGTAGCTGTATCTGTTGTAACTAGTGACTGTAGCTGTATCTGTTGTAACTAGAGACTGTAGCTGTATCTGTTGTAACTAGTGACTGTAGCTGTATCTGTTGTAACTAGTATCTGGAGATGTATCTGTTGTAACTAGTATCTGGAGATGTATCTGTTGTAACTAGTGACTGTAGTTGTATCTGTTGTAACTCGAGACTGTAGCTGTATCTGTTGTAACTAGTGACTGTAGCTGTATCTGTTGTAACTAATATCTGGAGATGTATCTGTTGTTACTAGTAGCTGTATCTCAAATAACTGATAACTGCACCTTAAGCAACGTATAACTGCCCCTCAACTAACTATCTGTAATTGTATCCGTTGTAACCTGTAGTATTATAACAATTAATTAGTTGCCCCATCCTTTGTAACAAGTAGTTGCATCTCTTGACTTTTTGCTGTATCTCCTTTATTTAATAGTTTTATCTTTAATAAGATAATCTTTTTTTTTTTTTTGGCTCCTTATTTTCTCTTATAAAATCTGCAATACTGGAAAGTTTTTCTTTTTCTGCAATCATGCATTTTACCGAGTTGCATCTGTTCAACGTAACTTCGGGAGAGTAATAACATTTTGAATAATAACTCAGGTGATGGGGCTCACTCACCTTCTAGTTTATTTCGGCCTTACAACTAAAACGTATACTAATTTATTTATTTATCGTGTTTCTGTCATCGCTGAGGCATTCCTGGGGGTTTCAGTTGATTAAATAAAGGATTAGGTACAAATTTCGTCGATTCAAAAAACTTTTGATTCCTCTCACTCAAAAAAAAACTTTAATTGTTGATAGTTTCAACACTTTACGTAATTTCGTTGGTTTTGTTCTTTAGAATATCGTCCCTTTTGCAATTCTTCTTAGAATGCGGTTTTGTAATGTCTAGACGCTCCTTTCCGTTGATTTAGCTACGTGTGGAAAAAGTTTTGAGCCATACAACAGTGACGGACGAATAATTGTTTTGTATATCATCGCTTTTAGTCGGAGAGATAAACTTGGAGATGAAATCAAATGGTTAAGAGTAAACATTTTTCGCCTTACGGATTTAATTATTTTAGATAAGTGAACTGAAAATTTTAAGTGTCTGTCGAATGTTAACTTAAGCTGTATTTAACTCTCACACAAGACTGAAACGACAAGAAACTGCACGACGTTTTCGACTTCTTCAACACTTACTAGACAAACGTTCTAATCTTCCACTTAACTACAAAAGACTCATCTACATGACTATCATAAGGCCGACATGGACTTACGGAGTGGAGCTTTGGGGCTCTACTAAACCTCGAATTCTTCCCGTATCCAATCCCTACAATCCAAAATCCTTCGTAAAATCCTCAATGCTCCTTACTTTGTCACGAACAAACTTATCCATAAAGACCTCAACGTTCCGTATGTTGCTGATTTGGCCCGATCTAGATACCATTCCTTTCATGACAAACTCCATTCCCACCCTAATCCTCTTGTTTCAATACTTTCTTCCGCTTCAATTCCTGAAAATCCTCCGAGGCGTCTGAAAAGAAGATGGCCTCGAGACCTTCTAGTGTAGAAAAGTTACAGGAGTGCTGCCATTGGGTAGTTCTTCTTCAAGTTTGTTTCACGCCATTTAACTTTTGTCACATTTACTTGTTGTACCTTGAAGTACAGTTGTAAATTTCAATAAATGATGTTAAAAAAAAAAAAAAAAAAAAAAGCTGTATTTGATGTCACTTTAAATAGATTTCTTACGAATCCCATTTGTCATGAATAGGAAAGCTGGTAAAATCCAGAATAGTATTTCTTCTTCTTTATAATTTAATTAAAACTGAATGTTTCCTTGAAAATTTTAAAAATATGACTGCCTCACTTGAACATAAGATAATTTCTAAATAAAGTTTGATGGTGACTGAATAATAATGGATCGGCCAAATAAAATGATTTTTTTTTTTTCCTAGATAGTTCATAAATATCTTCAGTATTCTAATAAATCCTTCCTTTTTATATCTCTTCTGCGTAACATTTTAGAATCGTAAAATATAAAGCAAATGGCGTAAAAGCTATCGTTTATCTGAGATATCGGAGGATCCCTTAATGACCACAATATTCTTATCTCTTTGTTTAGAGGGGTGAGGGGTGGGGAGAGTTAATTAAACCTTCCTCCCACCGAAGCCAGGTTTCTTCCTTCCGTTTCAAGATTAATTCTTCGTGACGATAATAGGCAATATAACCCTCAGTAATATAAATCCAAGGTGTTTACATATCCAGGACTCTACTCTAAATATAAACACGTTGATATAAATCTATACATTTAATTTGTATATATGAGTCCTAATGACCAAGTCATTTTTTTTGGTATTTATTTATTTACTATTAGGAATAACGGCTATTCGTAAAAAATAAACAAGCTTTGAAGTGAAACAAAATCTGAAAACGCACTTTTCACTGGATCATCATTTTCAAAAAGTTTTCCTTTGACGAAGTTGTCTAAATTCCTGAACAGGTGGTAATCTGTTGGAGACAAGTCGGGAGAATATGGTGCGGAAGAACTTCGTAGCCCAGTTCTTTCAATTTTTGCACGTTATGTTTTGAAACATGGGATCTTGCTGCCGCTCAGTGAGATCATGAGGTACTCATATCTCGACCTTTTTTACTTTCCCAATACACTTTAAATGTCTGTAAACGGTAGGTGCACTTGCATTTAGTAGTGCTGAGAATCCTTTAACTGTTCGGTATGGGTTTCCTTCTACTGTATGTTTGAGGACATCGTTGTCTATTACCGACGGAGGTCTTCCTCGGGGCAAGTTTTCCAAGTCGGTATCCCCAGCTGAAAACTTAGCAAACCAACGGCGAATGGTCCGTTCATTAACATCCCCTTCCCCAAACGTCTTGCAAATATTTCTAGCGGCCTCAGCTGCTGAATGGCCGAGTTTAAACTCGCACAAAAATAGTACTCGAAAATCGCGTGTTTCCATGTTCATATTTGGAGGTATACTAAAAAGTGGGTAATTGATTGGGAATCTGATGTTTATAATACAAAGGTAGAGGATTAGTAACTGTATACTTTAAATATGCAAACATTCGGAAGAAAACAACAGAGAGCTGCAAAATCCTTTATGTATTTCAGAAACTATAAAAAGGGACATTTCATGTGAAACAACCCAATATATTATCTTTTGTTTCTAATTCTTTTTATATTTACCATTCGTCATAACCATCATTTCACTTTGTCTTTAATTATCTGTTTATTTCTTTTACTTATCATCTTTATATTGTATTCTACATCTGGTTGTTATCTTTTGTTTTTATAGCCCTGAAGAAGGCCTATAATTTGGGCCGAAACGTCGGCACCAGTTAATTAAGTTTTATTCTTAACTGTGTGTTCCATTGACTGCACCCTGAACTAACTTCTCCCACTTATACAGTCAACCATTCTGACTTCACCAAAATATTTTGTTATTGACTCAACCGTTATATAAGAACGAAATAGTTCTATTTCAACTAGACAGAACTTGCTGAGTTTGAAAATCTCATAACTAGTTAAGTCTATGGCCTGCCAGGGTTCTTAGTAATTAAGGGCCCCTTTGATTATATCGGGAGAGGGAGGGGGGGCTTCATATTTCTCCGGCTACAGAGGGCGCTCTAGTTTTTCCCAGCCCTCATCCTCTGTTTTTCCAACAGTTGCTGAACGCTCCTCTTTGGCGGGATTAGCATGAGCGGGTCATTAGTGAACGTCCCTAATTACCTAGTGAAAAGCCCGGAGGGGAAGGGCTCCGTTTTTGTCACCTCTCTTAATATTTGGCCGCCGGGTCAACCGGCAAATTAGTCTGACAAATGTTTTATTTAAACGGAGGGGTAATTTTCAAAAGTTGTCCGACGGAGATTTTTGCTTTTGAACGATTAATTGTAAATATGGTCCATTAATTGTAATATTATATGTTTTAATAAATTGAGACGTTGATTTCCAAAAGGTAATAAATCCAATTTTACAAGAAACACAAAAATCTGTCATTTATTTAGTATTGGACCAATTTACCTGATTCTTTTTTTATTAAAATCTAAAGTTGATTTTTAAGCGTGTTACCAACTTATTTTTCCGAATTATTGCACTTTCCCGATGACTATTAAACAATGTAAAATGGATATAGTACTTTTTGGAAAGAATTAAAAGTGATATAATACTTCCTTCCCCTAAAGTACCTTTAATTTTGTAGATTCAATAAAAATAACTATATTATCTGGTTAACGCAGATGAAAAACAGGTAAATATATAAATTGAATAAATTCGATACCCAACTAAAGGAGAAAACAGAAAAAATATTTTTTAATGCAATTTGTTGTTTTTGAACTTAAGAGCAGTAATATACATGTATGATATACAGTTGGAAAGCTAAAGATTTTAGAAAAAATATTATCTCATAAACAAGCTTTTAAAAGTTAATAGAGAGTGATAAAAAAAACCGATAAAACTAAGTGACTGTTTTAGTTAATAATAATAAGTCAATTTTTCAATAAAACACATGTTTCTATAGAAATTTCATATAACTAATTCTTTAATGGTTTCACTCATTTTGATATCTTACTGTATTTGAAAATTCTTTATCGATTTAAAAAACGGAGGTAAGTGAAAGTCGTGTGTTGTCCGCACCAGAATTTTTTATTTGAGTTTAACTATTTTCCTCGGCTAATAACATACTATATTCCCTAACAACACGTTTTAAAATTATCAAAAGGTAAGAGCGTCATTGGTTTAAGGAGATCCTTCATTATTTTCAAGTCATGCCACCATATTTTCTATGACCGCCACTGTATAGTAAATTATTTAATAAAACACCTGTTTCTATCGAAACTCAATATAATTATCTTTTTTAATTTCTAAATTTATTTAAAAGTACTTAAATTGGTTTTAACAACGAAGGTAAGTGAAAGTCAAATGTTGATTTTTTATTAATTATGAATGAAACTGAAAAGAAGGGAATAAATAAAATAAGAGAAAATATACCAAGTTAAACGAAAATTCTGAAATTAATAAATACTACCACTAATGCTTAGTATTTAGTTTAGAGTGCTATAGAGAATTCAGAGATGAAAATGAGTTTCCAGCCTTATTTCTATAAGCCACTGGTGGAGTAGCGTTAAGCTTCTACCTTTCCCAGTCCAAGTTCCCAAGTCCTAGCACTCTTTCTGATTGCCTTGTTCTAAAGCTAATCGTTCAGCCTCCACTCACCACCCTTTACAGTTTTTTTAAAATTGGCTTGTTGGCAATTCTAGCAGTCATAAGCCCTTTAGTTGAAGTGTAAGGCTGAGTGAGGAATTTCTTTTTATCCTCTCTCTCTCCTCTCTCTCTCTCTCTCTCTCTCTCTCTCTCTCTCTCTCTCTTCTTATAAGCGTTGAAAAGTGAATCCATTTTGACTGAACCTCCAGTTGAAACAGTTCCAATAATTTGTATATAATACTTGCTGACCCAACAGACGATGTCCTGTCTGAACTATGTCACAGAGAAATCGGTCAAGCCGTTCACGCGTGATGCGCAGACCAAGAGAAAAGGCGATTCATTTATATATATATATATATATATATATATATATATATAATATATATATATATATAGTTATAGATAGAGCGATTATAATTACCTTTAAAATATTTTTTTTTTAAACTATCTACCATAGTAAATTTTCTCTTTTTTCTTTCATAAGATCCTTCTCTTGACTGATATAAACACAAAAAAAAGAGAATTAGAGAAAGCGGTCAAGCCGTTCACGCATGATGCAATGACCAAGGGAAAATTCAATTCATTTATATATATATATAAATCTTGAATAATTGAATCTGTTGAACAGATCCGAAACCCAGGACTTCTTCTTGACAAACGCCTAACTTGGAATCCACATACACGACTAAAACGACAAGAAACTGCTCGCCGCTTTAGGCTACTTCAACACTTACTAGACAAACGGTCAAAACTTCCTTTGAACTACAAAAGGCTCATCTACATGACTATTATAAGACCAATCTAGACTTACGTAGTAGAGCTTTGGGGCTCTACTAAACCATTAAATTCCTCCCTCATCCAATCCTTACAATCCAAAATCCTTTGTAAAATCCTCAACGCTCCTCACTTTGTCACAAATAAACTTATCCATAAAGACCTTAATGTCCCCTTTGTTACTGATTTGGCCCGGACCAGGTATAAATCCTTTCATGACAAGCTCCATTCGCACTCTAACCCACTAGTTTCAATCCTTTATTCCTCTTCAATTCTGGATAATCCTCCGAGGCGCTTGAAAATGAAATGACCCCGGGACCTTATAGTTTAGAATATTTTTAGAGTGCTTCCAATGGGAAGCTTCTCTCCATGTATATCATGTCATTGTATTATATAACACATCACATTTACTTGATGTATTTTTTGTTAATAGAGTTGTAAATACCAATAAAATGATTTTTAAAAAAAAACAGATACAAAAACATAATCAACTTTTTTTTTTTGTGGTTTATATCATTGTTAAATTCTACGCTCATTTTTTTTTCCTTCTAGTATTTTAGATTATTACTTTCAATAATGAACCTTTTTAATCGAAAAAAAATTTATCTCCCTCCTCAAAATTTGAAGCCCTACGTTTCAAGATATGTAGAGCCCGAATAACGTCTAGAAAATTCCGTCTATACGCCTGAAAAAAAAAAAAAATCTGCGGCATTTCTCCAAAACTACTGGATTCTCAGGGCGTTGATATCAGCTTATTAGTTTTAAAATGGCAGCAGATAAAAAAAATATTTAATTCAATAAATCAGTTATTTTTTATTTAAGATAGAGAAATGTTTTTACAGAATTTTGCAATCAAGAAGCCGTGATTAATTATAAAAAGAAAAAAATAATTGAAATCTTGCTAATATAAACACTTATACCTCAGTTATTTTCGAAAATATAGAAGAATTCTATATAATTTTAGAAATAATACACCTCGATTATTATAAAGCATAAAAAATTAGTTTTATCAACATATACGCTAATACGTTATTTAGCGGTGTACGGCACATTTCCCTATCTCAGCAACTATAAGTGACCGGCATCCGTGCAGTACGTGTGAAAGAGGGGATTAACGATCGGCGTGTTAGCCGTCTATGTGTGAAAAGGCCCAAACCCGTTTATCACGGCTTCTGAAGTAAATAATGCCAATACACTAAAAAATCTCTTAAAACATTTTCATTTTCCTTTCGCTTGAAATGTTTCTTGACCAAGCCTTGCAAATAGCTACGCATTTTATTTTATTTATTTCCATTAATAATTAAATTGGAACAAATCACAATAAGGTTATTGTTAAGGCTGTTTAACAATATAGGACATCTGACCTTAGTTTTGCTAAGATTTGTAACTTTAAGAATTGATATAAATTTTAAATTTGTAATTGTAAATTTTATAAAACAATATATTTTATTATAATTCTCCAAACCGATTAGACTAATAGAGATAACACTCGTTGAAGACAGCTATACTATAAATTAATAAAAAATATTATAATTAATAATTAAATTAAATAAAGATTACCAATTTCAATTCTATCACATCAAAACACATGATTCTATATTTATTTCCATTGAGAATGGTTCTTTTGACGTCATCTTCATATATCTGTATCCTTTTGACGCTAATACCAACTCCATTATCTGCAGTTGAGTGAGTATATGGCTCTGAATCAAATTATCTGCTATCATAATTACATTAAATCATGATCGATTAATCGTTATTGATTTTATAATGATAATACATATGTTAAGCGTTTCGTTTGTATATAAATAAATGCTATACATTCGTAGAGCTTTGGCAAAACTTTTTTTTTTTCAATTTTCTGTCGACGATATTTAACTTTTTTTGTTTGGCAGTCGTAAGAGTAACTTAATAATGATGTTTGGTAAATCGATCTATCTATAATTCTTTGTGTTGTGCTCAACATGCATATATTATTTACTATGAAAGTACCCTTTCAGCAATACAACAGATGCTAATTTTAATAGCATTTTTCGCTGATTGGGTTTTTCATTACAATACCTTATTTGTAAAATGAAATATCGAATTGCGTCGAAGGGTCACCAAAAGCTTCTTACATAATCAAAAGAAAACCTGTAACTCTTGAATCCATGAAGGGTCTTGCAAAATCACTCCCAATCTTTGGGTACCTACTTCATAGAGGCTGGGTATGCCCCAGAGAAGTTTCCATACCCCACGGTCGCTCCACGTCTGAAATAACAGAATTAATAATTCTGACTCCGCGGAGGTTCGAACCCAGAACCCGGAGAACAGTAGACTAGTGCTCTACCCACTAGACCACGTCGGTATCACTTATAGCTGGGTGGCTAGCATAACAGCATCCTATTCTAAAGGTCACGGGTTTAAACCCGCAGGTGGTCCTACGATTTTTTAATGGGAGTAAAAAATCCTTAATTATGCCGTCCTTCAGAGGAGACGTTAAGAGGTGGTTCCGAGCCTGTGCGATGTCAGGTGCTCGTTAAAGATCCCTATTCTAATAAAACCTGGATTGGCAAAATTTAGGACTCCCACTGTAGTATCGTACGATTAGCCATGGTAGCATAAAGTGACGTTAAATAAATAAACAACACTAGAACACGTCGCTCCCGTTCTTAAATAATAAAGAGATGTAAATAGATTATTTGTGTTTCTTACTATAACTTGCTAACTCTACAGGTATGCTTTATCCGGTATACAGCGTATCAATAGGAATTTATTCAGGAGGGAGAAATTTCCTTGTAGATGGAGAGATGAGGAGTTTTAACGGATTTACAAATTTAAATTAAGCCAATGAGATTCGTTACAATAAAGTAACTGATAAGCATGTCTAAATAACTGGTGTTAATATGTATTTAGCCTACGGCTGTAGTATTTTAAATTATCGATTATGTTTTTGTTTTTTCCTAATGGACGTTTCGGAGAAGACTTTTTTCCCTAATCCATTAATTACCTACTTCTGTCCTGGCAAGCAGGCCGTAGTTCTAGTTTCTTTGTGATCGTATTTCTCTTGGTCATGTCCTTAGTAAGTTTTTTCTTTTTTTTTCTCGTTTCGATCTGCCATTACCACGTTCATTAAAGCGCTTGCTTCCTTCAGCTTTAATTATTCCCCAGTACTCACGCATTCTTATTCTGTGAGCCTCTTTTCTTTCATCAATCCACTGTATTTAAAGTTTTGGTTTTTCTACAAAGAACTTATACCTCCGAAGTTTTTTTCTGGAGAGATGTCTTCGAGTGTGATTCTTTTTTCTTGAAAGTCTTTTTCAACTTTGATGCACCAGGTTAACTTGTTTTTCTTATCAAGAAAGTAGAAAAATATCTTGTTGGGCTGTGTTTGTGAGCAGAAGCTTGTTACATGGCCATAAAATTTAATTATTTTTTTCCGAATGGCATCTGTTATCCTCTCCATATACAGTTCGCTCTTATGTTGTGTCGTCTCCTCTACTCACTGTTATCCCAAATTGGCCCTACGATCTTTTCTTTTCTTCACTTTTAGCTTCTCGATAAGAACTTTTCTATTCAGTCCTTAATAATTTTATTTTTGTTTCCATGAATTCATTACTCTGTATACGTAAACTGTATATCTATTAAAGTTTGTAATACGCTAGATATTCATAAGTCTACATGAATACTTTTAGTTATTCAGTATTCACTTGGACATGTGAATGAACTGGATGATATTTTGTGTAGAAATGAAGAATCGGGGACTGGATTCGTTGAGAAAGCTTTTGCAGAAGACGCGGACACTCCCGAAGATTACTGGGTGGAAACGCATCAAGTTGAAGAATCGTTTTCCCCTCAGATACATTACCACAAGATAACAGACACACTGCGACCGTTTATCTGCCTTTGGATGGTCTATTGCACATTCTTATTACTGTTTCTCTATTTTCTTTTTTCTGAAAAAGTTTCGATAAATCATATTTGAGTATTCCATCTCCATTGAAAATATGGGAATTACCGAATTATTCCAAGTGATTAAACATTATAAGGTATCTCCGAGTAGTAATCCCTCCGAACTATCTTTGTTTGCTGATAATATATAATTTATGGTTGAAGTCTTTTAATTTTGTTTCATATAAGTTCGAAAATGCAGCAAATTATTACAGGAATGGTTTAAATACATTTGTGATATTTTCGCTGAAATTGTCTTTTAAAAGTTCAACTGGAATGTTTAAACATACATATATTCTGAGTTATCAAATAAAATAAGGAATGTGAATTAGTGAAGATAGTAGAGTGAGCAAAATGAATAAATTATGCACCACCGCCAAAACGTTCAAAACTCTGGCTTTCTTTTTAATGCCTTGAAGTAATTTTTCCAAAATACTTTAAATTTTTACTCAATCTTTACGAAAGACCTATTTATGGGCTATAATATCTTAAAAAGATCGCCGTTTTGAAACAATAAGGCTTTTAGTAATGGCGAATTTCGAGTACAATCGTGGAGTGACATATTACAATGCATTGGCACAATAAATAAATGTGGCTGGTGGATGGACATATTTTTTTTGTATTGAATATCTGGTATACAAGTACCTTTAACTATATAAACTCAATTTTTTTTATATTTCGAAGGTTCATTATTAAAAATAATAAATAAATCAAAAGACATTGGACTAAATTACAAATGCTTAAAGATCAGGAATCAAATATATGTAAAGAAGATATAACTCCTCTTTTGTGCCATAGCTTCGAATTTACCAAACTGCCAGATAAAAGGGAAATTATTGATGAAAAATTATAAAACAATAAGAAAGAATATCCACAGAGCTCCTGAAGGCTTTTGGACTAGGCATAGACTTATTGAAAGTGATTTGTAACCTTCAATAGCATTTGATTAGCTCACATCATGGTTTGCTACAGTGTGTCCTAAACTTTTCCTCTCCAGGTTTAATTGGGATTAACCATTAAATATCTGACAATGCACAGGCTCCGACCACATTTTTATGTCCCCTCTAAAAGAAGGCATAACTAAGGATTTTTTTATAACATTAAAAAATCCTAGGTCCAACTGTTATGTTTGAACCTGAGGTCTTAGGAATGCTAAGATTATGGTTCAGAAGTGTTAGCTATCATCTCTGTTTTCTAAGAGGGCTTAAAAACTAATTGCAGAAGTTGCTGTGGGATAACTTCTAAATTGTGCATAAAAAGTATTTTCTAACATTATGTATTATATTATGTATGAAGGAGATGAACCATACACCAAACCTTTGCTTAAATGATCATGTTTGAAAACAAATAGATATTCCATACAACCTTACATTACCTCTTCATAAATTTTAGCAGGGCTTATTATAATGCCATTAAAGAGTTTGAACCAAACTAAGGAAGAAATGAATGTCTCTCTTGAATTCATACCACTGCTGATAAGATTGCCAGGTTAAAATACAAGGTGACGTTTTGGAGACATTCATAATAAATAGAAGCTTAAGACGAAGGCTAACAGGCTGCTGTAGAATCTAGCACCTGTGAAGGTGATGAGGGATAAGGGAAAAATAATACAAGTCATTCAAAATTCTAACCCTTTTAGAATGTGGCCTAATCACAAAGGGACTCAGAGATGGCATTCATAGCAATAGAGTTAGAATAATAGAAAATTGTTTGAAACGACTTCATCTACAAATAATTTTTATTATGTGGAACTAGTTCATTCAATAAATAATTAAGAAGAGACAATAATTTTTTCTATTGACATTCTTCAGAACCAACAAGTTATTGAAAATTATCCAAACATATTCTGATTGAGATCATGCAAATTTTACAAGAACACAAGTACATTTCCAATTTTATTGTTCATGAGTGATTAACAAATTATGCCTCGTTTTATTAAATTTTAATAAAATAATAAATTATTGCTTTTAATTACAAAACAATATTTAGTCAATGTTTGAACAGAATTAATAAAAAAAAATGTTTAAAGTAAAAATCTTTACTATACTGTGATAAGTTGGACGATGAGAGCGATCTTTAAGGAGTACCCAACATCATACAAGATAAGAACTACTATTTTACTTCTTTTCTAAAGGACAAGGGAGATTTACTCTAATTAAAGAATCCAAGGCCATCTGACAGGTTTGAATTTTTATGCTATAATGTATAAGAAGATTGTTACGCTAACCATTACACCACAGATGACCTGATAAATAAAAAAAATGTTTTCAACTTTCTTTTTTTTTTATCATTAATAACATTTATTATTGAAATAGGGCCACAAATATAATATATCTTATCAATAATAATTATACTATTACTATTTAGTTAGTAGATAATTTTCTATCAAATAACAAAAAAATGTTGGTATGCAATAGGTTATTTCCTGTGTTGATTAGAAAACTGCCAGAACATACTTAGTGCAGATTTTTCATTCCAACACCAGAAATCGGGCTTTTGTTTCATTTCAATTTCCGATTCATCCAAGGGTTGCACATGAATAAAAAACCTAAGACATTAGACATTTGCAAACCTTTGAGTACAGACTTAAAATCTGCGATAAGTCAGTCAAGTTCAACCGTACATAGATAACCAAGCTATCAAGATGAGTAAAGAAGAGGGTGTATGAAAAAACTTAATTTAATTTAATTTATACGAGAAAGTGCAGTAAAGCTGTATGAATACGAAATTTAATTTAGGAAGCTAGACTCTCGAGGGTTTGAATGAGATTTTGGAATGATTAGTGATCTACTAAATTTTTGTTTAGCATACAGTAACATACTTGTCCAAATTTCTCTAAAAAATATATCTTGAAGAATGCCCAATATTAAACCAACACCATTTAATAAATAGCAGAAACAATAATAATGAATAAACTTAGGTTCTAATTTATCAATCAATTAGTTTCAAGGTAGATTGAGTTATATATTTTTTGTTGATTTGTTTCAGGATTCACATGACGATACAAACAGTTTTTTATTGTTGATTGCTTGTCTATATACTAATTATTCGGTTTAATTTATTGTTATTAATAAATGTACACAATTAGAAATACTTTCATATTAAGTACTGATATTTTTTACATTAAAAATGTGAACATCTATCTTATTTATTTATTGCCCATTCATATGATAACTACATTTTGAGGTCATACCCTCACCATCAGGTACTGTTAAATAAACATCATATATTAAATATATTGCACTTTAATAAATACTAACAAATAATATCATTTCAATTATTTAACAATATTGTACAATGTAATTCAATTAAATTAAATCTCATTTCTTATCTTATATATAATATATATATATATATATATATATTATATATATCTAAGTTTAAGAAATGAGAGTTGGGAGGATGCTGATTAATGAGTGAATAATCACTACTTGTGGTATACCACAGTGACATATTTAGTTTATAATTAAAATGTTATTACTTGTTAATGTTAAATAATGTGCAATATTCATTGATTTGATAGTACGTGTTGATGAGGAAATGAGTGAGAAATGTAATTAATGTATGAATGACCTTATATGTTTTCATCCTTTAAGAAAAAAAAAATCCTTGATTTAGTGAAATTATCATCAACACTTTCTATATTTCTAATTCAAACATAAGCGGATATAAAAAAGGAGAAAAAAAAAAAAAAAATTGGATCAGAATCAGATGTAATGCTTTTGAATATTAAGGGTTATCAGTGATTAAGAAATATGATGTAACCTTCAGTAAGTTTTAACCTCATGTAGTAAGTAAACATATTAAGACCTTTCATTCGAAACTCACAATAGAAAAACGATCCTCATACCTAATAGGAACAGTTTATTTTTTTAAGACCACTCAAGCAAGATGAAAGTTTTTGAACCATTCGACGTTGCAAAGAATTTAAAGGAAATGAAAGCTCACTTAAAACATAACAGAATTCTGAACAATACCACAAAGAACATGATATACAGGATCACTTGTAGCTGGGTGGTTAGCATAACAGCCTCCTATGCCAAAGGTCACCGGTTCAAACCCGCAGGTTGTCCTAGGATGTGATCCTTAGTTATGCTGTCCTTCGGAGGGGACGTTAAAAGGTGGTCCCGAGCCTGTGCGATGTCAGGTATTCGTAAAAGATCCCTATTCCAATAAAACCTGGATAGGCAAAATTTAGGACTCCCACTATAGCATTGTCCGAACAGCCAAAGTAGCATAAAGTGACGTTAAATAAATAAACAAACATGATATACTCAGAGGAAAAAAGAAACTTCCTCAATAAAAGAAAATCTTCGGGAAAAAAAATATTTTAACCACCATTTAATCTATTTCTGAAATCTGGTCAATAGTAACTAATAAGCATAGAATCAGAATAAAGGCTCTAACATGAGATTTCTCTAGGATAAAAAAACAAAAACATTTTACTGAATCTTAGAGGCAAACTATCAAATAGGATATTTAAACATTGCTTAAAGGCTCACCTCTGGTGTAGTGGTTAGCATGACAGCCTTCTATGCCCAAGGTCATGGGTTCAATTCTGCAGGTAGCCCTAGGATTTTTTGATGGGAGTAAAAAATCCTTAGTTATGCCACTCTTCAAAGAGGACGTAAAAAGATTCCTAAACTCATTTAAGATCCCTATCTTAATTAAATGTTTTAATTCGGCAAAAGGAGTCACTCCCAGTGTAGCAAAAAGTGATGTTAAATGAATAAATAAACAAACAAACATGGTTTAAGAATAGATGCCAATTGTCTTTTCAATTATAATAAATATAAAGTAAAGTTGAAAGTAAACAGCCCAATGAAAACCTTTTAAACCTAATTAAATAGTGTACATGAATGTTTAACAGATCTCCAAATTGAGTAGAAAAAGAGAAAAGCCAAGTCAAGAATTGCAGAAATTAGTCTATGGTATAAATAAAAAAATATTTCAATATGTATAGCGAAAGTAAACAAGGCAACAGCTGAAAGGCTAGACAAATTTAAAAGGTAAGTGTTGCAAAGGATATATAGTGGTGTTTGTGGGGAGATCACACATATGTAAAAATAGAGAAATATATGAGTTATTTAACCCAATAAGAATGAATAGGTTAAGATGGTATAGGTATGTGATCCAAATGAGTTAAGATAGCAAATGAAGAAAACCTGCCAAGGAAATATTATAGTCACACGCTAAATGGGGTTGGATGAAAAGAAACAAGATTAAAAAAGAAGTAGTAGAGCTGTAAAATAATGAAGTTAACAATAAATACGAGAATAAAAGACCAAATACCTCAACTAAACAAAATGGTTTATCAACTAATTACGGTGATTAAAATTGGCAATATAATAGTATATGTCTTCATTAATGAGTTATTCCCTTAAAATTGTGAGATTTTATTAGTATAGAATAACAAAACATGTTCATTCAAAGAATTTATTACAAAATAAAATACATGTTGAGAATAATTAAAAGTATATTAAATTTAATTACGTCAATTTAATTATATAAAAACAATTTTCAAAAATATAGAATTCATGCGAAACAAAAAGATTAAACATTAATAAAAAAAGGAGAAACATGCATTTTGATAAGCAAATATGAGCTATAAGGGTATTCATTTCATGATTAAAATAAATGAAATTAAATTTTAAAAATAAACAGGGTTTCTTACAACCAAAAACATTATCAGCAAAAATATTATCATTAATATTGCATCATTCAGTAGAGGTTAACAATGCTCAACTCTTAAATATACTTTTTAACTTTTTATTTACTGAAAATACAAGTATAATCTTCCAAATAAAAAAATAAAATATTAAATAAAAAGGAACTTATGAAAAGTGATAAGATTTTAAACGTAAAAGTTAACAAAACAACAAAAATAATATAACAATCGGGAAATATTGATGGAACAATTAGAGGAAGAAAAACAAAATACAAATATTTCAGATTTTCAAAATATTTTTTATTGAATTTGAGTAAACATAAGCACATCAAAAAGTAAGCAGCAGGGTCAAATAAAATGTAACTTTAGGGTCAGATCATTACATGAACTCAACTCTATAATTTAAATACTGTTATAATACTAATCTTAAATGAGAAATAAAAAAAAGGAACTAATGCACAAACAAAGTTATTATCTTTATCAAAATATAAAAGCATACAGAAATAATAGATATTAAAAAATAATAAATGAAAACTATTCAAATGTGCAATGGCGATCATTTTATGGAAATATAAGGGTTACTAACAAGTAACATTCATTTTTAGAAAACTCATATTGATTCCTATAGTTATTGTTATCAAGAATTTCTCCTTGGCCTTTACTGATACTAAAAAGGCTTACAACATACAATGTGATCATTATAATTGAATGCCAAATAATATAAAATAAATGAAAACATCTAGATTTAATATTATTAAAAAGTTATTTGTAAAATAAACACAATTCTAAAATGACCAGCAGTTCTTTCAAAATTACAGCTGTTTGATTCTGTTTGTTAGAATAAATTCTAACAATGTCTATATATCACATTCATCAACAGTAAAATAAAAGTAATACACAATTAGGCCTTAGCATAAATAAATGTGTTTATTAAAACACACTTAAAACAACTGTGTATTACTTCAACATTATATGATAGAAATAAATAATCACATTTAATATGGTACTAAACCATTGTAGGATAACAAATGAAAATTGAGAAATAGCTTTAACAAAACTCAAATAATTATTTTTTTACTCTCAAATAAACAGAAGAATTCATCAAACCTGCATCCTTTACAGACAACTTTTCATCAGTAACTTCCTTAGGGGGGAAATTTACCATGAAAGCAAACATTTGACCATTAAGTTCCCTGTGAACGGTTGTTAGGTGTCCTCGCAAATCTTCAACTGTGTGAGTTACATTGAGACGCACTTGTGACCTTGTACCATTAGGAAGTCTAATTACAACTGTTGTGACTGGTTCATTTTCATTTACCTGGAGTGGTGATGTTGGAGGAGGTTCACTGGATTGTGTGTTTTCAGTTGGAGCAGGGGCTGTGGCCCCTTCATTGGTAACAACATCAGGCACAACATTGCCCAACACATGACCTTGACCTGTGAAATATTTCCCTCTAGTAGCTGGTCCTGAATAATTTTCGTGGCGAAGGTCTTCAACTTGTACATTGACTTTACCATCTGTAGTCCCAGGTGGAATGAGGCTGACTGGCACTTCACCCCTCAGAAGCATATCAATTGCTTCCCTGTTTTCTGGGTTCGAGTATGGTCTCAATGCTTCATCGCCAACAGTAAAACCATTCCGCCACAAACGCAGGTGTATTTCAGGTCGCTCATTAGAGCCCTGTGAGGATGTACCACCAATAACCTTAGTGTCATCAGGAGTTTGACCTAAACGATAACCAGTACCAGAAAATTTAGTAGCTCTTCCTGATTCTTTAGAAGGACCAGCTAATTCTATGTCTCCCACACTGACCATTTGTTTTAAATGTTTGAAAACTTCACCGGCAACATCTCCCCTTCTGTCATTTCCCATAATCTGCTGTCCACTGCTCTGGGAACCACCAGCATAATAAAGTTGATCCTCATCATCATCATCATCATTAGACCTCAGTGATGAAAATGTTCTTATATTTGATCTATTAACTCTCACAGGACCTTGCCTACCAGTAGATGATCTTTCAGGCGTTGCAGCAAATGTGAATGGTTCTGGGGCTTCAGCCTCAGTAGGTTCATCATTGTCACTATCAGCTATATTTTCAGCAGCTGGAGTGGCACTATTTTGACAGCTGCGGTCAGTTGTAGCATCCATCCTCTCATCGCGATCATCAAAGTACATCAATAGAGCCATTTCTGTGTTCCACCCAGCATTTTCTAGATAAGATCTAGCCTCTGTCTCGGTGGAACAGGTGAATTTGACAAAGTCTTCTATGGATTTACTTTTATCAGCCATTGAGGAAAATTGTCAGGAGTCAAACTGCAAAATGATATATGAGTTATTCAAATCTGAAAGACTTTACTACTGACCATAGAGTTATACTTTATACAAAAAATATATCATAACATGTGCCAGTCATAGTTGAAAAAAAAACTCAGGTTAAGGCAAGATTATCAAAATATGACAACAATCAAGAACCGAAGAAACTGTTCACGAAATTATTACATTTGCGTTAACTATACACAAAGGATGGGTAATTCTTAAAAAAAAACAAAGAATTTAGCACTTAATTAACCGGCTATGAGATAAACAACTCGATACACCAGCTAAATGATTACAGCTGTATAACCTTCAGTACTACCACAGCCAGAGTTCTCTATGACATAGCGAAAAATGAACTAAAACTTCTCTTTTTCAAATGTAATCTGACTTAAGCCTATGAAAATTATTTTTTAAAAACTTAAGTGTGCTTTCTGGTCATAAAATAAATAAAAGTATATAATAAAAACTCTGTTATGAATAAATCGTTACTGACTAACGTTATTTCATAAAATAATTACTGAATTTGAATTATGTATGGACATAGCATAATTTGAAATCAATAGAATAAAATTTGATTTATTTTACAGTTATGCAGATTATAAATATGGCATTGAACAGTTTCAAAAGTTTTTGACTAACATATATTAATTTATTATATGTGGTTTAAGAAATATATTGTTATAGTTTCAAAGAATTATTCAATAAATAATTTGATATTATTGAAAAAATTATGTAAACATGTATTATATCCCTCACAGAAATGCTTGAAATGAAATTAATGTTTAATTTACGAAACATAAATTGAAGGTGAGGGGGGGGAGCGGAATGTGTAACATCTTTTTCATTTCAACAATAGGTCAATTGATATAGAAACTTGCATTAGCTTTTCCTCTCTTTATTTATGTATAATATTTGTAACATAAATTTGTTATCAGAGCCTAATAATTGAATGAATCTCACTTTTTGATAATATAAGACAACAAAGAGATTGTATTTTTCAAAAATAACTTTCTTAATTCTTTGAGAAAAAAAAAAATTCTCTTTATTAACTTTTTCATGTGTTGGTTTATAATAGCACTTCAAGTTAAATGTATTACCAAAATTAGTACAATATATTGTGCATTCTTAAATTAACTCAAAAGAAAAACCTGTTTTTAGAATAAATTGCTGACTTTGTGATAATGAAATTAGTGGAAGTTTTTTAAAGCTAAATGGTAATTCACAATTTATTTCTCTTATTCATGCAATTTTTTTGGGTTATTCATACTTAAAATTTCACCTAATAAAATTTTGTTATGCTATATTTAATTATCACTTTAATTTATTTTCAATTATTATCTATCAGAGATTGTTCACTATTTTTTAAATTTCCACCATTAGTCCAATGTTTCTTGATACTTTGAATTGTATTTTGTCTTTGTAGGAATTCAGATTTTAAATTCTCGAATAAATGTGAGAGTTTTATTTCAGTATTTATGATTTGGTTAATCCCTTAAGACCTATGATGTAATGTCTGTAATTTTGGCTATAATATATCATAAAGTAAAATATACTTTCTAATTTGACCAATTAAGATTCTATTAAGAGGATCTAAATTAGAATTGAATTTGAAACTATGTTCTAGTGATAATTACTTTAATCTGTTATTATTTAGATACTAGTTTTAATCTTCCAATGTAATCCAACTAATACCTGTACTATTTATTCATGAATAAACATTGTGATATCCACCCATTCTCCAGTAAACCTACTTCAATATCCATTTCCTTAAATACCTTCTTCAGCACCTGAGACCAGAAGCATTTTAAGCTCATTAAGTGAACATAGCAAGTTTTATAAAAATGTTGTCCACCAGATTTCTGGTTACAAATTGTTTGTGCAGCATCTTTTAGATTTAATTATAACGCTTCATGAAGAATAATTTTTCCAATTTCATCACAAAGATTAATTGTAAATACTTTAATTAAAACAAACAAATTAATTAGTAAAATGAATAAAAGATTCATTTGGAAATAAATTTTTCATCTGAGTATTTCAAATTTTTCATTTAAAGTATTGAACAAAATGCTAGTCTGTTTAATTGATTCATTAGCTAGTAAAAAATTCTTAAAACCTAACAAAATAAGATTTAATGAATCATTTTGTAGCATTAAAAATTATATGATAGTATGTAGATGATCTAATATTGACTAGAACAATGTGATATAAAAGAAAATGGATATTTTATTTATTGTTATTGAATGAGATCTCATCAAACTTGATTGTCCTAGTTTTCTGCAAATAGTCCTTTATATTGATTAATAATTGATATAATAATGCAGATTAAATTTATTTTAAATTATAAATTAAATATTTTTTTCCCTAGAGTTTCGATCTTAGGCAGATCCTTTTTGTTTATTTATAATAAAGTATTAAAAAAAAAAAAAAAGTACCTCTCTTAGAATTATGGGTTTCTAACAACTGTGGAAAGGGGTGATAGGTTAATATCCTACCCAGCTCCTAGGTATGTTTGAGTACCCACTTTATTCTGAATGGGTGAGCCTCAGGAGGGTCTCTTTACCCCAGGGCTACATCGTCATTGAAATATCAGAATAAATAATTATTGTTCCACTGCTAGGTTGCAGGACAAGAAGATTAGTAGTCGATTGTCCTATTTTGTTAGATATGTTGATAAATTTGTGAAATCAAAATAATGTGAATTTTAAGTTATTTGTAGCTAGAGTTTAAAATCTCTTATTCCTTTAGTGTTTTTTTTTTTTTTTTTTCTTGTAACAATTATTTTACTGAGAAAACTTCTTTTTTCTGCAAGTTACTTTTACTTTTTGTTTCATTTTTTTATGAAATTTATTTACTATATAACACTAATATGTTATTTAAATAATTTCATATTACGCCCTGGTTCTACTGGCTCATCCTTTTTGATCTTAATAATCGACTAAAATGCTACAATGATCTTCTGAACTGTTTGGCTGACAATTTTCAGTTTTATTTACTTTAGTTGATATATAAGGATTCATTCTGAATATGCTTTGCTATTGTAAATTAAAAACTAAACCACATCAAATGATAATAGAAAATAGCAATACACTATACACTATCATTAATTTTACTTATTTTAATTTCAAGATGTTTTTACTTTAAACTAACCACACGAATTTACCAATGCTCCTTATTCCAGGTAAAAAGGAAAAAAAAAAAAAAAAAAAAATCTTGTGTATTTATATTAAGTATTATAATATTCTTTGAGAGACAGTTTTCAAAATAGATTTGATCTGTTATTCCGCTTATTTATTTATTTTTCCTGGGCTTCAGAAACTCAAATGGTTACTTTAATAATAATAATAATCAGTGGACATTTTCGGTCCATCAGAAGACACTCAAAGGTGTACAATACATACAGTCTAACTACTGAATTGTAGTGTTGGAGTTTAAAGTTCTTCTCAGCTTAAACTTCCATTATTTCTTCTTTTAATTTGATTTGTACTCTATTTCATCATTAATTTTTTTTCTCCATAATTTTTTTTTATGATTTCGATTATTTTGGTTATCAGAAGATCATATAAAATGATTGTTATATGAGTCAACTAAATGATGAGCAAGTTGAAAGATAAGCTTTAATAAGTAGGTAATATTTAAGCTATTGATCTGAATAAAGTCGCTACTCTTCCATTTGTTGTATTGGGTCGATAAATGTTTTAGTTCCCTTGGCTGCCCACTCATATGATTCCATATCACCTTACATGTCAAAAAGAAAAGAAAAGAAAAAAAACAACAACATTAAATGCAGTGTTTTTGTTCCAGCTAGGTATGTATATTTGAAATATGTAACTAAAGATTTGTTCTCGATATCTCTTTCTATGAACCAAAGAGATCCTGTGTTTAAGAGGACAAGCAGTTTGGGTAATAAAAATAGCCTCTTTAGATAAGGAAGATAAGATAGTCAATTATTCTTCAAAATTATGATAATATAACTTCTTTATGTAATGTCAAATAGAAGGAAAATTAAAAACCTATTTTTAGAATTCAGTGTTAAAAATTATAAAGAAGTTTAAAACAGTATTCAAATAAACATTTGGGGTTTCCTGTAATATGGTGATTAGCATAACAGCCTCCTTGTCCCGAGGTCCCGTTTTCGAACCCAAAAGTGGCCCTAGGATTTTTTAATGGAAATGAAAAATCCTTAGTTATGCCGTCCTTTGGAGGGGACGTTAAAAGGTGGTCCCGAGGTTGTGTGATGTCAGGTACTCGTTAAAGATTCCTATCCTAATTAAACCTGGATATCGTTCGATTAGTCACAGCAGTGTAAAGGAACATTAAATAAATAAACAAACAAACAAATCAACATTTCACCTTAACAAAAAATGTTTTTACTTTATTTCTTGTTATAAAGATTAAAAAGGTATCTTGTTCATGTCGCTGGATATGATGTATTTTAAATAAGGAGGAAAAGATGTAAGAACCTCAACTGCTCTATAACACTGACTAGCGATAATGTAGCAATCATGATTATTCTGTTAAGGTATCCTATTAAAGCCAATGGCTGTGTGGCTACTATACTGGTCTACCAATCCAAAGGTTCTGAGTTCGAATCCCAATCCCATCCAGGCCTTTTTAAATTTAAAGTACATAATTAAAAAGGATTCACTCACAGCCTCCCCAAGTATGTAATTTTTAAAGAGCTGTTCTATTCATTATTTTGATAACCCCATTAAAAAATCCTACCTACTTAATCCTACCTACAAAATACTATCTCACCACCTTCTGGACTTCCAATCTGCTAAAATATGTAGGAGTTGAGTTAGATGTATATAGATTTTATTCAGGCTAGGTGACCTAAGAGGGTTTCAGGTCACATAGTTTAGAACACTGTGGCTTGAATTCCCATCTTGGTCAGATTTCACAGAGGTTCAAAGATATGAATATATAGACTCTCAATTTGTTTAGTGCAGAACGACAAACTGAATGTCATCAAATGGATTTGATAAAAACTAAATTGACAAAAATGGAGCACAAGACCCAATTAAGAGACTAGGAACTCCTCTCCTCCCTTTCCACCAATATCAGTTGTATTAAGTTTATTTTATTTGTTAAGAGTTTCATGTTATTTATCACACTTATGTAATAATAATATTTATTTATTTACAATGTTCACTGAATAAAAATATATTTTATCATGATCCCGGTTGTCCTTTTTTTTTTTTTATGATAACAGAGTTAGATCATCTTCGAATTTGCAAAGATAGTACATATTTTTTTCTATTGTAGGAAAGTAACAGAAAAAACAAATCTTCTCATAAATGCAATATTAATTTAAAAGTGCATGTTTGTTTTTTTAATGATTGTGTCACTTAAGTAAAGTTTTATTGTAATTACCAATTTCCTGTTTCTGAGGGTTTTTGGAATTAGATGTTTTTTCAAAATAATTGGTTTCTGTATAATAAACTGCTGCAATGTATAACTGTTATTTTTATTATTTATTTGGACAACTTTGGACAAAGTTGTATAAACTTATAATTTGGAAAATTGTATTCACATACACTCTAGTCTGTATTTTAGTATTATTAGCTAGAATGTTTATTATTATAATCCAGACAAATATTTAAAAAAAATTCACATTTTTATTTACGAAAGGGGAGTAGATGTTACAAAATAAAATTTACATATTATTTTACTGCGTTATTATGTGTTTTATTTTAGTAAGTTGAGCACATATGTTCTGAAATGTCCGGAGAGATGTACACAAATGTTCATTGGACAGAATACAAAAATTTATTTTTGTTGGTTAAAATAATGTATAATGTTTGCTTAAATAAAGTTGTTCTTTTCAAATTGTTTTGTAACTATTCTATCTGGAAAAAAGGAAATGACTCCTAAATTCAGAGTAGATATATTTTTAATAATAAAAGGAAAAAAGATTTATATTTTTGAAGAATACTTTTGTATATTGCTTTTTTATTTAATGTAGTTTTATGCTACTGTGGCTAATTGGAAGATACTAAAGTGGGAGTCCTAAAATTTGCCTATCCAGGTTTAATTAGGATAGGGATTGCAATAAAATTTATTGGTGGTATTTCTTGCGTTTTATTCATCTTAACTTCCATGAGGTTTTCACCTAAAAGGGTTTAGGTGGAATAAACTGAAGATTTAAAGGTGTTTAAATATTCTTCCATCAGATTTAATTTGATTCTCTGAAAGTATCTGACATAACTCTCTATTCTTTATTTATTTATTTAAATTTTATTATTCTTAAATTTTCAACATATTTGGACTCCTAACGATTTTCAAATAATTGGCTTTCCTAATAAAGGAAATAATGCCTGCGTCCTTGTTATCATGGAAATTTTTATTTGAAAAAAAAAATATTTTGTGACAATAGAGTTTACATACATCAATAATGTATCCCTTCTATTATGGTCCAAGAATGCAGTTTGAGGTAAGGACTTAAGTAGCTTATGCCTTAGCTGTCAAGGAGTGAATGCTAACCTCAATAAATTAAATTAGGAAATAGTTGTAAAGGTTTTGGAAATAAATAAATAAAATATCAGTAATAGACTAAAACCATGTAAAATGGTTTGGACTATCTGGATAGGTAAATCAGATAGACTCTTATACCATACTCAAGGAAGTGGTGACAAATGTTGTTTGTTCATTTGACTTGGCTTATTTATTTTTTTTTTTTTACTCTTTGTCGGTTACTTTTATATTTACTGGACAGTTACTATACCCTTCCACTTGACCACAAAAAGCTCATTTACAATAATAAATTCAAGGCAATCATAAAGCCTATCTTGACTTATGGAGTTAAAGTTTGGCGCTCTACTAAACCATCAAATTCTTCCCGTATCCAATATATATATATATATTCATTTGTAAATTCCCTAATGCTCCGTCTTTGCCACAAACAAAACCAGGTATCACTCCTTCCATGACATACTCCACTCCCACTCTAACCCACTGGTTTCAATCCTTGCTTCCTCTTCAATATGTGAAATCCTCTGTGGCGTCTGAAAAGATGTCATCAAGACCTTCTTGTTTAGGTTATCTTACGTAGTGCTGACAATGGGCATGTATTTTTACTTTCACTTACTATGTATAGTAAGGGAAAGTATTGCGATCGAGAAAATTTTCGAATTCCAGTTTTCAACGGAAATAAACGTTTTAGGGTCACACATTTTAGTGTGTGAGTGTGGTAACTCCGAGCCGAAACGGTAAGTCTATGAAACTGAAATTTCATTTTTAAGACAAATATACGCCTGAGACATTACAAAACCTTTTTCATCAAAATGAGCTAACCAGAAGAGCTACTTTATACCATGCGTTTTGCACTTTTTTTCGATTTTCTCGAAAACGGCTAGGACGATTTTGATTAAACTCGCCATATCGATGTCACATTTAATGGGCTTTAGTACCATGTAAGTTTCATTCTGATTAAAATGGTTTGAAAGGGCTTAAATGTCGATATTTTAAATTTTCTTCCCCTAAAGTACCTTTAATTTTGTAGATTTAATAAAAATAACTATATTATCTTGTTAGCAATAATAAATAACAGCTAAATATGTAAGTTGTGCAAATTTAAAAAACAACTAAATGAAAAATGTATTTTTAATGCAATTTTTTGTTTTTGTACATAATAACAGTAATATACATGTATGATATACCGTTGGAAAGCTTCAGATTTTAGAAAAAATATTATCTTATACACTACTTTTAAAAGTTAATAGAAAGTGATGAAAAACCGATAAAACTAACTGATTATGTTAGATAATAATATAATAGACCATGCGTAGGTTTTTTGTATAATTTTTCCTACAATCGCAATGTAACCTCAATTTTTCACCATATGTTTGCCATTTAGGCTAATGTACTATAATCACAAAAAAAAACAAAAATATTTTCTGATTGTAAGGATGACTCATCCAAAATCATTGTTAACATTTTGTCAAAATGTAAATATGTGAATAAAGTTTATTTTTATAATATAATAGATTTTTTAATAAAACACATGTTTACATAGAAATTCCAATTCTTTAATGGTTTCACTAATTTTTAAATAAAACAAATTTTTCTGTAGAAATCCATTTAAATTAATTCTTTAATAGTTTCACTCATTTTTATCTCTAACTGTATTTGAAAATTCTTTAATCGATTTTAAAAACGGAGGTAAGTGAAAGTCGTGTGTTGCCCGCACCAGATTTTACCCATAGCATTACTTGTCAATTATTATCAGTTATTATTAAATACAGTTGTAAATGTCAATAAAGTAAAAAAAAAAAAATATGCTGCTGTGGCTAATCAGACAATGATACAGTGTGATGCGTAAATTTTGCCAACCCTGTCTTAATTAGGACAGAAATCGTTAATACGTAACTGACATTGCACAGATTTGGAAACACTATTTCTTAAGTCCAATTAATTACATCGATTAAATAGACGCTAGTCCAATCCAAACTGTTTGTTTATTTATTTAACGTCACTTTATGCTACTATGACGATGCTACAGTGGGAGTCCTAAATTTTGCCCATCCAGGTTTTATTAGGATAGGGATCTTTAACGAGTACCTGACATCGCACAGGCTCGGGACCACCTTTTAACGTCCCCTCCGCAGGACGGCGTAACTAAGGATTTTTTACTCCCATTAAAAAATCCTAAGACCACCTGCGGATTTGAACCGGTGACCTTTGGCATGGGAGGCTGTTACGCTAGCCACCCAGCTACAAGTGATCCCCCTATCCAAACTGTATTCACGTACATAAAACAGTTACAAATGTCAACTGCAACATTGTCACGAATTTTTTTCTCCTTCTACCTCTATAGATCTTTTCTTTTAAAACAAACAACAACAAAGTCTTTCCGTTGTTGCTTTATTTAATTTAAAATTGGAATACGGTTTTAGTTATTACCATTTTGGTATGTATTTCTATTTAAATGGTTTGATATGAAGTTTTAATTTTTTGCAGATCTCAATAAAACTTTTAATGCACTATGAAAATAAATTTATAAGCTAAACGATTTCGTACTATTTACTTTATGAAATATAAATGTGCTGGATTTTGTTTATGAACCAATAGAGGTAGATGATCGACAGTACTCAGGATGAAGAGCTATCTGATGGGAGGAATCAACTGGAGGATTTGAGGTCTGGAAGATGGGGGAGGGGGCGTAGTCGGAGGATATTGGAAGTCGTTCCAGTCCGCTCGGAGACAGATGAAATCGTGACTTACTCCGCCAAATCTCTCTTTCTTACTACATATTGTCCTTGTTCGCTTTTTCATAAGTTGACTACCAAATCTACATCAGTGGATGTGTATTATTTATCCATCAAATCATGGAACCATGAATAATAATAGAACCTTCCATACAGGGATTTTGTATTCTAAACCTGATATTTAGATTAGTTTGAACACAAGCTCTTCGTGTAAATTGCTCTCTTAGATCTGGCGCCCACTAAATTCATACGTGGATGAACAAATATAAACGAGACTTATTTTTTAATTTTTACTTTGAACACAAAGAAAAGTACACCTCATTTTTCTACATAGTCTTCTGATTTGGAAATACATTTTTCCCAGCGCATAGGTAAATTTCCAATCCAGTGCTCATAGAATGAAGAAGGTTTTGTCTTCAGCCAATTGACCACGTAGGCTTCAACCTTATCATCACTGACGAATCTCTGACCTCCCAAAGCTTCCTTGAGTGGGCCAAACAGGTGAAAGTCACATGGTGATAAGTCTGGACTGTAGGAGGGTGTTCCACCGTCTCCCAGCCCAGTTGCTCCAATTTTTCTCTCGTCAGGGACGCAGAATGCGGGCGAGCATTGTCCTGAAAAAGAATCACTTCTCTCATCGGTAGATCCCTTCTTTTGCGGCGATATGCAAGTCTGACTTCATTCAAAATGTTGCAGTAGTATGCGGCATTGATAGTCCTGCGTTCATGCAAAAAATTAAGATGCAGCAAGCCACGCTGGTCAAAAAACACGGAAGCCAAAACCTTCCCAACTGACAGCCGTGACTTGGCTTTCACTGGTCCAGGTTCCCCTTTCAGTCTCCACTCCATACTCGCTTGTTTTGATTCAGGGGTGTAATGGTGTACCCAACTCTAAACACAGGCGATAATGTGCTCCTTCAGCCTGAAATCTTGCAAGAAGACCTTCAAAGACGTATATGACTAATTTCGACCTTTAGCATAACTATTAGTTTGTATTTACTCATCGGAAAACAAAACTTTCAACCTATCTTGATTGCTCGACTTCTTTTTACCAAATACTCAATATAACCTTCTGAAGAGAGTTATACAACCATAAATAAAGCCAGTCTCTGCGAGAGTTCCCCAAGGTTCTATCCTGGCCCCACTTCTGTACTTGATATACACATATGACTTACCGACAAACGAAAACATCGAAAACTGAGACATATGCCGACGACACTGCTGTTATTACAAGAAACACATTCCCTATACAGGCCACTATAAAATTACAACACCACTTGGATAACCTACTAAAATGGTGTAAGAAATAGAAGTAAAACACTAATCTTTCGACTAAGACTTTTATATTCCATACTACATAGACGTTCTAAATTATCCAATTGGCAGAAACTTCATATATACACTTATTTTTTAAAATCAATATGGACTTATGCTTGCCAAATATACGGACCTGCTAAAAAGACACGCATACGAAAAATAAAAACCTTTCAATCGTAACTTTTAAGACTGATGACGAACTCGCCACCATATGTTTCAAACCATACCCTTTATACTGACTTATTTATTCCAACTACAAGAAACCACATTCGACCGACTTACAAACGATTTCACGACAAACTAAATGGACACATAAACAAACTTGTGCAAAATATGGCTACAAATGACCACCCATAACTCGGCGTAGGCTGAGGGAACTACTGACCTGAAAATGTAGTTCTGCTTATTGTCAGGGGATGAATTGTGAGGCCAGAGAAGTAAGAGACGAACTAAAAAAAAAAATAATAATAATAAAAAATATCGATTGGGAGATGATGTTTTGGTGGAAGAAAATACCAAACAACTGTTCGAAAAATTGCAGAGAAACTCTATGTAAGCAAAGCGACCGATGGCCACCTAAGGAGATTGGAATGGTCAAGAAACTCGAAAGATAGGTTTCTCACTCATTAAACGACTTCCGAAAAAAAAAGAATTTTGAAATTTGTGGCCCGTTTCATAGCCGAAACAACAACGATTCATTTTCCAGATTTGTTTCTTGTGATGAAGAGTGGATCTTCTGAAATAACATCAGATGTTATGAAAGGGGGTACGGAAAAGCTGCCTACATAATGATAGAAACGTATTGAAAGCAGACTAATCAATTAAAGCAGTTAAACTTTCTTTTTTTTTTTCTTTTAAAAACGTAATCCTGATTATTTTCCGTTCAAGCTACTTATATAATTACAATGATTTATTATATTATTAACATTTTCAGTTTTATTAATCATTTTGGCCATTATTAATGATTAATTTTGTTTGTTTATGTTATTCTTAGGGGGACGTTGTCCTTGAATGAAGTTACTTTCAATTTCTCTAGTGGGTATATTATACAACGTGAGTAATATCAAATTTTGTCAGGGATATTACCCCTGCTTCCCGCAGAGAGAATGGAGTATTGTTACAGTTTCAATTTGTATTCTGAAGCGAGATGATCCTGAGTAAATTATTAAGATGATAGGGATCTGAGACTGAGGCGGGAGGTGTAATTAAATAGCGGGTGTAGAAGATTCCAGGTGAGGGATATGGTAAATTAGACAGCATATAATTAGCTGCTTGGCGACAGGGGCTCAGGCAGGGGATAATTAGCAATATGTCGCCGTGGCCGGGTTCGATCCCCACATTTCAATTAAAATATAATTAACAGTCTGAGACTTTGCACTTTGCAGTTATGTTTACGTGGGTTAGGAAGGACTGGTTGCAAAGGGAATATTTAATTAACAAAAGACATGATAGATCCTTATGTTTTCACTGATGTATATTTACTTTCACTGACCTATTTATGAAATATATAGTAAGGGAAAGTATTGCGATCGTGAAAATTTTCGAATTCCAGTTTTCAACGGAAATACATTTTCCCTGAGTCCAAATAACCAAGTCCTGAAAAAAGATCTGTGTAGTGTGTGCATTGTAAGTCTAACAAGAAAATAAAAAGTTGTCCGAAACTGAAATATGATATTTAGAACAACTATACGCCCGAGATGTTACAGCAACTTTTTCATCAAAATGAGCAAACCAGAAGAGCCATTTTATACCTTGCCTTTAGCACCTTTACACTCGCTATAGTGATGTAAAATTTAATGGGCTTTAATATGATGTAGGTTTCGTTCTGATTAATATAGTTTGACAGGGCTTAAATGCCGATGTTTTAAATTTTCTTCTTCTTGACTTCACAACATTCCAAAAGATTAACCATGTCACCTTAATGACATTGATGAAGGACGGGTAAATAAACAAGTTGGACGAATTTGAACGAAAAGAACAAAACTATTTGTAATGTAATTTTTGGTGTTTTGATAATAAGGACAATAATGTAGACGTATAATATACTGTTGGAAAGAGAAAGATTTAAGAAAAATATTATCCGATACACAAAGCTGTAAAAGGTATGGTAATATAAAGTGAGGGATAGGGAATAAACTTATTACGGATTAACAATTTAATATAGTTATATTATTTAATCTAAATCTTATGTTTCCAACGATAATGAATACACGTTTTATTGAAATCGACTCAAAATATTTTCAAATTGAGGTATATTTAATAGTTTTAAAATTGAGTTTAACAGTCGAGGTAAGTGGGAGTCGTGAGTTGCCGCGCACCAGATTTTTAAAATAATAAATCAATATGCTCTTTTTTTTTTTTTTTGTCATTTTTACTTTCATTTACTATAAGGGGAAGTATTGCGATCGTGAAAATTTTCGAATTTCCAGTTTTCATCGGAAATACACGTTTTAGGGTCCCCTGAGTCCAAATAACCAAGTCCCGCAAAAAGGTCTGTGTGTGTGTGTGTAACTCCCGGGCGGAAAAACTAAGTCCTATGAAACTGAAATTTCATATTTAAGACAACTATACGCCGGAAACGTGACAAAACATTTTTCATCAAAATGAGTAGAAGAGGCACTTTATACCATGCATTTTGCACCTTTTCTCGATTTTGTCGAAAACTGTTCCGACGATTTTGATTAAACTCGCGATATCGATGTAAAATTTAATGGGCTTTAATATCATGTAGGTTTTATTCTGATTAAAATGGTCTGACAGGGCTTAAATGCCGATATTTTAAATTTTCTTCCCCTTAAGTATCTTTAATTTTGTAGATTCAATAAAAATAACTATATTATATTGCTAACGCTGATGAAAAACAGGTAAATATATAAATTGAATAAATTCGATACCCAACTAAAGGAGAAAACCGAAAAAATATTTTTTTAATACAATTTTTCGTTTTTGAACATAAGAGCAGTAATATACATGTATGATATACCGTTGGAAAGCTAAAGATTTTAGAAAAAATATTGTCTTAATTAAATATTCAATTTAATTAATTAATTATGTTTCACGTATTTTTATCTCTAACTGTTTTTGAAAATTCTTTCATTGATTTTAAAAATGGAGGTAAGTGAAAGTCGTGTGTTGCCCGCACCAGATTTTTAGCATATATTTTGCTATATTTTCACCGACTTTTCTAAGGCAGCATTTAGACAGCCGACCAAAAACTGCATTTATCAATGTATTTTGTATATTTATATTAGCTCTTAGGGGAGCCGATAGTGGATACTGCATGGTCTTATATTGTACAATACTAATGGAATTCCATTCCAAAGGTGTCGTGTTTACCAATCTCATTATAGTATTAGGTGGCATGCAAGAGAAATTAAATAACCAACAGGGTTTAATTAAAGATATTATTGTTAACTTAGACATATCCAAGACAGTTAGATTATATTTACGTGATACATAGAAATATGATTGAGAATACTGAGGGACTGAAAGTTGTTAATATTGCAACATAATATTACATAAAGAGGTACCTGATGTCGACATTAGGACACTTAGCTGGCTGGTGTATGTCAGTAGCAATTCTTCTTAGACCTAACTTCATGGCTCCATTTCCAAAATCCGGTTCTTCTGAAAACTGCATTCGAGGTTCTTCAACGTTCGCTCCGGAATCGACTGCCTCTCGACTCTCATTCTATCCATGGTAGGACTCTGATCGACCTTCTTAACTCCCCTCTTCTTACCAAAAATAGTATTTTCTGGAAAACTACCCGCCCTCTCATTTTCTAATTGCTAGGTGAAAACTGGAGGCGAGTCCGATACGAGTCCTCTAGTAGAAGAGCGGTGTTCGGCAGTCTATCGGCAGTTTCTCTATCTTTAGAAATAACGGAGTTACAAGCTTATATAAAGGCAAGATATCAGTTTATTATTTTTTTTCTTTTTAAACTCTATACATATTTTTCTCTGTCATCAAAAATATCCGAGTTACGAGCGTATTTATGTGTAAAATTTAAATATTTTTTCTTTTCTTTTTCCCATTTATGTATCTATTCGCGGTTTTTTTGGTTAAAAAACACTAATAATGTTTTCTCTATTTTCTAAAATAACTGAGTTATTGAATTAAATCAATTTTAATCGGCCGCCATTTTTAAAATAATCAGCTGATATCGACGTCTAGATATTCCGATTATCGTTGCATGGACTTGTATTTTTGTGACCAATTTCGAAAAAATCTGGTGCGGGCAACACACGACTTTCACTTACCTCCGTTTTTAAAATCGATTAAAGAATTTTCAAGTACAGTAAGAGATAAAAATGAGTGAAACCATAAAAGAATTAATTAAATGGAATTTCTATAGAAACATGTGTTTTATTAAAAAATCTATTAAATTATTATCTAAAATAATCAGTTAGTTTTATCGGCTTTTCATCACTCTCTATTAACTTTTAAAAGCTTGTGTATGAAATAATATTTTTCTAAAATCTTTAGTTGGGTATCGAATTCATTCAATTTATATTTTTACCTGTTTTTCATCAGTAGTAACAAGATGATATAGTTATTTTTATATAATCAACAAAATTAAAGATAATTTAGAGGAAGAAAATTCGTCCAACTTGTTTATTTACCTGTCCTTCATCAATGTCATTAAGATGATATGGTTAATCTCTTGGAATGCTATGAAAAACAAAATTTAAAATATCGGCATTTAAGCTCTCTCAGACCATTTTAATCAGAATGAAACCTACATAGTACTAAAGCCCATTAAATTTGACACCGATATGGCGAGTTTAATCAAAATCGTCGGAACCGTTTTCGAGAAAATCGAAAAAAGGTGCAAAATGCATGGTATAATGTAGCTCTTTTGGTAACCTCATTTTGATGAAAAAGGTTTTGTAACGTCTCGGGCGTATATTTGCCACACACACACACCGACCTTTTTGCGGGACTTGGTTATTTGGACTCAGGGGACCCTAAAACGTGTATTTCCGTTGAAAACTGGAATTCGAAAATGTTCACGATCGCAATAAGTCCCCTTACTATATATAGTAAGTGGAAGTAAAACTTGGTTATTCGTATTCTACGCATCTTGAAATGTAAACCCTAAAATTTTGAGATGGTAATTTTTTTTTTTTTGATCGATTACAAAGATTCATTATTGAATAGCCTAAAAGTGGGGTCGTAAACCTTTATGATGGTATTTTCCTCTCTCTACCAGGCCTAAAACCCTTTTTGGATGCTGGTACCTTGGAAATACCGAGAGAGTGGGTAAATGGCATTAGCACTTTTGGCGGCAAAGGCTTATCATTATTAATTTACTATTACCATTAAATTGCAATGCACAACTTCCCTCAGTATTCTCGATACATAACATTATCATGAAGAAATCAGTTCTTCTACAACAAACGAACGTCCTAACGGCGGATTATGGATAGGAGTTGTTAGGGTCACGGGATGTATATTTATATAAATTACTGTTTGTAATATAAATATAAATATGAAGAGCGAACCCACTCGCTACAACGATAGCCCATAAAACGGAAAGGGCCGCTACCTGTGAAGAGATACCCCGACCGAACACCGATGGCCGGTCACATGTTATGAATCCAATATTTTCCCTTAATAGCCCACATCATGGCGGCGCCATATCTACTCTCCCCTCTTGAAACATTGTACACCCACAGCCTCTATAATACTCGTATACCTCAAAAGATAACAGTTTTTTCTCAATAAATTTCGTTTCTCTTCTCTCTATTCTCGGCAGTACAACTGGTCCTCCCAGTATTTTTGTGTTATCTGCCTGCTTCAGTAGGCCCCCTCGTTTTATATATATTATATTTAATATACATTTTTTAACTCTGAAAAGTATTGATAACTGTATCTGACACCTAACGAGAAGCAATCCAACTTCAACAATCTAACACTGAAATACTCAAAGCCAAGGCTGTTTAAAAATTGACAACCCATTAAGAAGAAAATATGATGCAGGGAGTGAATGTGTGACAAATGCGACTGATAGCGTTTCTTTATGCAATAAATATTAGACTCTAAAACTTTCCGGAAATTTACTAGCTATAATAATCTCGTCTTCATTAAGAAAAAAGAAAAAACTGTACCTTTACTACCATGACAGGTCTTGAGTTCAGTACTTAAAGATATTTGTAGTGTTTGGTTAACAGGCGTACAAGGAGGTGTTAGGCCTAGATCACGCTCATCCGCTAGGTTTTTCCCCCAGTCTTTGGGTACTCACTTCATAGAGCCTGGATATACCCCAGGTTGCTTCACGGCTGAAATAACGGAATAAAAAATTCTGCTTCATTCAAGGTTTGAACCCGGAACCTTAAGAACAGTAAACTATTGCTCAATGCAGTAGACTCGCCGCTCCCTCTTTTTCATAAAGGCTAAGAATACTCGTAATTGGAGATGATTTGCTGGTAGCATTCTGGAATCGTCCACGTCTAAGGAGATGCTATTATTCCCGTGGAAGGCCCACAATACCACAATTTTTAACTCAAATGCAACTGACTTTAGTTGATTCTCATCCTAGGGATTTTTCTGAAATTCGGTCCGCAATAGGATTATATAATTCCTGAAAATGTGAGGTAATCATTTTGCAATTGAATAGAGCGATAAAAAAAAAATAAAATAAACTAGTACAAGCTTTATCCTTGGTAAAGTGGAAATATTTATATATTTTTGAAAACAAAATTAATGGCCAACATTAGAACGCAAAATCAATGACATCACAAAAAAAAAAAATAAAAATAGAATTTTATTTAATGACTTTGTTATTGTCTACAATATGTTTCGCTGTTTTCGGATACTTCAACACATACAATACAAATGCTCTGTTCTTCTACTTTTCTACAAAAGTCTAAATTGCTCGTTTATAATAAAGCATTGTGAATTCGTGACTCCCCTATCGGAATCCTCTTGTATCCCATTCTTGCATTCCAAAATTCTTCGTGGAATTGCTCTCAATGCTCTTCACTTCATCGCGAATAAAATCACCCGTAATGATCTTAATGTGCCGTTGACTCCAAATTGGCACGAACTTGGTGCTTTTCCCTGCATGATGAAATCCGCTACCCTTCTGGGTGTTCACTACTCTCTGGAATTCTCGCTTGTCAAATATTCGCCAAACTATTATTTCAATAACTCTTCTATTTCAACGCCTTTTCACTTTTTACCCAAAAAACGCTAGCAAATATATTAGTACAGGACAATATTACTTTTCTTTTAGCTGATATGGTGAGTCATACTTGTCTGTTCCGTGGGGCGGGGTGACCCAACGGTGGGTCACGCTTAGCTATCCCGTGGGGCGACTTGCATCACAGGTGAGGAGTCTCTTATGTTTAGAAATTAAGTTTATTTTATTTTTTCTCAACATCATATGTTGTAGGAATTAACAAGCATAAGGGTTTATTTATTAAATATTTTATAACTTTCAACATCTCCCCATAAAGGACTCTTATCGTTTAATTTAATTGATTACTCTTCTTTAAGAATTTTATTTAGATGTGCGTGATTTATTTTCATATTTTTATTCCCATAATATGATGTTAGAATATAACATAATAATATTTTTTAATAATAAATAATAATATAAGAATCTTTTTTTAAGTATTTCCATAATTACTCCTTCCAGTCATATGTGTATGTCAAAACTGTTACAATCTTACATATAGCGCGTTAGAAGCCTGGAACTGTTGTGATCTCGCATTAAACACTTTGGAACTTGCAACAGTACAGTCCCGCCCCACGGGTAAAAACGTAGATATTCGCCACGGCGTGAACGTGTTAAAGGTACATTCGTTCAGAAATGTATAAGTATATAATATTTTGTCTATCTCAGACTTCATCTTCTATCATAAGATATGTAAATAATATTAGACCAAAAGTATTTTTTCGTTGATCGTTAATGCATTTTCCTTTCGACTATGCGAGGAAGGACAACATTTCCTAAATACCAGTAGTACTAAAACTGTAAATATCCATTAATTCGTTTTATTTCCGGAGCAATTAGCCCAAGAACGGAGGAGATGTAGCAAAGATGATTTAGCAGGGACTTATCTCAGCGATACCAAGGGACTACAGAGGGCAAAAGACAATCCCTCTTCCCAACTCAAATGAGCTCTCCTTATCAGTGATGTTGTATCACCCCTTTAGAGAATACCAGCCGACTCTGTAACTGCTATTGTATATTTTCCCTTCATTTGTAAGCTCTACTGTACAGCTCAACTCATCATTCCGGAATATAGTCATCAATGTTTATACAGTCCGTAAAAAAATATCACAGATTTCACCAGAAAAACAATATTTTACTGGACCAACTAGAAATATTACGTAAATGGGAGGACGGAATACTTTGATTTTAAGATCGATCAGATGGTTCAAACCTATATATACGTCTGTACAAAAGAAAGTGATACCTCACTACATTCTTCTCTTTCGTTCTGAGATTAGTTTAACATCGAAATCAAAAGCTATTTTCATGTATCTTACAGATTACAATCATAAGATAAGTTTACTTATTATAATTATTTATTTATTTTTTGGTATTCGGGAACGGCGTGGTCTAGTGGGTAGAGTCAGCTGTGGCGGAATAATATTTATTCTTTTATTTCAGCTGGGTGGCGATCCTGGGGTATGGAGACCCTCCTGGGGCACACCCAGCCTCAATCAAGTGGGTATCCAAAAATGGGGAAAAAACCTGGCGGCTGAGCGTGATTTCGGCCTAATCACGTCATTGCACGGCCGTTGGACTAGAAACAGTACGAATCTCTACATGTACTGGGCCCAAAACGTTTTTGGGATAATTTAGGACTTCATAAGACCAAGTTACTTTTCACCTAGTGTCAAAAGTTTGTATCAATTGCACAATTTATATGTTTTTTTTTTGGCATAGCTGTTTAGATGAGTTGCAAATCAAAGTACAACTTTATATGAAAGCTTTGATTTTCATGTAAGACATGAGGTCAAGCGTTGTCATGAAATGAAAAACTTATTTATTATCCTGGGACTGAAGTCCCTTAAAAATAAAATAAAAATACAGATTTGAAGACCGGAACAATGTGGTCATGGTTTTTGAGAAAAAATTGCTAAACTAAAGAAATAATTAAGGTTGTAAAATATGTACATATTTACAAATCAGACTATTAGAATGAAAATAAAAAACAGAAATAGCTACTTTATCTGTGATAATATTGTAATAGAAATAATATGTACCCTACAAAATTGGTATTTTCTAGCATCTTCAGTTTGAGGTTATACGCTGTTTGACTTTGTAAGGAGAAGGTAGTTAAAAATGAGCGATTTGAAGCAGTTCATGCATGACGGATTGTCAAACGCAGTACGGTGAGGAGGGGGTAGAGGTTAGAAAGACGGGATATGGCAGAACGGGACTAAATTGATGATTTAAATTGAAGTGTTTGGTAGATATAGCTGGGACTCTGAGCTATGATAACCTGATAGAGGAAGGAAGCTAGGAAATACTGGCATCTTAGCCATCTTAACTCGGCGTAATACTGAGTTATATGTGGTTTTCCGGTGATCCCGAATACAAATCGTATTGAACAGTTCATAATACACAATTGAATGGGTTATCATTGTTGCCAATTTCTAATGCACTACGAAAATTTGGTTACAATGGATTTTTCAGAATTTAAGAGTTTGAGTGAGTCAAAACAATTTAAGATCACCAAACAGTAAGAATCCCCTTTTTGTGATGAGTCCGGTGCTTGGAAACTGTTATGCTGCTTCTCTTTTGTCAAACTACTTTCCAGAATGTCTGCTAATCATTGTTGATCCGGCAGAGAAATGAGGCACAGATTTCATAAAGCTGGTTTTGTTGACACCTTTTTAATGAATAAGAAAATTTTCGAGTTTTTCATCTTTTCGTTCTCCTTGATATGGTTTTGGACAGTCGATTTGCTAACATTGAGTCTCTCAGCAAGTTCTTAAACAATTATTATGATTTCACTAAAGCTCTCAAAATATTGTCATCAGGAAGAAGTTCTACCACGAACTTTTTTGTCTTACAGGCTGATGAAACCTTCCTCTCATTTGTTTTTTTTACTTCTGTTTAACGGTGCAATCACCCAAAATCATGCTTTTGTATCTTCGTAAAGACTAAATTGTTTCAAAATAGCGAAGAGCTACCCAGGTAAACGGACATTTCCTTTTGGAATAGAATTAATTAGAGCTTACATTCATACCAATGAATAACCGTAAGCAGTTTGTTATATATAAAGTATTTTAAGAAAATCCTAAAAACCTCATTTATTTTTCCGACAACCCAATAGTATTTGAAATAAGTCGTTATCCATTTATTTATTTCTTGGTGGGTGATTTGAAAGTGGAAATTTCCTACTTTTCCCTTTCCGCCACTGGTTTTAATGGGGAAGTATTGATTTTTATATCCGAATTTCTGGTAGTCAACTGCATGAGTCGTCTTTATTCTTAATTCACATGTCTAAAAAGTTTTAATTGATTGGCAACGCAAAAATATCTGATTGTTTTTGTTAAAATAGAAAAAAAAAATGAGAGCATTCTATCTTCAAGATTCATTAAATCCGGGAAGAGAGGAGCTACGGAAAGTGCTCGACGCAGTAAAGAAAACGGCGGACAAACTGATTCCGGACGTCTCAGAGTTGACAACCGGCAAACGGTTTCATCAATTACACTCCTTCCCTTATCCCCTCCCTTCTCCCCAGCACGCTTCCACCTTGATCCTTCATTTCCGCTCATTGTTGTCTTTCAGTTAGCCCCAGCTTGATAATGTCTTTTGGACTTCCTTTCCGGTAAACATCCGCCATGTTGTCTTCCTGCTAGTGCTTCTTGCAGATCCACGATTAGTTTTAATGTTTCAATTAATTTTCATCTGACGATGATATTAAATCTGATACGAAACTTGAAATTTTCAAAAATAATGCCCTGCAATCTGTTTTTACTTTCAATTAGTATATATAGTAAAGGAAAGAATTGCGATCGTGAAAATTTTCGAATTCCAGTTTTCAACGGAAATACACATTTAGGGTCCCCTGAGTCCAAAAAATCAAGTCCCGAAAAAAAAGGTCAGTGTGTGTGTGTGGCAGCTCCCGGGCTGAAAGTCCTATGAAACTGAAATTTCATATTTAAGACAAATATACGCACGAGACGTTACAAAACCTTTTTCATCAAAATGAGCTTACCAGAAGAGCCACTTATACTATGCATTTTGCACCTTTTTACGATTTTCTTGAAAACGGTTCCGACGATTTTGATTAAACTCGATGTATCGATGTAAAATCCAATGGGCTTTAATGTCATGTAGGTTTCATTCTGATTAAAATGGTCTGACAGGACTTAAATTCCGATATTAAATTTTTTTTTTTAAGTACCTTTAATTTTGTTGATTCTATAAAAATAACTATATTATCTTGTCACCACTGATAAAAAAACAGCTACACATGCAATTTGAGCGAATTTGAAAAGCAACTAAAGGAGAAAACTGAAAAAATATTTTTTTAATGCAATTTTTTGTTTTTGAACATAAGAACAGTAATATACATGTATGATATACCGTTGGAAAGCTAAAGATTTTAGAAAAAATATTATCTTATACTCAAGCTTTTAAAAGTTAATAGAGAGTGATGAAAAGAAGATAAAACTTACTGATTATTTTAAATAATAATATGATAGATTTTTTAATAAAACACATGTTTCTATATAAATTAATTCTTTAATAGTTTCACTATGTTTATCTCTAACTGTATTTGAAAATTCTTTCATTGATTTTAAAAATGGAGGTAAGTGAAAGTTGTGTTTTGTCCGCACCAGATTTTTTACGGATGGGAATCATGGCTTTGAAATGATTGGGGTTACAGAAACATGTGGTTGAAATAGGTATCTATCACTTAATAATGAACAATTTTTTATCCTGTAAAGTTAAGTATAGTTATTTTTTGAACTGAATCGATTAGTAAACGTTCCAGGGGTCAAATAATAGCCTTATACAAATTTTAAGATGAGAAGCAGAGGCCAGAAACAGACCTGCGAGTTAGTTTCGCCTTTTATTATTATAGAATAGAATAGAATAGAAAAAACAAATTATTCTGGGACTAGGTCCCCTAAGAATTACAGATATGTTCAATTGAAATATATAATATGTCTGTCCAACAGACAAAATAAACATGATTAATTATTATTTACAATAATTATTTAAAATTACAATTAATTAAAATTCAGAAAATATATGGGATCAGCTGATGCGCTCGATGATAACAGTCATACGTTACTTCGTCTCTCAGATTTTTGCTTTTTTCAGTAGGAATTCGCTTGAGTTCAGTCTGGAAAACATCACTAGACCTCAGGAATACTACAGCAGTGAATATTGGAGAAATTTCGGTAAGCAAAGTTATAATTTACTTTGTACAATCGCGAAAAAGTGAAAGGAGGGTCACTGATCAGCTGATTGCCGCTAGCTCGGCAAGCTCGGGCTTTCTTTTCTTTTCCTTATCTTTCTTTTATTTATTTTTTTTTTTCCTTCTTATTCTTATTCCATTATATATTTATTCCTATTTATTTTTTTTTTAATCAATGCGATATTTTCATCAAGTGATGTCCTCGAAAGTTACAAGTAAAAGATCTAGATCTGCAGGTTCAAACTCGTCTCCCACAAAACAGAGACCTCGCCGTGATAATAATAAAAAAATGATTCCACCAGCGACTGCTTCAGCTACCTCTTTAGGATCTGAACCACAGCCTAGCACATCATCACAAGGATTAACTGAAGAATCGCCGTTTTTTACCCCGAACCCATTTCAGATACTTCAAACTGAAAAAGAAACAATGGAATCTTCTCCTACACCAAAAGAACCATCACCTCCACCAATATTTGTTAAAAATATTAAAAACTTTCAATTACTGTGTGCGCATTTAAACAAATTAACCGATCCGAACAGTTATTATTGTATAAGTAGAACCAGTGATACTAAAATATCCCCGACTACCGCCGAAACCTACAGAAAAATAGTAAAATATCTGACTGAGACCAAAGCTGATTTTCATACATATCAGTTACGCCAGGAGAGAGCTTTAAGGGTTGTAATTAGAAACCTACACCCTTCGACACCAGCAGCAGCTATCCAAGAAGAACTTACGGAGATAGGCTATAAAGTGCGACAAGTCACCAACGTCCTAAAAGATAAAATTCCACTGCCTCTATTTTTTGTGGACTTGGAACCATCAGCAGGAGTTGAAAAAATATATGACCTCAATAGATTATATTATAATAGTGTAAGAGTTGAAAAACCTTACACTAAGAAAGAAATAGTGCAGTGCCACAATTGTCAGGCATATGGTCATACCAGAAGTTATTGTCACCACATACTACGCTGTGTGAAATGCGGTGAACAACATAAGTCAGAAGAATGTACAAGACCAAGATCAACGCCCGCTGTTTGTGCTCTGTGCCTGAAGGACCACCCGGCTAGCTACAAGGGATGTCAAATCTACAAGAACCTCAAAAGCAGATACCAAAAACCTCATAATCTGGATGAAACAGCTGAACCGATCAGAAGCAGAAGACAACCTTCAAAAACAATTGATTCCCATGTAACATTTGCCCATCTACTTGGAGGTGGGAACCAGAACAAAGAGGCCGAGGCCCTGCCGGAACAACGCACACTTCAAAATCCTCAACCCGTTCCACAACCAGCTATTCCTCAAAATTTACCCAACCCTCAAAAACCTCATCCGCATCAAATTTCTCATATTCCTCCTCCATCAAATGTCTCAGACCTTACAAGTTTGATGACATCCTTCATCACTGAAATCAAATCCCTCGTTATGCCGCTAATATCACTACTTACTAATCTTGTATCAAACTTAATCCCTTCCTTAAAAAATCCTTAAATGACTTCACCTAACTCCTTATCCATTCTCCTATGGAATGCGAATGGTGTTAGAAATCATACTGACGAACTTACAGCTTTATTGCAAGAAAAAAACGTTGACGTAGCACTTATTACTGAAACTAGACTAACCACTAAACAGTTCTTCAAAATACCTCAATACGTAACATACCGTACGGACCACCCAGACGGCAAAGCCCATGCCGGTACTGCTGTCATTGTGCACCAGTCCCTCTCTCATCACTTACTCCCACTTCCTACCTATGATTTCCTACAAACCACAGCCATAGTAATCAAAACTTTTTCCTTTCCGGTAACCCTTACATCAGCATATTGCCCTCCCAAACATTCCATTTCCAACACCGAATTTGTATCCTTTCTAAATTCCTTAGGAAATCATTTCATTCTGGGTGCAGACTTAAATGCCAAGCATCAACAGTGGGGTTCGAGAACCACGAATTCTCGTGGACGAAATTTGCTGTCTGCACTCAACTCCCGTCATTTCAATCTCTTACCTCCTGATTCCCCTACCTACTGGCCAACCGATCCCAACCGTAATCCTGACATCCTTGACTTCTTCATTCACAGCGGATTAGGCTCCCTCAACTTATCTGTTACTCGACTTGATGAACTATCCTCAGACCATAGTCCACTGATCCTAAAATATCTCTCACTCCAATTCCAAAACCTATCCCACCGTCATTTATCCGAGGCCCTGTCAACTGGAACCTATTTCGCCAAATCCTGACCGATAATATTAACCTCAGAGCGACCCTCAAAACCCCAGAAGACCTTGACGATTCCGTCTACTCCTTCACCACCGCCATTCAGCAAGCTGTCTGGACTGCCTCCTCTCCTAAGCACTCCAATATAACTCCTCACCAAAACCATTTGCCTCAACACCTTACAGACCTAATCCATGCAAAACGCCGTGCCAGATCATTATGGCAGCGCACCCGACACCCAACAGATCGCCGCTCCTATAACTTCTATTGTAGACAATTGAAGCAGGAGTTGGCGACCTTCCGTTCCCAGTCCTTTAATTCCTACCTCTCCTCTCTGTCAGCTAGTGATAATTCCCTGTGGAATGTCACGAAGAAGATTTTAAAATCCTATCAAGTTTCCCATCCTCTCCGGCGTGGTGATGACTCCTGGGCTGCGTCTGATGAAGATAAAGCCGAGGAATTCGCCACACACCTCTCCAAAGTATTCACTCCTCACCCGGAATCCCAAAGCAATCATACCGCAGCAGTACAAGACTTCCTTTTGTCACCAATACCTCTTTCCCTACCTCCTAAAGCTATTAATCCCTCTGAGGTTAAATATCTTCTCCAGAAACTGACCCTCCGTAAATCTCCTGGACATGATCTCCTTACCCCCCAGATCCTCCGTCAACTTCCACAGAAAGCTATCATATTCCTTACCTATATCTACAACTGCATCCTACGCACCACCTATTTTCCTCTCTTGTGGAAACATTCCACAATCATTCTCTTCCTAAAACCAGGTAAACCTTCCAGCATAACTTCATCCTACAGACCTATTAGTCTACTCCCCATCCTCTCAAAAGTCTTTGAAAAACTCCTTCTAAAACGAATCCTGCCTATATTAGAATCACAAAATCTTCCTTCCCATCAGTTTGGTTTCCGTGCTCATCATTCCACTGTTCAACAAGGACTCCGAGTTGTAGACCATATTTCCTCAGCCCTTGAATGCAAAGAGTATTGTTCTGGTGCGTTTCTGGACATAGCGCAAGCTTTTGACCGGGTATGGCACACCGGTTTACTCTTCAAGCTTAAAACGCATTTACCCCAGTCTCTATACCTCATTCTACGATCCTATCTCTTAAACCGCTCCTTCCGAGTTCGCTGTGGTGTAGAATTTTCTAACTTTTATCCCATTGAGGCCAGTGTTCCTCAAGGCAGCGTCTTGGGACCCATCCTCTACATCCTTTACACTGCTGATATTCCTAATCATCCTAACACCTTTCTGGCAACATTTGCAGATGACACCGCCATCCTATCATCCAATTCCGATCCTGAAATAGCATCCTTCATCCTGCAAAGACACCTTTGTCTTATCGAGGACTGGTGTAAAGCTTGGCGTATTAAGGTTAATGAAAGCAAATGCACCCACGTCACCTTCACCCTTCGACGCAAATCCTGTCCAATGGTTCATTTCAATTCCATACCGCTTCCTTCCTCAGACACAGTCCGGTATCTTGGCTTACTACTAGACAAAAGATTGACGTGGAACCCACATACAAGACTTAAACGAAAAGAACTCAACCGACGATTCGGACAGTTATACAGACTACTAAACAGAAAATCTAAGCTTACAGTTGACAACAAATTATTACTTTACAAGACAATACTGAAGCCAATCTGGACCTACGGACTTGAGCTGTGGGGGACAGCTAAACGTTCTAACATCAAACGCATTCAATCCTTTCAATCCAAAGTCCTCCGAACAATAGTAAATGCTCCTTATTATGTCTCCAACTATACCTTACACCACGACCTTAATGTTCCATTTATTTCAGACCTGATTCCATCTAAATTTTCCAAATTCCACCAGAACCTCATTCATCATCCTAATCCTCTAGCACAATCCCTATCTAGCTCCACTCATCCATACAACCCTCCTAGAAGGTTGAAACGGCAGTGGCCCCGAGACATATTGTAAACATCTGTTCTGGAGTTCTGACACTGGTCAGATTCTCCTCTCATGTGCGGTGTGATTGTGGCTGTGGCGCCCTTACTTAGCTTCCGCTGGTTCTCACCAGTGATGCGGCTGAGAGGGAGGCGCTGGGATCCTTTGGACTCTGCTTGTCCTTCCACAAGTGGGGGGACAAGCCCCGTCCGGGGTTCTCGAGCTGATTGTAAATATTGTACATTGGTATGAATGTGAAATGTTTTGTTTATTTATTTGTTAACTTCATTTATTTGTATTTATTTTGTCTATAAATTTTGTTATTGTATACGTTTATTTATTTTGATTTTATTTTATGTAATTTGACTTTCCTTTTGTTTATATTGTAAATATTGTATGAATGAGATCCTGTAGCACTATTATTATTGTCTATTATGACAAATTGTAATAAATACGAATAAAAAAAAAAAAAAAAAAAAAAAAAAAAAAAAAAAAAAAAAAAAAAAAAAAAAAAAAAAAAAAAAAAAAAAAAAAAAATATATAGTATATAGTATACATAAAAAATAACAAAGAAATTAATAAAAAATATACATCTTCTAAATCTTATCTTCTGAGAAAATAAAATCTTATTTAAACAAAATCATATTAAAATTATTATACAGTTAAAAATATATTTCTTCTACTTCTCATTGTTTTATTGTTTATTCATATGATATCACTTGATGCTACTATGACTAATCGGACGATGCTACATTGGGAGGCCTAAATTTAGGTTTAATTAGGATACGGATCTTTAGCAAGTACCTACTAGCATGGTATAGGCCACTGGACCACCGTTATAAAGTCGGTATAACCAATGATTATTTTATCTTTTTAAAAAATCCTATCTATCGGAAGAGAACTTACCAGCATAGGCCTAAAAGGCTTTTATGCAAGCTTTTACACCTCAGGTGACTCGAATTTTTTTTACTAATGCACCTAAAATCTTATGTTCATTCCAGAATAATCCACATTAATCCAGGAAATAAATTAAACAGAACTACTCAATCCTTTTTAATTTTTTGGTAGCTACATTTATACGAAATAAGGCTAATTGAGGGTAAAAAACATTTAAGTAAAACACTGCAAATTATTACTACCAAATAACTATATTAGGGTATAACTGTTTATAAAGGTGATTAACTAATATGAAAAGTAATTAATTCAAAGGAAAATGGTCAATCACCACTGCTAATTTCAAAACGATAGATCTCTAATATTTCAAACCGATTTCAATGATTCAGCGTATATATGGGCAAAATGTTTCTTGCTTGAAAATCTCCAGTAAATTGTTCTTTATCTTAAAAAATAACTGAGTTATTGCATTAAACCATATTTAATCGGCCACCAGAAATTATAATTACCTAAAATATAGCTGAAGTTTCTCGCTAACAAGACCTTTAAGCCAGAACGTTCTGCCTTTGAGTGAACTTAAGGTTAGTTCAAGTGTGTCAAAGCCTATTCAAGCCAATAATTTACAATAATACGAGAGTAATAAACTTTAAACGTCCAGAAACTGGCTGTTAAGCTTTAAAACAGTTCATAAAAATGTTAACTAATAATTTTCTAAAGTTGTTAGCATTGCAATAGTGAATGATTCATTTTTACTACTACTTTTATTTTTCAAAACATTTGTTTAAAGACTTACAGGGACAAAATCAATTTCATCTTCATTTTAGTTTTCTGGTTTCGGCCGTGTCTTTTTTTTTTTATTTCAATTTTTTTCACCCAACTTATACCAGACATGCTGCTGGTTTCCGCAGGATTCTATGGAAGAATGGTTCCTAACATTCATAATTTAAAACCTCAAGATGGCGATTACATTTTGATGAGACGTAGGTGAAAAAATGAAGACACAGGCGAAACCAGAAAACGAATATAGAGATAACAAAAATACAGATACTTCGAATAAAGCCTGATGCTTTTTTGTAAACATAGCACCAACGGTGTAGTTAGACGTTTTACCATTATTTGAGTTAATATTGATTTAATTTCATGTTATATCATTCTCATACCCTTTATTTTTATTTCCATAAAACTTATACCATTACAACCCACGAAGGGTCTTTGGCCAGTACATATAAGAGATTTGTACTTTTTCTAGGCAAACGGCTATGCAATGAGGTGATTAGGCCTTCAAAAACCTTGGGTACCCACTATATAGAGGCTGGATCTGCCCCAGAAGAGCCTCCATTCCCTAGGGTCGCCTCCTGACTGAATTAATAGAATAAATAATATTCTGTTACATCTGGAAATCGAACTAAGGACCCGGAGAACAGAAGACTAGCGCTCTATCCACTAGACTACGCCGCTTCTTAATTATTTTCATAATTAAGTGAAATTCAAATAATAATGAATTTGGCATAAACTTTAGTGATTATAGTAGAATATAGAGCCTAACCAGGTTTAAAAGATAGTTTGATTTATATTTTCAGATTTCAGACACGCGCAATTCATGAATTGAGTAGTCCACTCTTCTTCTGCGTAGGCGCGACAGATGCATAAAGCTACCTTGGCCTGCTCGACCATTCTGTCCCAGGCAGTATTGTCTGCTGCATGTGCTGTGCTGATTCCTGCTTGCCTTAGGTCTGAGAGGATTCCATCCTTCCAACGCCCTCTTGGTCTGCCTCTGGGTCTAGTTCCGCCTGTTGTGTTTTAGCCGCTATAGACAAATAGTCCATAAGTCCATCAAAATTAATTAACCAAAACACTTAATGTTTCAATAATCCATACAAAATTGTTTTAGAAAAAAACCAAAACATGGTCACTAAACATCAGCGGGTGATGAAGAGCTCCATCAAAACATCAATATAAGCACTTCAATGAAATTAGGAAAATATACAAGTTGGGGAGCGGCGTAGTCTAGTAGATAAAGCACTGGTCCACTGTTAACCAGGTTGCAGGTTCGAATCCCGGCTGAGGCAGAATTATTTATTCTGTTATTTTGGTCGGGAAACGCCCCTGGAGTATGGAGACCCACTTGGTACACACCCAGGCTCTATGAATGAGGAAAAAAACCTCCTTCCTCAGCCATTGAAATAGAAACAGTACATATATTTACTGAGCACTTGTCCCTCCATGGATTATAGAGGTACAGAATTTATATTTTATTTTTAATATGAACATAGAGAACGTAAAAAAGCAATAGAACACGGCTAATCCACCCACACCATTTATAATAAACCAGTTTCAGCTAAACTAATTTAATATTATTTCTGTGGAAAGGGTAAGGATCCCTTCCTTCTAAGGTCCTGTTGCGAGCGCTGAAGCCGGGGGAGGAAATTAGTACGGAATGAAGATTTACTCAGGTTGAGGCAGAATGGTCATAATTAAAGGAGTAGCAATTAGCTTCTAGATTTAGCCGAGCCTCTCTTCTCTAAGTAATGGTCGTCACTAACTCATCTTATTTCCAGCCGTTCTCATCTTCACTGCGAGGTCAGGAATAGTGGAGGGATCCTGTCGGGCATCGAAGAATTGGATTATGATAGGATTATGTTTTTCATAATGGTTATTTGTATGTTTACAAGCTGTATCCCACTAAATATGATGAATATATTTTAAATTGCTATACCAACCTGGACTTACGGAATTGTGTTTTAGGGCTTTACTAAACCATCTAATGCCTCCTGCGTTCAATCCTTACAATCCTAAATCCATCGAAAAATCCTGAATGCCCCTTATTTTCCCACAAATGAAATCATCCATAATGACATTAACGTTCCATTTGAAGCAGACCTTGCGATTGAAAAGAAGGAGGCTTCGGGATCTACTGACTTAAAATATTTATTAAAGTACTATCAATTGGTTTTTTTTTTTCATGTCATATATTCTGCACATTTAGTTATATTTGTATGATACAGTTTTAAATTACTATAAAAGAAAAAACAAAAAAATCTTTGTTAACCATAATGAGCCTCCAGTCATTATAAACTTAAGCCTTCGTAAAATTCTCATTAAAACCTTATTTTGTCACGAATAAATTCATCCATAATATGGTTAATGTTCCATATGTTGCTGATATGGCTCGAACCAGGTACAATTTATTTCATACAATTCCATTCACACTCTAAATCGCTAGTTAGTGAGTATGGGAGGAGAGCCCGTGGCTGAGTTGCTAGCGCGCTAATCTCTCATGCTACAGGTTCTGAGTTCGAATCCCAGTCCCGGCGGGGCTTTTATAAGGATGTAAAAAAATGGGGATTCACTCATAGGCCTCTCCCCCGGGTATGTGAGGCCCGTCAGCCAAAAGGTGGCCACTCACAAAATTATTCGTAGGGAGTGATGACCCTACATTAAAAATTGCATCGTGAAACGTGAGTGTAGTAAGGAGTTTACACCACGAGGCCCAGTGCCTACACGGCCTGTCGCGCCACTGGAAGAAGAAGAAGTGAATATGGGAAGAAGATCGCAATATCTTACGATTTAGAATATTCTTTTTATTGTTGCCAGTGAGAACAGTCTCTAAATTCATATGATGTCCAAATGTTTACTTTCACTTACCTCTAAATAAAATGTATAGTAAGGGAAAGTATTGTGATTGTGAAAACTTTCGATTTCCAGTTTTCACGAGAAATGTACGTTGTAGAGTTCCCTTAGTCCTAATAACCAAGTCCCGCAAAAATGTCTGTGTGTGGTAAGTCTACCGCAAAAACGAGAAGTCTTTCGAAACCGAAATTTCATATTTCAGACAATTATACGCTCGAGATATTACAGCACCTTTTTCTTCGGAATCAGCTTACCAGAAGAGTCACTTTATACCATGCCTTATGCATCAATTTACGATTTTCTCAAAAAATACTCTAATATTTTGATTAATCTGTATCGATTTAAAATTTAAAGGACTTTAATGTCACCTGGGTTCCATTCTGATTAAAATAGTCTGACAGGGCTTAAATAGCGTAAAGTACCTTTAATTTTGTATATTCGAAAAAATTAACCATATTCTTTGCATTTATAAAAAAACTGCTAAATGTATAAGTTGAACGCATTCGATTCCTCAATAAAGGAGGAAAGGGCAGAACATTTTTTTAAAGCACTTTTTATGTTTTTGAATGTAAGAGCAGCAATATAGATGTATAATATACCGTTGGAAAGCTAAAGATTTTAGAAAAATATTATCTCATACATCAAATTGTACAAAATATAGATACAAATGGAGAGTGATGAAAGGCAAATGAAACTTACTGATTGATGTAGATAACAATATAATAGAATAGATAACAATTTTAATAAAACACATGTTTCTATTGATACTTAATGTAATTATTTCTTTTATTTACATCTCTAAATGTAAATAAATGATGTGAAAATGTACTAAAAAATTCTTAGATTGATTGTAACAAGGGAAGTGAAAGTTATGTGTTGCGTGCACCAGATTTTAATCAATTATATATGACCTATTTTGATCTATTGAATTGTCCATGATGGCCGAGAATATAATATTGGACTCCCTGGGGATTATTCATCATCACCTCTATGAATATTAGTAGGTTAAGATTTTTCAATACAAGACTTATATTTATGTTTTTCTTTATTCGTCTTATCTTTTTGCTTAAATTTTGTCATTGATTCTGTTGGTCCTTTAGGTGTGCATTTTCAAATCTGTTTCTTTTTGTTTTTTTATGCTTGTATTTTGCTTTGGATTATAGACTATATTACATATTATAAGATATAACATATAAATCTGTTGATAAAGAAAGTTATTGTATTGTAAATTTATAACTTTTTAGGTCAATATCACATGTCATCAAGATTGATAAGTACGCTGTGTATGATAGCAACCCAATACAGTTGGGCAGCACGGTTTTGTTTTATTGTAATTTTGATAAAATAAAGCATTTCTCTCTATTGTTTGACATCTTTCAGGTACATTTTTGAATTTTGGTCCAGATCAGTAGTTGAAGGACGTCTCCCAAGTCTAAATTGCCGGTTCTAAACCGAGCAGACCACTTACGGACTATGCTTTGCCCTAAGACATTTATCGGCATACACACATAACATTTTTCTAACCGTCTGTGCGGCGAATTTTCCTTTCCCAAAATAAAAAAGTCATTAAATGAGAAAATGAAATTTTTTCTCTCAATTTGAGCAAGCAAAATACCACTTAAAGATGATGGATAAGGGAAAGAAACTGATGCATAAAAGCACCTTGACTAACCTTTTTTTAGAATATGTAAACATTATTGACCAAGTAAACATGATATTATAAACACAGAGAGGAATAAATTGAAATATTAAAAACGGTACTAACTTATTTTACTACCCAGTATATAGTAAATGTATATATATATGGTTTTAGAGATGTTAATGGCAGAGAACCTTGCGCCGAAACATCAGAAAAAAATAATAATACTTTTATTTACTGATTTATGATTTTTCTATGTAAAATATATTGGTCTATTATTTTCAATAATGAACCTTTGTAAAAAGCCACGAATAATTATAAAAAAAGAAAAGAAAAAATTGAAACTATACCCATAAATACGTCCATAACAGAAATCATTCTTATATATACGCTAGCAACTCCTTTATTTTTGAAGATAGAGAAAAGATTTATTAGTGAAAAAAAAGACGGAAATGAAAAAAATAATTATTGAAATTAGCCTAGAACTAGCAGAGATATTGCGTGTTAAAATTAACAGTGATGATACACCACTTTCCTTCGAATTATTTATTGTTTTTTATATTAGCTAATTGCCTATTAACAGCTGTATAAACTTTATACCTTAATATAGTTATTTGGAAATAATTAACCATTGTGTAATAATTTGCAGCGTTTTTATGATGTAGATAATTGCTACACCGATTTCAATATTTTATACTACATGTATCTTTCTTCCGTGGGATTAAGATATATATATTGAATTCTTATTTCATTCTTTTAAGTTTTTAACTTAGCTGTGCTAAGTTTTTTTTTTTTATATTAACGTAAAAAATAAAGAGGGTTTCGAGGAATAAAAAATAAACACATAAGAAGAGTAAGGACTCGCACATCTGAAGGAATCGGAAATGCACATATATTTCCATAAGATGTACTTTATGGATGTTCCTTCAGGGAGGGGATATAAAAAGATTGATGCTAATGCCGTGTTGAGGAACTGAAAGGAAGGTAAGAAGATAAGAGAAACAATAAATAGCCTTTTCTATATCTTATCATGAAAATAGAATCTGGTATGATATCAGACGACTTTAAGTTGATTATTTAAGTCTATGAATCTTCCTTACTCTTATGTGTTAGAGAAGAATTGTTCTAAAGCATTTATGTTTCTAACCGTGTATCACATATCTAGAGCACTCTATACGAGGCAAAATAACATCAAGGTGTATTATAAAAAAAAAAATAGATCTAGTTTTCTCATACAGTTTATTATCAAATACCTTCATATTTCATTGTAGGTGGAATAATCAGGAATCAGTGATTTTTTTAAATTTTGCCAACGTTTCGACTCAAGCTTGTGAGCCATCATCAGGGCTACAAACATCAGAACAAAAGAGATACATATTAATATGATAATGGATTTTTTTTTTTTTTTTTTGAATGTCGTAACAATGATATCATTAACCAACATACTTAAATATTATAGATACAAATAATGATAATATGATACACAATCTGATGATGATGAGCATAAAAACAAAACTTTAGACTTTAATATAGAAGTAAAAAATAAATAAAATATATATATATATATATATATATATTATATATATATATATATATATATATATATATATATATATATATATAAACGTACCATTACTGAGCCATGTCCAAGCATGAACTGAGGAAAACCATCAACATAGGTAGTATGAGAAGGGGTTCATGTAAAAACCCTGAAGGTTTTCCTCTCTAAATATAAATACTACAGCTTATCTTTGTTTTTAAAAGTTTTACAAAATCATTCAATGGAAAAACAAAACAATAAACTCGTATGTACAACAAGGCTCAACATTTTTAACAGAAAATTATAAACACTAGAATCTGAGGTATGTAAAAGATCCATGAGGTACATAATAAAAAATAAAATAAAATAAAAGAATAACAAAAACAAAACCAGAGGTGTTATAAACAAAAAGGTAAATATACAGTAAATAAAATATAAATTACACAAGCAAAATTTAAAAAAAAATTCAAAAAATGACTGATTCTTGATTATTCTACCTATAATAGTTTCTACAGTCGACTATACATCTATACTAATATTATAAAGCTGAAGAGTTTGTTTGTTTATTTGAACGAGCTAATCTCAGAAACTACTGGTTCTAATTGAAAAATTCAATTTGTGTTAGATAGTCCATTTATCGAGGAAGGTTATAGGCTATATAACATCACGTTGCTACCAATAGGACCGAAGAATCAGTCGAAAATCTAGGGAAAAAACGGGGGAAATTTGGGAGAAAAAAAAACCTCGCTTCCCAATGATTCCAAATGATTTACCTTTTATTTTTAAATAATTCAATTTCCCGTTAATTTATATTTTTCCATTTAAACACGTAGGAATAGATTTACGTCGAGATCGGGCTGCGGAGAAAATCAGCATGTTCTTCTGCCACAAGAAAATAAAACTAAAAATGTCATTTACGTGGAAGTACTTTAAAATATATTCTTTTAAGAACTTCTTAATAGCAATCATAATAACAGAAATTGATTCAGACGAAGTCGCTTTAGAATATATCAAAGAAAAAGTGACATGTACTAAGAAGGTTTAAATTTGGGTGATAAAATTCCGGTTCTGGGATACGCCGATGATTTGGTACTGCTAAAGGAAGACACGGAAACTAAAAAAATAAATACAAGTCCGTTAATAAAAACCGGTAAAGAAATAGGACTCGAAATAAATACCTAAAAGACAAAATATATGATTTGTTGCAGAGACGGTGGCGATGATAGTGATATTGATATATCAGGGTATACTTTTGAACACGTAGAGAAATTTAAGAATTTAGGTTCAATGATAACGAAAAAAAAAATCCAGGAGGAAATAAAGTCCTGGTTAAACGCGGGAAATGCGTGTTATAATTCGAGCAAAGCTGCGTGACACAACTAGTCCTCAATATAATTCATAGTTCATGTTTCTACATTTTACATTCACTTACCTATGTATGAAATATATATTAAGGGAAAGTATTGTGATCACTGAAATTTTCGAATTGAAGATTTATACGGAAATACACGTTTTAATATAAACGAAACTAATAAGAAGCTGAATTTGTGGTAATACAGCCAATGAGGGGGTAACAGAAGTGGGATGAATTGGGGGTAAGGTGGTGCCACTCCTGCTCAGCGCTTGTCCTTTCTTTTATATTTTGTGTTCTGTGAGCTTGGTTACTACGCAAATTAATTTTCAAGACTTTAAAATTTTACTTTCACTTACTTATATATTAAATGTATGGTAAGAAAAAGTATTGAGATCGTTAAAATTTTCCAATTCGTGTTTTTACCAGAAATGCACGTTTTAGGGTCTCCTGAGTCCAAATGACCAAGCCCCGCAAAAAGGTCTGTGTTTGTGGTAAGTCTAGCTCTAAAACTATCAGCTGTATAAAATTAAAATTTTATATTTAGGGAGCGTATATACCTGAGATGTTATAGCAACATTCTCATTGAAATGGGCGCAATAGAAGAGCCACTTTATACCATGCATTTTCCACTTTTTCACAATTTTCTTAAAAACAGCACAAACTATTTTGATTAAACTCGCTATATATATGTAAAATGTAATAAGTTTTAATACCATGTAGGTTTAAATAGTCTGACAAGGCTTAAATGGCTATTTTTTAAAAATGTTATCCCTCTAAAGTACTTCTAATTCTATAGATTGAAAAAAATAACAATAATAATAATAGGCTTACCGAACCCGAAGGTTACAATCCGATAGTTGTTACAATCCGTCCTCGGTCCTTTTTTGTGAATCGGAATAAGTATTGATTCTTTCCATTCTTCGGTATTTTTTTCATTTTCCCAGATCTTTTTAACTAAAACATGTAATTTGAAAACGCCCGCTGCTCCACACGCTTTGAATTATTCACTCGTGATATTATCATTTCCTTCAGCTTTATACCGTTTTAATTTTCCTATCCATGGTTCAGCGCTCTATTATTCAGAGGGAGGAGATTGATTATTATTTTCCGTATTTAGAATGCCGTCAAAGTGTTGTTTAAATTTATTTAATATCTCAGCCGGATCCGCAATTATGTTGTTATTCGCATCTTTAATCCCATTCAATAGAGGTTTAAATCTTTTACGCGATTTGTTTATACCTTTGTACATCTCTCTTACGTTATTTTCGCTTCTGTGTTTTTCTATTTCTATTATTTTGCCTTTAAGATACTCTCTTTTCTTATTTTTAAGAATTTTGAAGTTTCGTTTTTTACTAACCGAAAGTAAGCCACATTATTATCGCTTGGATTATTTAAGGAATTCAGTTTAGCGGTTTTCCTTTTTTCGCACATATTTTGACACTCCCTGTCGAACCAAGGTTTGTTCTTTTTATTTTCGATTTTCCCAAGACATAAGTTACCGACCTCTTTAATATTATCCCTGATCCCTTCCCATAATTTGTTTACATCTTCGTGTTCCTCGTCTGAAGATTCCAAAGCAAAGCCTGGAGGGCCGCTTGAAAAAATTAACGATATGATTTTATTAGTATTGATAAAAAGAGAAAATTATATTGAGAAAAGAGGAAAAATATATTGTTTGGTAAATTAATTTTTTTCCAAACCTAAGAATAGAAATATAAAATAACTTTTATTCTGATACTGGGTCCCCTAAGAATAACATAATTGTACAGTTGAGGTATACATGTCTGGACAACAGACAGAAGCTACATAATTAATTACTATTTACACACACACACACACACAAATATACAATGATAAAATATAAACAATTCTTAGAAAATATTTGTTGAACAGAATTGAAAAACAAATTAATAGATAGCTTTTAAATATAGACAATAAACAAATATCTTCTTTCTAAGTGTGATATCAGGAATATAAATATCACAGTTTTTAAGTGTCTTTTTGAGATAGTAAAAATTATTGGAAAAGTTGGCATTTGAATGAGGAAAGAGAGGCAGCATGGCGGATATGAGTAGATAAAGAATTCCAGGTAGAGGAGCGGCAAGAAAGGAACGATTAAACGTTTTAGTCCTATGGGTAGGAAAGTAAAGATCGGAATGGCGGGATCTTGTTTTAAGTGAGTGGACTGAAGTTTTAAATTTTAGGGGACTGTGAACGTATGGACTGGGAGTTAATGATTTGGTAAAGGTATGATCCTGGGAAATATAGTCTGCGGATTGGGGGAAGGAGCCACTTTAACTCACCGTAAAAATGGGTCACATGAGACCTCTTCGGAGTGCTGAGGACGAATCTCAAAAATATGTTCATGATTCGTTTTCGAATAGTAGTATCTATAATATACCGTTGGAAAGATGAAGAGTTTAGACAAAAATGTTATCTTATTTAAAAAGTTGTAAAAAGTAATAAAAAAAATGACGAATAGGCCATAAAATTCTGTGATTATTTTACATAACAATTTAATATTGTTATATTATTTAATCAAAAACATATGTTTATAACGGAACTGAATATAATTCTTTAAAATATTTACAACTCTTTATAGTTTTTTAATTCATTTTATCAACCGAGCTAAGTGAAAATTTATTTTTTTTTTTCATGCTTAGCTTGACTTGTTATACAGATCAATTTTAAGGCTAAAAAATAAATTTTTTTTTTTTTTTTTTGTAATTAGAGCTCCTTAAACCGTGTATTCATTCGAAATATAATTTTTGAAAATTTCAAGTTATATAATTTATTTAATAGGTAAGTTCAAAAAACATAATTATGAAATAAAATTTATTTTGATATTAGAAAAACATTTGATTGTAGTTTTGCTTCTACGTGAAGCATTCTTCACTCCTGAACACAGTTTGAATTTAGGATTAATTTGAGACGACGAAATACAGTGGAGGAATAGCAAGAGAATGATCATTACCATTAGGGCAAGAAGTGGAAGAAACAAGTAATTTAACATTTTATAGCTCATAAAGAAGATCGTTTCTATGGTAATTCCTAAGATTAAGCAACCCAACGCTTATCGGGGGAGGAAATTGTTTCTTTTATATTTTAGCTTGGATTTAAAAATGCTTTAAATTACTCCTATCTATTGATTAAGAAATAATTCCTTTCTTGGGTTCTTTACCTGCTTATAATAGTTTTTAAATTGCATGTTATTTATTGTTTGTTTATTCATTTAATGTTAATTTTATGTTATTGTGGCTAATCCGAATATACTTCAGTGAGAGAACTTAATTTTGCCGGTCGAGGTATGGAACTTTAACTAGCACCCACCATTTGCATAGGCTCGGGACCACCATTTTACTTTCCTTCAGACCTACGTTATAACCAAGGATTTTTCACTCATTTTAAAAATTCTAGGACCGTCTACGAGTTTGAACCTTTGACTATGGGCATAGAAGGCTGTTATACTATCTACTACACCACAAGAGACGCTGTTTGTGTCGTTTACGTATCATAGAGCAGCAGTCACAATTCTTTAATTTTTTATGTGTAGTTTTTGTAAGCAAGTCATTTTTGGTGAACTTTAAATCGGTGAAGCAGTTAAGTGAATGCATGTTTGTTTACGTACGAGTATGAATTCATTTTCTGTCAAAATGTTAGTACTGTCGATTTGGATAAAAGGCATTGCAGTACTTTCAGTCATTTGTCTAGAGATTTCTTTTTGAAATATGGGCTTCTAATCATCGGTGAAATGTCAGTTCAATAGTTTTATACGATACTAATACCACCATTTTACGTTCCCTTCGACCGACGGTATAACCAAGGATTTTAATAACCGTCGGGCCATCTGCCGGGTTCGGTTATGCTAGCCACAAGCGCCCCAATTATATTAATTATAAATATCAATAGCCTAAAATGGAATACTGTATCTCATAAGCTTACTTCAGAAACTTGACATTATTTATATTTTACTGAATTATTTTTGTAAAGTTTATTTTTAGGAAAATATAAAAAGAAGTCCCGTGGCTGCACTCGTGTTAAATATGGATCAATCCCTGAAATACAAAATGACCTTTAATATTTTGCTGAGTCTCATTTGTGGAAGACATTTTCAGAAACATTACCAATGAGGTTTTTACTTGAAAAAACTTTTGGTTGCTGAAATTACTGTTTTTTACACCTCTCTTTACGGTGTTGTCTATTGGATAGAGGCTTAGACGATTCCCGGTCCCAAGTAAGGCAGAATTAATATTTATTCTGTAATTTTAGCCATAGGGGTATATTCATCCTCTATAATATGGGTACCTAAAATTGGGAGAAAAAAAAACCCTGGTTGTTGAGTGTGATCTGGCCTTATCATGCTAGAAACAATAATCCCTATACATACTGAACCCAAAGCCTTTTTCTTGGGTCTTAGCAGTAAAGTTTTCTCTATTTTACGTAGTCTTCTTAAAAACGGCAGTTTTAATTATATTTTTCATATTAATGTTTATTTAATAGTTTTAATTGTGAATTTGACTATTTGTGAATTAATTTTAGTACATAAATGACATTCGGAGTTTTTGTATCTTATTTTGTTACTAATTATTTATATTGATTGATTAAAGGTTAATCTGATTTTTATTATTATATTTTGTAATTTGTAAATTATTTACAGTTGTCACGAAACGGCCTTTAAGACCACGCGAATATCATTATTTGTTAACTGTTCATTTTTTTATTTGCTTTTTTTTCATTTGCTGTAATTTAAAAAAAATAAAAACAGACTCTTCTATCTATTTATCTATCTATCCAATGGTTTTAAATATAACCTAGGTCACTTCCTTATTGAAATAATCCAACAGGGCTTAAATCCAAATTCCTTCATCTAAAGTTACCTAATTGGATTTTGTTTGTTTTGAATAACTAACCGTCTCACGTTGCCAATCTCTACAAACCATGTAGAGTCTCCGGCTCAGTGCTACTAGTAGAGATTTGTACTGTTTCATGGCCAGCGACCGTGCAAGGAGGCGAATATGCCTAAATCAGGTTTGGCCGCCATGTTTTCCACCCAATTTGGGTACCCACTTTATAGGGGCTGGGTGTGCTCCAGGAGAGGCTCCATACACCGGGGTCACTCTACGACTGAAAAAATAAAATAAATAGTACTGCCTCATTCGGGATTCGAACCTGAGACGCGGAGAAAAGTACCCTGCTATGCTCTACCTACTAGGAAACGCCACTATCCCGGTATATATTTTTCAACTAAAATTACAGTGGAAAAATCTGGTGCGCACAAAACACGACTTTCACTTACTCCTTTGTTAAAATCAATTGAAGAATTTTTAAATACATTTGAATTTTATTAAATACAGAAATTTATTTCGTTTCCATAAGAATCCATTTATGTATTGTACAAACCTGAAACGTTATTAAAATAATGATTATCACAACGGTCGTACAAAGAGAATGCGTTCTCCCCTAGTACTAGATAAAAAAAAAAAGATAAATAGAAAACATGAGGTATTAGAAAAAAAAATCTGGTGCGGGCAACACACTACTTTCATTTTTTTATTGAAAAATTTTTCAAATACATTTAGAGATAAAAATAAATCTTTAAAGAATTAATTAAATTGAATTTCAATAGAAACACGTGTTTTTTTTTTTTTTTTTTTTTAGACGCGGATAGACCATTAGTGATCACGCGAACTCTTACACCGTGGCTTCTTTTTGGTGCCACGCGCTTTCCAGAGGACCCATCTCTCCTTCATCCTCTCTGATTGCGCGAGTTTCCTTTCATCGGTCCAGAGCCTGTTGTTGTGGTTCTTCCTCTGACTCACGAAACCTTCGACACTGTTGACGGTTCTCCTGAAACTGTCGCGATCTAAGCAATCCGCCTCCTTTATTCCCAATGAGCGTGCCTCTTCCTTGACTTGTCTGCTGTAACCCCCATCGCTTTTATATCCCCAAATTTTCCTAAAGATTTGTTTGTTCAGTCTTTCCTCAGGCATTCTAATCATATGTCCGTAAAATTTAAGTCGTCTGGCCCTTATTTCATCCTCCATGTTCCTGTTTCCCTGGTATAATTCCTTATTGGCCCGTCTTCTGAACTCCCCCTCATGCATCCTGGGACCGTGTATCTTTCTGAGGATTTTCCTTTCTATTATTTTAATTTTTTCTAGACTGGGGAGTTGCATAGTTTCCGCACCGTATAGTATCACTGGTCTAATTACGGTGTTATAGTGTCTTAATTTGGCGGCTTTGGATAAGCATTTCTTCCCGTATAATTCTGTCGTCGCATGGTTTAGGTGTTCTAGTTTGGCGATTCTGGTTTCCAGGCTTCTCTTTTCTGATCCTTTGTTGCTTACTATTTCCCCAAGGTACTTGAAGTGGTCCGTGACCTTGATTTTTCCAAATTTAGTTTCAACCCATTTTTTCCCAAATTTCGAGTCCGTCGTCATGAACTCGGTTTTTTCATAAGATACCTGTAGCCCTGTTTTTTCGGCAATTTCCTTGAGACAGTTAAGCTGTCTCACGGCATCCTGTTCCGACTCAGCCAGAAGGGCCAGGTCGTCGGCATAGGCTAGGCATCTCACCTTGAGCCCCTTTTTTTTTCCTCCAAGAGTGGCTCCTATGTCGTTCTCCTTCCAAAAGTCCTTCATGATCTTGTCTAGGACTACATTGAACAGTAAAGGTGAGAGTCCATCGCCTTGCCGGAGTCCAGTGTCGATCGTGAACGGCTCACTGATCACACCTCTGAACTTTATTTTGGATGTTGTGTTTTCCAGGGTCAGTCCTATGAGCTTTTGTAATTTGGCGTCGACTCCGTATTCTGCCAGAATTCTGATTAACGTTTCCCTATCGACGGAGTCGTATGCTTTCTTGAAATCCACGAAGGTGATGAACAGGTTCTTCGTGGGGTGGTTCCTAAATTTTTTTATCAAAAGTTTTAAGCTGAGGATTTGCTCGGGACACGAGCGCCCTTTCCGGAATCCTCCCTGGTATTCGCCTAGTTTTGGGTCAAGTTGTGGTGTCAGTCTTTTGAGGAGTAATTTCGAAAAAATTTTGTATGTGACCGGCAGTAACGAGATTCCTCTGTAGTTGTTCACGTCAGTCGTGTCTCCTTTTTTGTGTAGCGGTGTGATTAACGCGGTGCCCCATTCCTTTGGTATTTCTTCCTTTATCCATACGTCCATCATCAGCTCCGCGGCTCTCTTTCTAAACTCATCCCCGGTCAGTTTCCACATTTCTGCGATAACTCCGTCCTCTCCCGATGCTTTGTTATTCTTGAGTTCCGCGATTGCGTCGTCTATCTCTTCCTTGTCCGGTGGATCTTCCCCTCCCCAGTCGGGCGTGTTGTTTTCCGTGATAATTTTTTTAATGGGTTTGTCGCAATTTAGGAGTTTCTTGAAATATTCCGCGAAGATCTCGCATACTTCTTCTTTTGAATGAGCGAGACCCCCGTTCCCACGTTTTAGGACGAGATTAGGGTGGACGTATCCTCGGACCCTGTTGTTGCACGTTTGGTAATACGGTCGTATCCTGTTTTCTTGAAAGTCTTCATTGGCCCTCTGGAGTTGGTTATTTAGGAATTCTCTCTTTTGTGTTCTTAGGTGTTTTGCGGCCTTCTTCCTTTCTTCTTCGAACCGTTTTCTGTTTGTCTCTGATTTGTTTTGGTTCCAGGTTTTCCACGCGTTGAGTCTGTTTGTTATGGCTTCATCGCACGTGTGATTCCACCATTCTACTTTGTTTTTCGCGGACTGAGGAGCGAGTTCCTCAGCGATTCTAGTTAGTTGGCCCGTTAAATCCTCCCAAGTGGAGGCCGGTTCTAGTTTCTCCTGGAATTCCTGTGCCTTGTGATTCATGAGTGTGTCCCTGTCTATTCTCTTGGCTTGAGGTCCCTTATTCGTGTATCCCCTTCTTATAACTGGTGCAATTTTAATCTTGATTTGTGACGGGTAGTGGTCGGACGTGACGTTTATGGCTTTTTTGACTCTGACGTTTTGGATCTCTCTATGGTACCGCCTCGTAATGGCAACGTGGTCCAACTGGAATTCTCCCAAGTTGGGGTTCGGTGATACCCACGTCTTTTTCCTACTCGTCTTGTTTTTATAGTGTGTTGACATAATCTTGAGTCCCGCCTCTCTGCATAGTCCTATTAGCCTTTCCCCGTTCCTGTTGGTTCTGTAATGTCCGGGGTGAAGCCCCACTATTTCCCTAAATTTCTTCTCCCTACCAATTTGAGCGTTAAAGTCTCCCAGTAAAATTTTAACGTTGTTCCGCGGTATCCTATGTACGGCCTCCTCTAATTCCCCCCAAAATTCGTCCACCTTATCCGGGTCCCTCTTGTTGTCCACGTTTATGGGAGCGTGCGCGTTGATAAGGGTGTACTTCTTATTGGCCCCCCTCACGGTGAGAGTCGAAAGCCTCGGTGATTTGGATGTGAAGTCTTCTATGGAGTTAAGGTATTTGTGATCTACAAGAAAAGCAGTTCCCAGGTGCGGCATGTTCCTCATGATCCGTTTCCCCGGCTTGCCCTTTAATATCCTGTATCCCCCAAAATCCACAATCTCTTCGTCCGTGAACCTGGTCTCCTGCAATGCCAAAATCGAGATACCCAGGCGTCGGATTTCTTGTGTTAGTTGTCTTAGTTTTCCTATCTGTATTAGTGAGTTTATGTTGTATGTCCCCATAAAATATCTCTTTTTCCCTTGAATTTCCCTCCCCCCTGTGTCAGTCTGTGTGTGTCGTCGGTTTCGTGGGCCTCCGATGTCCCACTAGAAGCTCTTATGTCGCTGGGCTCCCCGGAATCCGAATGCCCAGCTATTGTCTCGGGGTAGTTATTCTTTAGAGTAACCATTTCATAAGAGTTGTCAGCAAGTTATTTGGGTCAGCTTGCACTGACCGTGATACAACTGAGGGGTTAACCCCAGAGGATTCCGTTTTAGTTCGCTCGTTCTATGGCTTTCTATCGAACGAGTTTATCCAGCCGCACCACGTGGAGGCACGCACCTTTTCGAATCAGGATGTTACTGAAAGCCATTTCGAAAAGGCGCCGGAATAAAAGCGGCCATTTAATAAACACGTGTTTTATTAAATAAACTATTATATTTTATCTACTAAAATCAGTAAATTTTATTGGCTTTTCATCGGTCTCCTTTAACCTTTACGATTCCGTGCATTAGATAATATTTTTCTAAAATCTTAAGCTATCCAACGGTATATTATACATCTATATTACTATTCTTGTGTTAAAAACACAAAAATTGTATAAAAAAAATATGCTTGCACTTTTCTCCTTTAATTGTTTATCTAAACCCCTCTACATACTTTTCACTATCGTCAAAAAAGTAACTGAGTTATAAGCGTATTTATGTGAAAAATTTCAATTTTTTTTACTCATCTTGAAACGTAAGCTCTCACATTTTGAGGAGGGGTTATTTTTTAATTTTTTTTGTTGGTCGATTACAAAAGTTCATTTTGAAAATAATAAACCAACAAAAGAAAATGAATGTGCAAGATGTCTAGTATAGATTGTTGAGTATACTGTGTGCAAAGCGATCCGATGCATTTTGACAGCATTGCTAGGAAATAAAACATCTCTCTCGATCTTTGTGGGTCAATAAGCGTCAAATTAAGTAAATACATTTTTCAGGTTAAAAATTAATTTTCGGTAATTAATGTAGCATATGTACCGTTAGAAATGTAGCAAAAAAAAACCTCAATAATAACCGCAAGGTCATCTTATCACTGTTAATTGAATGTTATAGATGTTTAATTAACATGTTACTTATTTAAAATGGGTATTATTACTAATTCAAGACTTTCCAAAAGTAGTTTGAATCTGTAATTTAGCGGGAGATACACCGTATCATTACTTATGCAGCGCACATTTCACAGAGACATAACGGTCTAGTTGACTTCAAACATCTCAAAATAAATTGAGACCTGAAATATTTAGGTAGCTGTAGAGTGAGATAGAATATTTGTACTTCAGAACAGACTAAAAATAAGAAAGGAACGGAGAAGACACATACATTTGCTCTGTTTTTATTAAATATCTATATACATCGTTGTGGTATTTCACATTAAAAACGTTGCATATTATTACACAATTGTTTATTATTTCCAAATCACTATCTTACAGTATAATTGTTTACATAGTTGTTTTTAGGCGATTAACTGATATGAAAAGCAATAAATAATTCAGAGGAAAATGGCCTATCACCACTGCGAATTTCAAAACGCTAAATCTCGGTTATTTCTGTGCCGATATCAATGATTCTTTTTTCGTTTTGAGGGAAATTCAATTTTCGGTCTTTTTTTTATTTATTCAAAACATCTTCAGATGACGATTAACTTACATATGATAGGAAAAAAATATATATATATAATCGATTCTAAAAGGTCGAAATCAATGAAAATACAATAGAACGGTAGGAAAAATAGACATTATGATTTAATGGAAACTGCAAACATAATAATTAGCAACAAAATTAAAAATGAAAAGAATAAGTAATATCAAAAAAGATGCTACAGTGGGAGTCCTAAATTTTGCCTATCCAGGTTGTATTAGGATAGGGATCTTTAACGAGTACCTGACATAGCACAGGCTCGGGACCACCTTTTAACGTCCCCTCCGAAGGACGGCATAACTAAGGATTTTATAATAAAATTTACCGTTTTTATAGTCCGAAGGACGGCGGGGACGTTAAAAGGTGGTCCCGAGCCTGTGAATATTAAGAATTGTGAATATTATGTATTCGTTATTCGGATTCTACGTATCTTGAAACGTAAGCTCTCACATTTTGAAGATGAGAGGAATAAATTTTTGATCCATTACAAAGTTCCATTATTGAAAATAATAAAACAATACTTAAGTCATATAAAATATTTTAGAACATAATTAAAACAGAAATTAAAAGATAATTTTCCTTTTCCTTTGCAATAAACTTTAAATTGGTAGTATTTCTTGTGTTTTATTCATCTTCACTTCAATTTGGTTTTCCCCTACAAAGGTTTAGGTGGAATAAACTAAAGATTTAAAGGCGTTTTAATATTCTTCCACCAGATCTTTGATAATTTGATTCTCTGAGAGTATCTCACATAACCCTCTATTCTTCTTGATTTCCCAAATCGTAGAATAATAGGGTCTAGATCTGAAAATTAATCGAATTGAATAGTGGACTACTCTAACATTTTTTTTCATTATCAATATAATATAAGGATATAAAAAAATACAGATATCTTCTTCCTCCAAGAAAATCTATAATAAATACTTTTTTTTTGTTGTAAATACAGATATTTCAACGATATTAGTTCCCATGAAAGCAACCTTGTATATTACCAAAGGATGTAAACTGTAGGGGAGGATGTCAGGTTTACGAAGAAGGGTAGAGGTTATTAGGTGAGATTTGTTGGATTTCATTTCCCCAATTTCAAAACATTACTCAAAGTCACTTATGTGGAATTGGAAAGTTTGGAATGTAGAAATTGTAACATTATTACTGATAACACAAAAGTGTCATCAGCACAGGTAGACATGAAGGTGTAGAGATGGGTGGGATATCAGCTGTATAAACTGTGTAAAGGATTGGTCCGAGGATGTGAAAGCAGCTTTTGAAAGAGGAGACGGACTTATTCTAATTTATTTTTAAGAACTTGTCAGTGAGATAGTACTACATAATGAGGAAATATGTAGGAGAAAGGGATTTACATATATTGTAAAGCAATCCTTTGTGCCAGACTCGGTCAAACGCCTGTTCTACGTCGAGGAGGCTCCAATGCAATACAATTCGCGCTCTAATGCAGAAGAGATTCCATCACACGATGACATTGCTGGACAGGGAATGGGATGTTCGGAATTCAAAGTGATGATCAGGCATAATGTGATTGGAATCCTGGTCGGGATACATTCGTTTCTATAGTAGTGTTTCTAGGATTTTACCCATAATAAATAAAAAAGAGACGAGGCGGTAAGAGGATGGATACTCTAGTGGGTTGTTGTATTTAGGTATAATTTTGACTATGGATAATTTCCACATATTAGGAAAATATGTAGCACCCTAAAACGCGAATTTCCGATTAAAACTAGAAATTGAAAATATTCACGATCGCAATACTTTTCCTTAATATACATTTCATGTGGGAACAACGTGGTCTAATGGATAGACCACTAGATGTTCTTTGGGTCCTGGGTTCGAATCCCGGCTGTGGCAGAATATTATTTATTCTGTTAATTCAGTGACCCTAGGGCATGGAGACTCTCCTGGAGCCCAGCTTCTATAATGTGGGTACCCAAAAATTGGGGATAAAACCTGGCGCCTAATCACCTCATTGCACTGCCGTTGTTCTAGAAACAGTACGAATCTCTATATGTACTGAGTCTAAGACCGTTCATGGGTTGTACTGGTACATTAAAAAAAAATAAATAAAATAAAATATATTTCATATACTTGTATAGGTAAGATAAAATAAAAAATGGAATAAATTCCAGGTTATATGTGCCTATAATTATGAAAGTGGTCTAAGTCATGTATTTTCTGTTTCGAGATATTTATTGAATTCCATTTGAACAAATTAAAATATGTTACATTACACGAAATATTAATCTGTAAAGGTTCATTTTTGAAGATATCATAACAATTAATTTGAATAAATTTAGTTTAGACTAATGTGGTGTGAAATAAGTGATGAATTCATTTTTTTTTTAATTTTGACTTTGACCACGTTCATAATTATGGGCACATATATAAAACGTCACTTGTAAACATCTCGTGAAATATTTTTTATCCACTTGAATTGTATTATAGTGATACTGAATTATAATTAACCCAAGTCCAGTGGGTTGTAGTAGTACTTTTTGATATTGTATTATACACATTGTATTCTGAATAAAGCTGTTGAGAAGATAATGGCGAAGACCTTATCAGTGAGGACGCCCTACGGCAACCACATAAACCACCTCTTCTCAAGAATTCCATTTAATATTAATTAATTGTTGGGATCCGTAATCTGATGCTTCCCATTGACCTAAACGGCCCTTCCAAGCCGCAATATCATTATAAATAACCAATTAATTAATTCCCTTCAATCCTCTCTTGGTGGTATGGAAACATACTCTTGATATAATTGTGTATTATTAAATCTTTTTTTTTTAATCATTTATTGAAATTTACAATTGTATTAGTTAATACATCAAGTAAATTAGCTAACAGAAATACATAAAGAGTAAATGCCCATTGGCACTACTCACTGGGTAGTCTAAACTAGAAGGTCTCGAGGCCATCTCCTTTTCAGACGTCTCGGAGGATTGTCAGGAATGGAAGAGGAAGCTAGGATTGAAACTAGTGGGTTAGAATGGGAGTGGTGTTTTTCATGGAAGGATTGATCTCTGGTCCAGGCCAAATCACCAACATATGGGATATTAAGGTCTTTATGTATGAGTTTATTCGTGACTAAGTAAGGAGCGTTGAGGATTTTCCGAAGGATTTTGGATTGAATACGGGAAGAATTTGATGGTTTAGTAGAGCCCCAAAGCTCAACTCCGTAAGTCCAGATAAGCCTTATGATGGTGATACAGATGAGCCTTTTGTAGATAAGTGGAAGTTTAGAGCGTCTGTCAAGTAAGTGTTGAATTAAGCGAAAGCGACGGGCAGATTCTTGTCGTTTCAGTCTTGTGTGCGGATTCCATGTTAAACGTTTCTTCAGTAGGAGTCCTAGATAGATATTTGATTAGTTTATTTTACATATATATGAAATATACAGTAATAGAAAGTAATTCGATCGTGAAAAATTTCGAAATCGAGTTTTCCCCAGTAAATAAATCGCACACAGTGAATATATTGAGGTATTACTTTTATTACGAGAAAATACATCTTTTGAATACATTGTTATGTATTCAGAATACTGAGGGGAGTAAGTTCATTATTAAATAATATGAATATCTTTGTCGGCAAAAGTTCAAAAGGAATTTATCTCCCCCTCTCTGAATTTCCCATGTACACCCCGAGATAGCCCTGGAACTTCCTAGACCCCAGCTACTAGACTAGACTGGGCACTTCCCATATCAGCTTCGCCTCCCTTTGTCAAATAAGAGATCGGCAATTTCTGAAATATAGTACTTTTGAAAAGAAGAGGTGAGAGAAGTGACGAGAGTGTTCCATCTCCAAGAAGCCGTCAGAGGAAGTCCAGCGAAAGAACAGTCGAATTCCATCTACAAGAAGAGAAGAGGTCCGTCGGGGGTCAGAGAGAGCAGCTGGAGGTCCGAGTGCCTAGAAGGGACGCCTGATACAATTTCCACCTCCACCAGCCGACTAAATGTCATAAGGTAACCTTGTATTGTAATATTGTTTGGCAAGGTCAACAATAAGAAATCCCTCAGTATTCTCAGGCTAGTTAAAATATATTGTACATGTATAAGCCAATAATAATAATGTCTTTATTGAAACTTGTTTACTCTAATCTTCCCTTGCATGCCACCTATTGGGTAAACACGATACCTATAGGAAAGAAATCCAATGGTTTTAGTAAATATATTCTATATATTAATTTAATTAAGTTCTAGAAGGTACCGCTGCCTTAGAAAAGCAGCCGGTCAAAAAAATAGAAACATATACACTATGTTGAGGAGTTTGGGTGACTACATGTGTACATACCAGGTCTCCTTCTATGAGTTTGACACAAGCAATGTAACACCAATTAGTGATTAGTTCTGAGGATCCGGAGGTAGATATAGTGAGGGATTGTGGGGAGGATGAGGAGGAAGCAGGGGTTGGTCAAAGGAAGTATTATGATGGGTATTATGCCCTGAGTACAGGTAAGCGTTCCTTTCTAGGTACTGGGTAAGTCAGGTAGCTGGTTCAGGGCTATAGGTGGTAGCATTAGGTTCAATTTTAATAAATTTAATAGACAAAGGGAGTTATTATTAAATATTACTGTATATTCTTCACTAGTCAATCTTATTCAATAACTACCGAAAATACACGTTTAAAGGTCCCCTGAGTCCAAAAGACCAAGTCTCGCAAAAAGGTATGTGTGTCTTATTTAGTTATTAATTTTTTTTAGGAAGGATGGTGGAAATCTTCAAAAGCATGTGGTAAGTCTAACACGAAAATGAAAAGTTCCACGAAACTTGAAATGTCATCCCTTAGACTACTATACGCCCCAGAAGTTACAGCAATTTTTTCATCGTATTCGAGAAACGAACACTTTCTATAAACTTATCAATGTGAAAGTTAATTGCATGTGTAGAAGTAAAAACAGTCTATAACCACAACTTTTTACTTTCACTTACTATATACAGTAAGGGAAAGTATTGCGATCGTGAAAATTTTTGAATTCCAGTTTTCAACGGAAATACACATTTTAGGGTCCCCTGTGTCCAATAACCAAGTCCCGCAAAAAGGTCTGTGTGTGTGTGTGGTAACTCCCGTAAGTAAATCCTAATAGGACGGTAAGTCCTATGAAACTGAAATTTCATATTTAAGACAAATATACGCCCGAGACGTTACAAAACACTTTTCATCAAAATAAGCTTACCATAAGAGCCACTTTATACCATGCATTTTGCACCTTTTTTCGATTTTCTCGAAAACGGTTCCGACGATTTTGATTAAACTCGCTATATCTATCTATATATATATATATATAGAGAGAGATAATTTAATGGTCTTTGATATAATTTAGGTTTCATTCTGATTAAAATGGTCTAAAACAGTCTGATTAAAACAGTGCTTAAATGCCGATATTTCAAATTTTCTTTCTCAATAGTACCTTTAATGTTGTAGATTCTATAAAAATAACTATATTATCTTGTTACCACTGATAAAAAACAGGTAAATCTATAAATTGAATGAATTCGATAACCAACTAAAGGAGAAAACAGAAAAAATATTTTTTTAATGCTTTTTTTTTGTTTTTGAACATAAGAGCAGTAATATACATGTATGATATACCGTTGGAAAGCTAAAGATTTTAGAAAAAAATATTATCTATTACTCAAGCTTTTAAAAGTTAATAGAGAGTGATGAAAAGAAGATAAAACTAACTGATTATTTTAGATAATAATATAATAGATTTTTTAATAAAACACATGTTTCTATATAAATTCGATTTAATTAATTCTTTAATAGTTTCACGTATTTTTGTCTCTAACTGTATTTGAAAATTTTTTCATTGATTTAAAAAATGAAGGTAAGTGAAAGTAGTGTGTTGCCTGCACCAGATTTTTTTCTTTCTAATACCTAATTTTTTTTATTTTTTAATCTTACGTGATAGGGGAGACCGCATTCTCTTTGTACGACCGTTGTGATAATCATTATTTTAATAACGTTTCAGGTTTGTACAATACATAGATGGATTCTTATGGAAACGAAATCATTTTCTGTATTTAATAAAATTCATACGATTTGGTCTTATCACTCACATATGTAGCTTTATTATCAGACATAATTAGTTTGTATCTTTCACAGATGTTAGGATATGGCCAAAATTTTCTTCGGATAAGTAAATCTAAAACTACGAGGGATGGATTGTGACAAGCATAAATACTGAGAATAAAAGTGAGTATTTTTTAAAACATTTTACACCTTGAAAAATTGTGGAGAAATTAGAACTGATTTTTACACCAATGGTGTTATGATTTAGGTTAGTTGTGGATTTTTCTGGTAAATTTCGTAAATTAATTGTTAACCTTAAACGTCGTTAGAGTTTTTTTAAACAATAATAAAAATGCTGATCGAATTTGGTCGATACAAAAGTAGTTTGTTCATGTGAAATATTTATCGTTTACAAAAATTTGAATTCTTAACACTGAACTTGTTTTTTGTTTTCAATGATTTTACATTCTTCAAGTGAGAGACGTTAGAAATAATTTATGAGGTTCATTCATAGTATAATAATAATATTTATTTATATACAATATTTACAGGTACATATCGATACAAATAAGTTTACTTACATGATTTCAGTTATTCTTTTATCATGATAATAGAGAGTTTCAATTACCGTTCCATTTACTTAATGATAATGCAATGTTTTGCTTAAGACAGTAGGAAAAATAACACGAGAAAAAAAAAAAAAACCTACACAATATAAATTACAGATTCATTCATATAATATTACTTGAAATAATTGAAAACATAAAGTAAAGATTGTTCCAACACGAATTTCTGACTACTTAAACCAGTCGGAGTCCATGATGGAATAAACTTTTTTTTTTTTTAAATGTATTCGAATATTGTTTTCGATATATAACACATAAAGCTTTCTTTTTCTCTTTTTTTTTTTTGACAATGTGGAATGGAAACCAAACAAAAATTTAAGGAGATAATAGAAAAAACAATTTTATTTATTTATTTATTTATTTTTAATGGTAAGTGGATTTTTGTTTATTCTTCGAAACTCGGCTATGTAGAATGGATTCTGACTTTATTTTGCTCCCCTAAAAAAATAATTTTTTAATAAAAAGTATTCAGGAGTACAGTTAGTATCATTGAATATTAGATACCGAACTATTTCAACAACAGAAAATAAATACGTGAAAATATTTCTCTCTTTTTTTCATTTAATGTCCGAAATATCTTTAAAAAACACTTTAAAAAAATCTGAATGACATTTTATGTTTATTTTTTAAAAGTAAAGTATATTCGCTAGCTGAGCAAAAATTTTAATTCTTAACACTGGATTTTTTTTGTTCTTTGTTTCCAATGATTTTACGTTCTTCAAGTGAAGACGTCGGAAATAGTGTTTTAGATTTATTCATATAAAGTTAAGATTGTTCCAACACGGATTTCTGACTACCTGAAACCAGTAGGGTAGGCCATGATGGAATAAACTAATTTTTTTTTATTGCATTCGAATATTGTGTTAGATATATAAAACAGAGGGAGAGTACTCCAATTTTGAAACAGGCTTCTAGAAACCACGTGAATGTATCACACCACTATTACTACTGTTCATTATGAAATAAACAAACGATTTTAATTTTTTTTTTTAATTTCGGGATTCCAGAACACCTTACATCTCATCAACAATAACTGAGTTATCAGAGATCATATCTCTAATAAATTGTGGTTTGATTATTTTTTTCTTCATCACGGTGACTTGATCTCGAATATCTTTTAGGTTCATCTCTATCTTCAATAATAACCAAGTTTTGGAGAAATTACATCTCTTCTAATTTGTATCTTACGTAATGATGGAGTTTTGTTGACCGTTGAGAAATTAGATGAGAAAGATGGTTGGGGGTGCGGTCATAAATTAGAAACACACATTTAAAATAAGTGTTATTTTAATTATGTTTAGGCATTATTAATTAGTTAGGCATTATTAATTAGTTATTAATTATTAATTAGTTATTAATTATTTTTTTTAGGAAGCGTCTCAGAGTCAACCCTGATGAAGGCCCACATTGTAGGCCGAAACGTCGGCACATAATTAAAATAACACTTATTTTAAATGTTTGTTTCTAATTTATGACCGCACCCCCAACCATCTTTCTCATCTTGTATCTTACGTAGCTCATCGATCAAAAACATTTTTCTCTATTTTCAATAATAATGGATTTATTGAATTGAATAATTTTTAATCGGTCGCAATTTTGAAACTAATCGGCTGATATCAATGTCTTGGTGTTAAAATTATCGTTGGATTCTCTAGTGTTTTTCATTTTTTTTGGCGAAGTTCATAAAAAATTTGTGTTGAAGTTTCTGACAGAAGCCGCTGACGGCGGACAAACGGATTTTTTTTTTTTTTAATTTGTTATTCGAGTACTAAGTATCTTGAAACGTAAGCCCTCAAATTTTGAGGGAGTATTTTTTTTTTTTATTTGCTCGATTATAAAGGTTCATTATTGAAAATAATAAACCAAAACAACGGTTCATTTTTATCTTTACACAGCAAGCTATTTTTCTTTATTTTCGATCGGGAAATTTGAATTTGAAATTCAATGAAGTTTTAGCTTTGATTCAAAGCAACAATTCAGTAGTAATAACTAGAATAATAGAATACATTAATAATGGATCTCTCTCTCTCTCTCTCTCTCTCTCTCTCTCTCTCTCTCCCTCTCTCTCTCCCCCTCTCTCTCTCTCTCCCTCCCCCCCTCTCTCTCTCTCTCTCTCTCTCTCTCTCTTTTTTTTTCTTTGTTTTTTCTCTCTCTCTCTCTCACTTTTTATGGTTTCTTTTTGTAATTGTTTTAGTTTTTCCACAATTATTTATGCATTTTTATTTGTAAAGAAAATTTTTATTTGACTTGGTATAAAGAAATACTTGAAAAATTTAAGATTCAACAAATAGTTATCTTATTTTCATCATTTTTCTGACTTTGTTTCTATTAATGATTATTGTTTTTATTGATTCTTATGTTGATTATTAATTTTTGAGCTTAAATTTTCTATCTGGTTTGTATAATTTGAGTTATTAACAAGTAAATACTTTTTATTTATAGATATTCTTGACAATTTTTCTTTATAGGTAAATATTTTTAGCTTCATTTTTGTGAAATTTTAAGTTTTTCAGAATAATTATATATTTTTATTTGTAAAGAAAAGTTTTATTTGATTATTTATTTATTTATTTATTTTTTTTATTTAATTAATTTAAAATTCAACAGTTATTCATTTTATGTTCATTACAATTATTTATTCATTTACTTATAATTACTGTTTTGTAAAAACTGTCGGCTGATACAATATTTATTTGTATTGCTCAAGAGGACTCCATTGCCTCAGAGCATTAAAATGTAAAATTGTAAATATGTTAAAAGGTAAATAAAATCTCTCTCTCTCTCTCTCTCTACCTCTCTCTCTACCTCTCTCTCTCTCCCTCCCTCTCTTCGAACCAAAGAATACTAAATAATCTCTAATCAAACTATTTCTACTCTAATCATGATCATTTTATTTCGCCACATCGATTCTGGCATATCGGCACCTACTTTCGATACAACCAAATTCTCTCTTCTTCGGTATATAATATGTGAAAAAAATAAGTTATATAAGAGGTATATACAATCTTATTTCACTATCTTCGTGATAACGATATTAATTTTAGGATTGAGAGGGACATAATGCAATAGTAGCTGATCATGTCGTATAATAGGTTATGTCCAGTATCTGTTGTATGGTAGTACAACTTCATTTTATTTTAATAATTTTATGTTTATGATATTATTTGTTGTCTAATGATAGCTATTTTATTTATGAACGTTGTTCTGCCATATAAATTATTTATCGTAAATATTTTGGTTGTTAAATAAAAAAAAAATAAAAAAATGGTAGGCGTCCGAAAGGTAGGCCGAAGCGGAGATGAGAGGATTGCGTTACGGCTGATCTCGGGAGCTTGGGCTTGAATGGTGAACATTGGACGAGTCTGTGTAGGCGGAATTTGGTGGTATCGGCATCGAACCTTCGGGTTCGCTAAACCTATTATTATTATAAATAAAAAAAACGAATGTATTGTGCGTGTTGTTGAAACCTGTTGCATACGAAAAGATGAATAGAACGCTGAAGACACCGATAAAAAAATCCATACATTTTCTCAATTAAATGTATTTCATATGTGTTAACTACGCACCGGCGTTAGTACATAATGTTGGGAAAATAAAGATAAAAAAAATGTATTATATACAAATTTGTAAAAGGTAATGCAAAATTTACGAATATTTACTCAGGTTTGTAATAATGGGCTTGTTTTAGAGTGATTTTACACAGCGTCTTCTTGTATAAGTATATGAATAACACAGATAAAATGATAAAACGAAGATTTTGAGTACCCATTTTCATTCTCTAAATACTAAAGAAAGGAATATCATATTATATACACTAGGCTTTATTTTGAAGTATTTAATTTTTAGCGGCTATTATATATATATTATATTATATATATTTACAAATATGAAAATATATAATAAAAGCCTTAATTATTGGAGTATTGGATTTAGCAAAGTAAAATTGAATGCTGATGATGCGATAAATATATCGAAACTTTGGTGCTAATGAATATTACAAAATAATTTTCATAACCTTATATAACATAAGTAGAAATATACAGGTCGTGTGAAAAAATTTTTGTTTATTCAATATAATGTATTGAATTAAAAAAACAAATAAAAAAATGTGAGGGGCCCAGACATTTGCATTGCCTCTAGGCTCTTTGCGGAAACCAAGAAAATGGACTATATATATAATTCTTAACGTCGGTCTACTTTATAAGAAATTATCTGCTGATTTCCTTGCACAAGGAAAACGTAGGAGGTAAGATGGAGAATATGAGCAGGAAAAGCTCTCAAGACTCTAGAAGGAACATCGATGTTGACCCAGCATTATTTACTGAAAGTCAATCGGTAAGTTGAATGTATAATCATTTTAGCTTATATATCATAATGATAGCTATTAACCTAACAGAGAACCGAAATTGAAAAAAAAATATATATATTAGTGTAAGAGTTAAACCCTACATGGTGAAAGAAGTGGTCGATCAAACTTTCTAAAAGCAAGGTCTTGTAAGAGCTCACGAAAGTAGCGGACGAGGGAGAAGGCATACATGGTTTTTAAAGAAAGATATAGTAATACTTTATTTTATTTTTTTTTTCGTTTTTTTTTTTTTTTTTGCCCTTATGGACAGAGTTTGAACTCGAATATCTCAGGATGACACAATTTTCAGTTCTTCGCCACCTTCCTTCTCTCTTCCCAAAGTCTCTTCATCCTTTGACCGTGCTCATGCTCCCTTTGTTCCGTACACAATACTCCTAAAAGGCAGAAGCCTCAATTTACAATAAATTTCGTGTTCAGAATATTGTTATTGTATTCCTCTCAGTCTCCTATCATTTGCTTGTTGAACCCAAACTGCCTTAATGTCTTCCACTATTTCATCAAATATTCTCTATGTAAGTCTTGTGTTGTCACTTCTCTGTATGTGTCCGTAAAAAGTTAGTCTGCATTTTCCGATCATATCTGTGAGTCTGTCAGTGTGGTGGTATAGCTCATTTGTACGGCTTTTCATTTGTAATTTTTTTTTTTTTTTATTTACTTAAAAAAAATACAACTGTATTATTCAATAAAACACATTAAGCAAATGTGTTAATTGATCATATGGGCTTGGTACATACATGGGAAGAAATTACCTAGTGGAAGCAGTTCAGTGTTTATTTAAAGTTGTATGTCGCGAGGCCACCGTCTTTTCAGCTTGTTCGCTTTGTATTAGTGAAACTAATACTTTTTCAAATAATTGATTTTGGAGTTGTTGTTTTTTTGTTTTTTTCAGTTTTTCTTCCCCTTCCAGCAAAACTCGACACGAGAATTTCGTAGTTTTCTTCTTACTTTCACTTACCTTCATTTGAAATATATAGTAAGGGAAAGTAACTATGCGCCCGAGACGTTACAAAACCTTTTTCATCAAAATGGGCTTACCAGAAGAGCCACTTTGTACCATGCATTTTGCACCTTTTTTCGATTTTCTCAAAAACGGTTCTGACGATTTTGATTAAACTCGCTATATCGATGTAAAATTTAATGGGCTTTAATATCATGTAGGTTTTATTCTGATAAAAATAGTCTGACAGGGCTTTAATGCCGATAGTTTAAATTTTCTTCTTCTAAAGTACCTTTAATTTTGTATATTTAAAAAAAAAAACATATTATCTAGTTAGCATTGATAAATGACAGCTAAATATGTAAGTTGTGCGAATTTAAAAAACAACTAAAGGAGAAAACTTGAAAAAATATTTTTTTAATGCCATTTTTTGATTTTGAACATAGCAACAGTAATATACACTTATAATATACCGTTGAAAAGCTAAAGATTCTAGAATAAATACTATCTAATGCACAACCTTGTAAAAGTTAATACAGAATGATGAAAAGGAGATAGAACTTTTCAGAAATTTTAGATAATAATACAATAGATTTTTTAATAAAACACATGTTTCTATATAAATTCAATTTGATTAATTCTTTAATAGTTTCACTTATTATTAATAGTTTATCCTTAACTGTATTTGAAAATTCTTTTATTGATTTTAAAAATGGAGGTAAGTGTAAGTCGTGTGTTGCCCGCACCAAATTTTTTTGTTGCATGTTAACAATTCATAGATCTTGTTATTTTGTATATCTATTTTAGCCTTCTAAGTAATTTGTTTGCTAGGAATGAATGGGTATTTTAAAAAGGTTGATGTAATATCCTATATTTAGCCTTAGTATTTTTGTTAATTTTTATGTTATTGAATGTATCTAATATGAATATGTAAATTGGTTTAAAAAACGTTAATTATCTTTGAAAAACCAATAAAACAAAAGCTAAAGAGTCTATAAAAACGACGATTATAGTTAGTAAGGGACGGTCTGTAAGTTGTTGAAGTTCTGTTTTGATCAATGGTTCAAAGTTAAATCAAAAAAGGTTTGCTGTCAAGGGGATGGGGCGAAATTTATCTACTCATCGAACAAAAATAATTTAATGTGAAACAAAAAATACTATCTAAATATATATTTGCAAAGGAAAGGGTTCTGTTTTATATAATTAAAAAAATTAGAAATATTGAAAGTTCGTGTTTTAGTCCTGTCATACTGAAACGAAACTCAAGACTATTCTGATAATACATCTATATACTTTACGAATGTTCAAACTCTTGAGTACTCAGATAGATGACAGGGAAAAGGTATCTTCAATAGCTAAGACAACAGGAAAGAATATTTTTCATAGCCAATCTTAATTAAAGTTTAGTTAGTTTTACTGACATTTTACTCACTAAATAGTTTTGAAAATCTTCACTTCGCTATACTAACTGACCTTAGTATAGATTAATAGCCCCTAGGACAAAATCTTTGAATATCATCTTCGTATTTCCAAAAAAAAAAAATAATAATTAAAATATGGAGTTTCAGGAAGAAAATTTATTTTTCTATTCAATCACATTATTTTATATGTGAATATATTTTTTTAAATTATCTGTTGATTTCAGGTGCAAGATGTTTCTGATGTAATGAACTGTGTGTGCACGTCCATGTCTTGTCCAATTGTTACATTTCCTGTCCGAAGAATTACTCATAAAAAAAGGAAGAGCCATCGATGGATCACAAAATGCTATGGACGTACTTGAAGAGAAAACTAAATCAAGCACAGAAGTTGACCAATTTACTCAATTTGGCAACTATGTTGCCAATAAATTGAGAAATTTCAAAGCGAATCAAACCAAATTTGCTGAAAAACTGATCAGCGATGTATTATTTGAGGCAGATATGGGAACTCTAAACCGTAATTGGAAATTAGTTGAAGATGATAATCCCGGTGCCAATCCGCAAAACTACACTGAATTAGTTTTGGAATGTACCAGAGTTCCTGTTAGAGTAGTATCTGGAACCAATCGTGGTGAGTCCAGACGCGGTCAAGAGTGAGAGGATATTGTTTCTTGGTTAAATTTGCCGTCGAAAGCTAACGCACGAGACGGTATTCAGCTATAGCAAACGATGTTTAGAAGACGAATTCGCTTAGCTTCAGAGAAGTAGCTTACCATTATATCATTTTCCGTCTGCGTCATATTTTAGTGTGCCTCACGTACATCCGTATAATTCTAGAACAGGTCATAAAGGCTCTGATAAAAGTTCTAAGGTTATAGCCTAAAAATAAAACTATTTTTCAGCTTAGTATATGGTGTTATTCGTTATATGCTATGTACGCATGACTACTAGAGATATTTCATCAAGTGAAGAATGGCATTGAAGTCTTTTTAGACGGCCTTCAGTCCTCACTATTCCAGGAAACTTGAGCGTATGGTCCGCTGCAACTGTTAGGAAATTTCGTGTTTAATTGTTATTATGTTGAAGAGTAAAACAATAACTTAAAACTATGGTGTATTAATACAGTTTACTTTCAAATAGAATTAAAAGGATTATCCGACTACTAATAAGCTATATGTTTTAAAGAATATATAAGGAATTAATATACACCATTATAAAATCCAAGCGATACAAACATTGTTATATGTAGGCGTGTGAGAATCAGAAAATTAGATTTCCTTATCCTTGCAGAACTCCAAGCCGAAGAGATGGCGCAAGGCTCAAAGGACAGAATACCAACTGTGGAGATGGAGTTGGTGCCTTGCAGAGTCTGCGGAAGGACGTTCGTTCCTGACAGGATCGAATACCACGAGCGAGTTTGCAAGGCCACTAAGAAAGAGCCGCGGAAACCCTACGACTCGGTGAGCCACCGATGGATGGGCACGGACAACGAACCCGCCATCAAGTGGATCAAGAGCAACGCCGAACCAAAGCCTCCGGTAAGACTTTTCGTAAGCTCTAGTATTACGGATTGAAGATTATTTTGCTAACCATCATACCAGTTGTTTGTGTTTCATTCCAGTTAACGGAGAGAATGCAAGAGATTTTCAAAACTTCATTTAATATTGGTTCGGATCATGCACATGGGACTAGGTAAAAAGAATCATCAGTCCCCCCTCCTGTTGGAATACAATAAGGACATACCAGTAGAAAGAAGCTTCAAAGAGTGAAATAAGATTAATTGCCTCTTGATCCATTTGTTGTTTGTAGATTCCTTCCTAACGCCACAAAAATTTTGTGCAATCTAACTGTCAGTAATCTAGTCGCATTCGTGCTGTTTTTTAGTTCCTCACTCCAAAGATGAACTGAAAATCTTATTCACTCTTTCGGCATACAGAAGTTCTTGGTCTGCATTTTCATTTCTTGACGTATTACTTTACTTTCAAAGGTTTCCTTGTCATTAAACATATCCTATTCAGCTAAGATTTTTGAACCAGCATATTTCTGACCAAATTTATTGCACTTCAGGCTAAAGTATAGGGTATTTTTCTCTTTCGTCAAGTATTTATCACTTAAATTGCTCAAAATCCTTCTAAAGGCTAGTCTCTTGAATTTTGGGAGCATGGAATCATAAGCTCAGGAAATATCTAGTATTCAGACATAGGTAGGACAGTCTTAAGTTTGCAGCCATTATGATTATTTCATTTATTTAGCTGCATGTGTCAATGAATACACACTACCGAGTTACCTTTCTGCATCTCTACTATAGTGTTGAGGGGAAGATCCAGATCTTTATTGAGTTTAAGTGATCATTGGGATCAAGCCATTGTCGAGATGATCCAACAGCAGCATAGATCCAGTTTGTCGAGCTTGTACAAGTACTTCAGCTCTGACTCGTGATTCTGATATTTTTGTGCCTTTTTCAGCAACTACCTTGTGAAGCTTGTCATCTGATCACCTCTATTTCGATGATCTTCGCATATTTTTCTGTCTTTGAAATTAGCAAAATATCAGGCTAGTTATAAGGAATCGTGTGATCAGTAATGATTTTAGGTTCCTTACAGCTTGAGTCCGTTTATTATCTTATTTATTTCTCATTTTTTTTACTATTGCTATTATTATTATTTTCATATTTTCCCATATGGACAGTGTTTGAACTGAAGTATATTATGATGACACAATCTTTACTTATTTCCCTTCTTCCTTTTCTCCTCCCACAATTTCTTCTTCCTTTAACTGTGCTCCTGTTACCTATGTTCTGTCCACATGTTTCCGTCTTATTCATCCTATATGCTACCATGAGAAGAAAATTTATTTTTATGTCTATATAATAAATATCTAGATAAATATTGATCCAATAGTCACACTTCAAATAGTATAGTTAGTGGTTATGATATGATTAGAAATAACAATTTATCAACTTTAATGGGTATGCTGCATAATGTATTAGTTGAAAACCTATTTATTTTTTTACTGTGGTATAATACAGTCCTATACAGTCATTATATGAAACATGCCACTAATAGGAAAATAAACTGAATAGAATATTTAAAATCAGTCAGTGGTGGCTTAAACTATTTTCAAAGTAAGATAATGAATGTTCCTTTTTCTTTTTAATATTGTATTTATATACAATATATGTTTTTTTTTTCCTGGTAGGTATTGTGAACATGACTTATAACTACTAGGGCAGGAGGAAGGAACACGTCTGACTCATAGCTGTGCTACTACCCGAAAGAATGTATACTAATTTTATTTTCAGAGACTGAATACCATTCTCTGGAGATTGATGGAGAGACCGAAACCGCGTAAGCAGATCATTGTCGACGAAGAGGAGGAAGAAGATGAGTTCCTGTGGATTTTGAGAACATGGGGGAGAACCAGTTGCCAGTCTAGTGATGTGTCTGTTGCAGAGGGAGCAGAGAGCCAGCACGAGGGATAAGAACGACATGCCGTTCCCAAAACCGGCGCAGCTTGCGGAGGAACCGGTAGCAGGCAAGAAGCAGCCGGACGGGAGGATTGAGTGTCCGTCCTGCATGAGGTCCTTCGAGGAATCCGCTGCCAACCGCCACATCCCCGGATGCATCGCTAGGGCTAAGGGCAGGAGTTCTCGTTAATAAATCCATCCCTCTTAATTTCAGTTTTTATTAATTTACAAATTTCTTATTTAACCATATCGATTCTATGGTATACATTTGTCTCCCCCTCCCTTTATCTTCTCTTTCGTTTCCTTTCTTCTCATCATATTCACTAAATTAATCTTTCTTCCTGTCTTTTATAAAACATTCTTGATAGCGATGCTTGCTGCTTACAATTTAGCGCTAGTTACCCTTAATATTAAATATTGTGACATTTATCGCACCTGTCAAAGGTTATCTTACAACAAGCAAATGTGCCATATAAAACGTAATCAGGAGACATGATAGACTTGGAGAAAGAAAGTCCCCGGCAGCACCTCTTTCTAGGGTTGAATTTAGCAGAGGAAGTCGCTCATCCAGCTACTCTTGAGCCTTCTTTAATCGGCATTTTAGTTATATACAGGAAGTTTATAAGGATATTTTCGTGCAGCTTACTATGAGAACGAGAATAGAGGTTTCTGTGAGTTTGTCAACTGTTGGTGGTCTAAGTCCGTATGTAGGGTTTTGTTGTTTACATGCCAAGGAGCTGTCGTTATGAGTCTTAAAATCTTTTATTGAAATGATTGCAGTTTTTGTATGCGCCTTTTTTGTTGGGCCCTAAATCTGTGAAGCTTAAGTCCATACGAGTTTAAGTAGTTATCTGTATATATTCAGTTCCTCCCTTTTAGTTTTGATTATTTAAATAGAAGAGAGTACAGTACTTTCAATCGTTGGTTAAGAGTTTTTCTGTTTATCTTGACATTTAAAAGACAAGTCATCCTTTGATCGACCAAAATTGGTGTTCTTAAAATGATCGTCATTAAAAAAAGACGCTAGTAATTTTACACCCACTATTTTCAAGACGTTTAAAATTAAATTTAACTCAATAATTAACCATTTATACATACTTAATGAAGCACATTGGACCAACAAAGTCGGATCCTCTACTGACGCTTTCAGGATAACATACCGAACATACTAACACATTTATACAAAACGCAGCCACTATCGACATGCCTCACAAACGTAGAAGAAAATTAAGTTGGATTATGGGACCTCCTGTGATTATTATTCGTGCACTTTACTGTTTTCTAATGATAAATAGATCATGTGGGATATATCTGGTATAGAAGCACTCAGAGCTAATCATCCACATAGTAGCATTAATACCCCATAATTAGCCCAACTAATGAGATAACCATCCTTCTGCTACGCGGCGGGGTCTCCATACTCTAGAATGTAACTTTAGTAATAATACTTGAATAAATCAATAAATGGAAATAAAATTTATTCTGGATGAGTAGTCCTCTAAGAATAACTAAAATGTACATTACGAATGTTATTTATCTGGTATTTTAAGACGGTGCAATTATATAATAGACGGATTTAGAAAAATGCATAGTTATCATCTATAGCTTAAGATATTACATATGTTGGGAAAGTTGTTAAGGATAGGCTTTGGATAGGTATAGATACAAAGAATTCCAAAATAGAGTAGCATGGACGACAAAAGATTTTTTGGAGGAGGTGGATCTGTGGGAAGATATAATACAACTTTGTGGGTTGGGATCTCATGTTTATTGAATGGATAAAGAAAACAAGTGTAAAACATTGGCACCCCGCTTCATTGCTGGAGAGACTAAAACGCTAAACACCAACGATGGGGTTGTCGAACATCCAATACCCGTGGTAATTTCCTCTCTAGCGTCTCAACATCAAATACTTATTCTATCCTTTCTTCCATGTCTCCCACTTACTGGGCCAACATCCTCAACAAAATGTACCGACATCCTTTGATATATTTGTCTCATCTAAATTTCCCTCCTCCCAAGCAATAGTCAAGTCCTTAAACGACCTCTCATCTGACCACAGTCCAGTTCTGCTCTCCTTGCATTCAAGTTTTGTCACCTAAACCCTCATCTCCTAAATTAATAAATGAACGAGTAAACTAGGACAGATTTCGATCAGACTTGGAAACCAAAATGGACTTAAAACTCTCACTAAAGACTTTTTTTTTAAATTCTTTTATAGTAATTTACAACTGTACTAAAGAATAGAATAAATAAATGTGTAGTATGAAAATAAAAATTCATGAAAATGTCTTGAGAAAGAACTACCCTGTGGTAGTACTTTACTAACTATTTTAAGACAGTAGGTCCCGAGGCCCCTTATTTTCAGTCGCCTTGGGGGATTATCAGGGATATCTGAGGAAGATAAGTCACGGACAAGTGGGTTTGTATGGGCAGGGAGTTTACAATGGAAAGAGGAGTATCTATCATAGGCTATGTCTGCGAAAAATGGGATCTGTAGGTCATTATGGAGGAGTTGATGTGTGGCAAAATAAGAAGCATTCAGGGTTTTGCGAAGGATTTTGGATTGTAAGGACTGGATGCGGGAGGAATTAGATGGTTTCGTAGAGCCCTAATGCTCGATTCCATGTGTCCACATAGGTCTGATAATTGTGATGTAGATGAGTCTTTTGTAATATACTGGAAGTTTTGAACGTTTGTCTAGTAAGGGTTGTAGTAATTGATATCTTCGAGCAGTTTCTTGTCGTTTCAGTCTTGTGCGATGATTCCAAGTAAGGCGCTTGTCAAGATGGAGACCTAGGTATCGGATTTGTTCTACAGAAGTAAGGGTAATTCACTAAAGACTAAACACGATATCGACTGAGCCATAGAAAAACTGACTGGCTCAATAACTAGGAGTATATAGGATAACACTACAACCACCAACATAAACATCTCTCAACAAACTAACCTGCCACAGCACATTCGTACCTTAATAAGAGAAATGTACCTGCGCCGAGCAAGATCAAAGTGGCATATGACTAGGTTCCCTGCAGACAAAATTTATTATACCCAACTGACTAACAAACTGAAATCTGAAATTAGGACATTTAAAATTCAAAACTTGCTTAACGTGACTGAAAACCTTAGTACTGCCGACAAATCACTGGAAAGAACCACTAAGAAGCTCCTAAATTTTAAAGACTTTAATCATCCACTCCTTAATGAATCCCAATCCTGGACGAGATCTGAAGAAGAAAAGTCCCAGAAATTCCCACAGCATCTCTTTAAAATTTACAATCCGCATCCTGATCCAACTTCCGAGAAAAGCTATCCTACTCCTCACCTACATCTACAACTCCATACTCCGTACTACATACTTTCCTAATCCCTGGGAATTATTTATTGTCAAAATGATACCTAAACCCAAAAAGCCTAGAACTTCCCTCTTCCTACCGTCCTATCTCTCTTTTACCTATAATGGGTAAAATCCTGAAAAGACTCATCATTAAACGCCTATACCCAATCCTAGAATTAAACCACAAAACCCCAGACCACCAGTTTGGATTCCGAACATCCCAATCCACCATCCAGTGTGTGGTTGATGTTGTCTCGTCTGCATTGGAGCGCGGATTGTACTGCACGGTAGTCTTTCTGGACGTGGAACAGGCCTTTGACCGAGTCTGGCACCCAGGAATGCTTTACAAACTCCGTGAATTCCTGCCTCCTACGTACTTCCTCATTATCCAGTCCTACCTTTCTGACAGATCCTTTAGAATCAATAACAATAGTTCCTATTCATCCATTTTTACCCAGTCTGCTGGTGTTCCTCAAGGCAGTATCCTAGGACCCATTCTTTATACAGTTTATACAGCTGATATTCCATTACATCCTTATACTTTTCTTTCTACTTATACAGATGACACTTGTGTATTATCAGTCAATAATGATCCCACTGTTTCCTCTCAAAATCTCTAATTCCCCATCAGACACCTTGAGATATGGTGTCAGAATTGGAGAATTAAAATAAATTCCAACAAATCCAACCAAATCATCTTCACCCTACGTCGTAAACCTATGACATCCTGCTCTACAGTATCCTTTAATAGTTTTCCGCTCGTTCCAGTTGAACAGATCCGCTACCTAGGACTTATACTTGACAAACGTTTAACATGGAATCCGCACACTAGACTTAAACGACAAGAAACTGCTCGCTGCTTTCGGTTACTAAAACTACTTAATTACAAAAGACTCATCTACATGACCATCATAAGACCTATCTGGACTTACGGAGTTGAGCTATGGGGCTCCACTAAACCATCAAATTCTTCCCGTATCCAATCCTTACGATCCAAAATCCTTCGAAAATCCTAAACGTTCCTTATTTTGTCACGAATAAGCTTATCCATAAAGACTTTAATATTCCCTTTGTAGCTGATTAGACCCGAACCAGGTATCAATCCTTCCATGACAAACTCCAATCCCACTCTAACCCACTAGTTTCAATCATTGCTTCCTCTTCAATTCCCGAAATCCTCCGAGGAAAAGAAGATGACCTCGAGACCTTGTTTCGATTGATTACTAGAGTACTGCCAATCTAGTGCAGTTTCTCTTCACGTTTTTCATGTACACTATCTTTTATCGGCATATTTACTTGATGTATTCCTATATAGTTGTAAATTTCAATAAAATATAAAAAAACCCAAAAAACTACGGAGGCAAGTGAAAATCGTGTATTGTGCACACCAGATGTTTACTTTTGGAGTAATTAAGTTAATGATAGTAATTTTAGGTTAATTTATTACTCGATGACCATATCCTTGTTAATTCTTTTTTTTTTTATAATAGTGGTTGGTAGATTTAGGCCGATATAGATTTTTTTTTTTAAGTACTTTTTTGTCAGTGACGCAGGAAAGCTATCCCATCTCTGGCAGGCCAATTATGTATTTAGATTTATGCCCCATCGTTTAAAATTCTACCGAACGTCAGCCAAAGCCGGTCATGTATTTATGTGCTCTCTATTCCCTGTCCCTAATTACAAATTGGGATTATATTGCTGTCTTTGATGTTCCTCCAGGTAATTCTGCTCTGTTAAAATTATTTGAAGTTGGAAAGGTATTGCAAAAAATATTATATTTTCTAAAAATTTCGTTATAGAAGAAAAAACGCTAGAAATTATTACACAATAGTTTATTATTTTCGAATAATTACATCACGGTATTACAATTTATAAAGTTGTTTAGGCAATCTACTTATAAGGGTAGTAATAAATTAATTAAAAAGATTAAGAAAGAAGAATTTAAAATAAATATTATCTTATACCCAAAATTGTATGTATGAGTTAACGAAAGATAATAAAAAGCCGATAATAATAACTGTTTGTCGTTAATAATATTATAATAGAACATTTAGTATATCACACGTTTCTATTGGTACTCAATGTAATTGATTCTTTGACAAATTATTTCCATCTCCTGGACAAAGTCCTGTGTTGCGCGCACTAGAATTTTGTTTTGTGGGGAATTAATTTGACTATCGTTTAAACAAAAAAGAATAAATAAATAAAATAAAAAAATAGTTTAGCAATTTGGGTAAACAGCTTCGGACTGCGGACATATGCATTTTATTTCTTTCGTGATTTTAGTTTAACGTGTCTATAAATATTAGACTTTAGAGTTTGAGATGGAAAAGGGAGGATTTTTTTTTTTTTTGGTGGATTACAAAGATTCATGATTAAAAAATGAAAATTATTAGTCAGCCGAAAATTTTGATTTGGAAAATTGACGTTTCATTACATTGCTAGACTTACCACACACCCACATACAGACATTTTTGCGCGATTCGGTTATTTGAACTCAGAAGACCCTAAAAGGTGTATTTTCAGTGTTAACAGGAATTCGAAAATTTTCACGATTGCAGCACATTTGCTTACTATACATGTCATATTGATAAATGAAAGTAAAAATTAATTAAATTAAAAAAAAATCTGGTGCGGGCAACACACGACTTTCACTTACCTCCGTTTTTAGAATCAATTAAAGAATTTTCATTTTTATTCATTCAATATTGGCATTTAAGCCCTGTCAAACCAAAAAAAAGTGTGAAAAAAGGTGCAAAATGCATATGCATGGTATAAAGTAGCTCTTCTGGTAAGCCGATTTTGATTAAAACGATTTTTTAGCGTCTCGGGCGTATAGTTGTCCTTATTATGAAATTTTAGTTTCATAGGTTCCGCCCCAGAGTTACCACACACACACACACAGACCTTTTTGCGGGATTTGGTTATTTGGACTCAGGGGACCCTAAAATGTGTATTTCCGTTGAAAACTGGAATTCGAAAATTTTCACGATCGCAATACTTTTCCTTACTATATATAATAAGTGAAAGTAACAAGCACATCATAGATAGAAATAAAGAATATTTCAATCTATTATTTTCTTAACATTAAAACGAAATATTCAATCAATTGATTATTAATTCGTTACGTATTATAATATTAGCCATTATTATATCCTAAAATAATCCCTGTAAGTGTCCTTTACTTGAATATAGATGCATTTTCGAATTCGCAGAAAGTAAAATGTCTTACCCTTTAGGCACTACCATGTGCAAAGCCTATTTTGGCTCATTGGAGTTCGTATGGACACTAAAATTAATCCTTATATCTTAAAAAATAATTATCTGGATTAGTCACTATATAGGTATTCTTAGACTGGGACTAGAACATAAGTCAGAAGATAAATCAGGCGGTTGGAGCACATTGCGAACCACAGTGACTCCTCAAGATACCGCAAGGTCTAGAATCAGTCTCCTATTCAACCCCAGCCCACTTGCCCTTAAGCTATAACCGGAATGATGTATATCTATATTAAATACTGATAAATATGGCTATATGATAAATATTATTCTGTTATTAATATGTAAGCACGTCAATAAAGTTAGATTTAACAGTAAACGAGAGAAATGCACTTAAAAGAATTCCTAATATATTAATTTATAAAGTATTGGGGGATATAAAAACAATATAGAAAATAGAAATATGACCCTTTTATCAAATTGAAGATATTAAAGGACGGTTAATATTTTAATCCTGTTTAATAATACTGATAATAATAATAATAGGCTTAGCGAACCCGAAGATTCGATGCCGATACCACGAAATTCCGCCTACACATACTCGTCCAATGTTCACCGTTCAAGCCCAAGAGATCAGCCTTAACGCAATCCTCCCATCGACGCTTCGGCCTACCTTTCGGACGCCTACCAGTCGGATCAGCGAATACCAACTTTCTCGGAATCCTCATCTCTCTTCGGACCAAATATTTTACGCAGTACCGTTTTACCGTTGTTCATCCTTCAAGGTAAGCGGCCACGTTTCACATCCGTAAGGAACCATCGGCAGAATAATAGTTTTATAAATTCTATCATTTAAGTTTTTATATAGAAGCCGCGAACTAAGTAACTTAGCATCTGAATAATAACACGCATTTCCCAGCTTTAACCTGGACTTTATTTCTTCCTGGATTTCATTTTTTCTTGTTATCATTGAACCTAAATACTTGAATTTCTCTACGTGTTCAAAAGTATGCCCTGATAAATGAATATCACCAAGATCGCCACCGTTTCTGCTACTAATCATATATTTCGTCTTATCGGTATTTAATTCGAGTTCTATTTCTTTACCGGTTTTTATTAACACACTTGTATTTAGTTGTATGGTTTCCGTGTCTTCACCTAGTAGTACACTGATAATAATGCTGATGAAATTATTAAATATGAAGGTGAAGGTGTTTTTTGTTGAAAAATTTAGCATTTGAAACGTTGGAGAGGAAGAAGGGCTATTGATGAGTTTCAGCAGAAAGCTAGTAAGTCAAATTCATCCAAAAGTACAGGAAAACTTACTAGAGAGTGTGGTGTGAGGGGAGATACTGCTAGTCACCATCTACTCTCCATGCGGAAGGTGCAAAAAAGCAGTAAAGAGGTCCCTCGCGAACTTACTCCTCAGCAAATCTGAACACTACTGCGAACTAATGGCAAGAATTTGCGCGAGTTCGTCAACGTCAGAGCGTTATGCTCCTTTGATCAACCGAAAAGGAATTTTATTCCAACGAGGTAGTGTTCGTCGGTCCTCACAATGTTCGAACTATAGGAAAGTTTAAATAACTTGATGGGTTCGAACTCCTGTCTCACACAGTATATAGTCTTGATCCCGCACGATCAGATTATTTATTACTTGTTCGATTCATGGACCATGGTCTTTAAGGGAAAATTTGACAGCTATCTCAAAGAATGGTATCAGCGTCGAATCGAGCAAATGGCAGGCAGGTGGCTAATGACAGTGTATAAAAACAGACTACACTTTAAGCATTAATTGCACTTTATATAAAAGAAATATTATTACAAATACTTGGTTGAAAAAAGCTCATTTTCTTTAAACACCCCACTATTGTGAAAGTGTGCAGTATAATCAGTATAATCTTGTATCACATTTACTGACTGTATTTTATTATACAGTAATAAATATCAATTAATATATTTAAAAAAAGAACTAACTACTTACGCCGATGACACAGGTGTTATCCATAAGTAGTGACCGAACAGTTGCATCACAAACCCTTCAGTCTCAAATCCAATCCAAATAAATCCCATAAAATTACCTTTATCCTTCGTTGCAAACATATGAATACCTCTCCCACTGTATCCTTTAGCAACATTCCAAATTCAAGTTGAACAGATCCGTTACCTTGGACTCCATTTAGACAAGCGCCTTACTTGAAATCCTCGCACTAGACTGAAACGACAAGAAACTGCTCGCAGATAACGCTTGCTACAACACTTACTCGACAAACGATCAAAACTCCCTATTTACTACAAACGACTCATTTACATAACAATTATCCGACCTATTAGGACCTATGGCTTGGAGCTATAGGGGTCCACAAAGCTATCAAACTCCTCCCGCATCCAATCCATGCTATCCAAAATCCTAAGAAAAACACTTTGTAACTAATAAACTCATCCATAGAGACCTAAATATCCCACTGGTTGTAGACTTAGCCCGAGGTAGATACACTTCCTTTAATTCCAAACTACTTGCTCACTCAAACCCACTTGTCCGTAACCTCTCAACTGCATCTATTCCCGATAATCCTACGAGGCGCCTGAAATGACGGTGTCTCGAGACCTGGTTATAAAATAAACATTGATGTGCTATCATTGGGTAGCTTCTTCACGTGTCTATTCATTCCTATTGTTTACGTCACTTATTTTATTGGTCCTAATTTTTACTTTCACTTACTATATATAGTAAGGGGAAGTATTGCGATCGTGAAAATTTTCGAATTCCAGTTTTCAACGGAAATACATGTTTTAGGGTCCCCTGAGTCCAAATAACCAAGTCCCGCAAAAAGGTCTGTGTGTGTGTGTGTGTGTGTCTGTGTGTGTGTGTGTGTGTGTGTAACTCCCGGGCGGAAACAGTAAGTCCTATGAAACTGAAATTTCATATTTAAGACAACTATACGCCCGAGACGTGACAAAACTTTTTTCATCAAAATGAGCCTACCAGAAGAGGCACTTTATACCATGCATTTTGCACCTTTTTTCGATTTTCTCAAAAACGGTTCCGACGATTTTGATTAAACTCGCTATATCGATGTAAAATTTAATGGGCTTTAATATCATGTAGGTTTTATTTAGATAAAAATGGTCTGGCAGGGCTTAAATGCCGATATTTTAAATTTGCTTCCCCTAAAGTACCTTTAATTTTGTAGATTCAATAATAATAACTAGATTATCTTGTTAACGCTGATGAAAAACTGGTAAATATATAAATTGAATAAATTCGATACCCAACTAAAGGAGAAAACAGAAAAAATATTTTTTTAATGCAATTTTTTGTTTTTGAACATAAGAGCAGTAATATAACATTTATGATATACCGTTAGTAAGCTAAAGATTTTAGAAAAAATATCATCTGATACACAAGCTTTTAAAAGTAAATAGAGAGTGATGAAAAGAAGATGAAACTAACTGATTATTTTAGATAATAATATAATAGATTTTTTAATAAAACACATGTTTCTATAGAAATTTAATTTGATTAATTCCTTAATAATTTCACGTATTTTTATCTCTAACTGTATTTGAAAATCCTTTCATTGATTTTAAAATTTGAGGTAAGTGAAAGTCGTGTGTTGCCCGCACCAGATTTTTTATTATGTATTCTAAATTCCTAAGAAACTTTCTTCAATCACTATTTATATTTCTTATCAAGTGTTTCTGATTATTTCTATCAAAAAGAAAAACATATGTTCAGTAGAGTTGGAACGGTGTGGATCCAAAACTGTTTATTACCTAATATTAACCTTACCATTTTTACCTTTGTACCTTTACTTTTTATATTCTACCACAGATTCCTTATTATACCAATTATTCATTTATTTGATTTATGTTGTTTATGACTCCAATTTATCTATTCTGCAAAACATAAATTAATATCAAGAAACCAGGCACAGTGTAAGGAAATCCTTAGTACGACCCCGCTGGCTCCAACACCTATTATTGTAAATCATCTATTTTACTTATGGTGTCTGTAAATACAGTTCTAAAAAATACTATTAAAAAAAAATGTTTATTTAATAATTCTTAAGGTCATTTTAACAGCCGAGGTAAGTGAAAGTTGTGTATTGTTCGCACCAGATTTTTTCTAGTAATCCACAGTTTATCTATAGTGCAAATATAATAAATTTTCAGAAAAATAGATTTGCTTTGCTCCAAGAACATCGGAAAACAACCATAAATATTAGGAAAGCATTTTGTTTACCGTATACATCGCGAACGAAAGCTGTTGCCGCCAATTAGACTAGACGGAGGGAGCAGGGGGCTGATTGTGGCCTCTGATTGGCCGGCCCTCGGGAGATCTCCCCGCGAATACCAAGGCCCCGCGTGCCCCGAATTTCACCCCGGGCACCTTTAATGAAACGTATAACTCCGTTATAAGAGGCGCGTCATGTTTCTTTCAGCAGCTCTATCCATTCAGGTCAGAGCTCCCCGCCAGTTCCTCCTGGGGGATGATATTATCGGGAACAATGGTCAAAATATAGTCTTAGTTCTGGTCGGATAAACCCGAGAGATACTGTTAGGGAGTAAACAATCCTTGTTGAGTAACTTTTCTTTTCTTGCCGAACTAGATGAATCTGTTTCGCGCATCCAGATACTGCACCTTTGCATCTTCCGTTAGCTGCTTGTTTCTCTCTTATCTATTCACACTTCAATTACGACTACTTGGCGAATGGGAAATTTAAATGATGTTTGAGAAATAGACGTTTCACTAAACGTAAGTTTATAAATTAAAAAAAAAATCCTTTAGTTCAACGGTATATTATACAATATATTACTGTTCGTATGTTCAAAAAGACAAAAATTGCATTAAAAATATGTTGCTATTTTCTCCTTCAGCTGAGTTATTGCAATCGTTCAAATATGTATCAAAATCACATCTCGGGCGTATATCTGCCATAAATATGAAATTTTAGTTTCGTACGACTTTCCGATTTCGTTCTAGACTTACCACACACAGACAAATACAGAAACTTTATGGAGCTTTAAAGGCTCTAGCTTAAAATATCCGCTGAGTGCTTAGCGTACGAGAGTTTGAATGAGATGAGTTGAAATGGAGATATATAAGAATTTTTAAGATCAGGCAGAGAGAAGGGGGAATAATCTGAAAAACCACCCCACTCTAAAAAACATTCAAGGACACACACACAAAGACCTTTTCGCGTGACTTGCTTATTTGGACTGTGGAGGCTCTAAAACAGTACGAAGTATTTTCAATACGCTCCCTTATTATGTATCTCATATAACCTTGTGGCCTGGTGGCTAAACTACCTTCCTTCCCCAAGATCGTGGGTTCAAAACCTATGATTTTTTTTAAAGGGAATAAAAATTATTCTTCCTGTAATTTAGAGGAGACGTACAATGGTGAGAGCTTGAGCGATGTAAAGTACTCGTTAAAGATCCCTAATGTAATAAAACACGAATAGGCAAAATTTCGGCCTCCCACTATAGCATCGTCCGGTTGCCGACAATAGAATAAAAGTGACATTAAATGAATAAACGAAAACGGAATGCAGGAACTCAACAGGTGACTGAAAAGGAGCTCGTTTAGAGATCTCCTGGTATAATCTCTTTAATATTTTAGATTTGAAGGAGATGGTTACTGACCTCCCTCCAGATATGTCAATTTATAACCATGTATATCGCATCCACTTATTGTGATGTAAGAGATATGTATGGATAATAAATAAAGCAATACAAAATTTAGAGACATCAGAAAATATTTGTAAATGAGTATGACACATCAGACAGACCATTGTCTTTAATATGAAAACAAGAAAAGCAACGTGTTGTGTATGCAGTACATGATACATACGCCACATTTTAAATAAATTACGATGAAGTGATACATATGCCTGAGTACTTAAGGCTAAGTTTAAAGTCAGGATATAACGGTCTGGCTATACGAGTATTCCGTGAGTAGAGGGAAATGATTCCAATTTACTTCTGTATTATATTGTACCTTCCCTCACCTTGCTTTTAGTCAGATCACACTTCATGGTCCCAAGGAATAATCTATGCATTGCTCTAAACTGACACATATGCGGGGAAGCTTATTACATATTGTGTACGAAGTGTATATTGTGAATTAATCATGATAAAATGTCTATCGTTACAGTGATTACATAATGGGAAACAATATATTTAGCGGTCAACTTACTTGCTGAAGTTGCTTGCGATCAACCCAATGTTCGTTACATACCATTTCGGGGAATGCCGATTTGCAACTAGAATAATTTACAGCGATTGCGATTAAAAAAAAGGTTTGAGATCAGCTATGGATTACATCAATAAACCGTGATAAACCTCAAGGTATACCTAAATAAAATATAAATATCTTATTACTATTTGTATTTATAAAAAATTTGCTAATTAGGTGTAAGAATGGTCCTTGGTATGTAAGATCCATCGGCCAACTGGTGACCACTCAAAAAAATTTGCATAGATCACATTTTTTCTTTATGATATCTAACAATACTTTAGATCATTTAATTATCTAGAAAATACTAATTGAGAAGTCTAGAGTTAAAAAAAAAAAAAGTATTTCTAAATCTTTTTAAAAAATATCTGATTTGTTGAGTTACATATTTACACTTTTTTTTTTTTTTTTTTGTCAATGCCAAAAAGATAAAATGTTTATTTTTTTTTTCTGTATAGGTGCGAGAAACACACGAAGTATAGAATATTTCTCACAAAACAATTATAAAACGTATCTAATGAATTCAAATTATCCTGGAAATTTGATTGAACAGTTTGTTTCACCTTTGGTGATCATAATTTTGAGACGAAACCGTGTATTATCATCATGGAGTTGGATGATAGATCAATATATTATTAAATCGCATTTAATACAGATCATCACAAGAGTTTTACACAAATATGACATATTATTTACAAAAATGATATATTACAAAATTCATACAAAGGTTATAAAGATGAGTTTCTCGTATTAATAATGGTAGCTGTGAGCAGCTTTGTGCTGGAAGTGTGAGTTCTCCTTGTGCAGTCTGTGGATGGCCTTAGCGTACTCCGCATCGAGGTTGGAGGCGATGGCTTTGAAGGCGGCAGTGTGAGCCACGGTACCGTCCGGGTTGAGTGGAGCAGACTGGTGGGCCTCAGAGTTATAGCTGTAGGAGGATCCGTGACTGTAGGAAGGAACATGGCTGTAGTGTTCTGAGGAGTAAGATTTTTGGTTGTGATTCGCCGAAGAATGGGCAATTCCTTGGCCGTAGTGTCCTGAAGAGTAGGAAGGAACGTGGCGGTAATGTCCTGCGGAGTATGATTTTAGGTTATAATTTGCAGTAGAATGGGCGAGTTCATGTTCTGCGGAATAGGACGCTCCAGGATATCCAGAGGCGAAGATCTCCTGCTTCCACCCGTGGTCAGGGGGCGAGGTGTAGTCAGGATGAGCTGCGGCCAGGCTGTCCGCTTCGTGGAGGCGCTGGAACTCCTCTGCGAAGGCAGCTCGGTGTGCCGCCCTGGCGTGGTGTACCTCACGGGTCAGAGCCACCGTACCATCGTGATTCAGTGGGGCTGGAGGTCCATGGTATGGCACAGTATGGTAAGGAACAACAGAACCCAAAGCTAGGCTAAAGAAAGCTGAGATAATAACACTTGTACTCAACATTTTGATTTGTGGTGATCGATATGCAGCTCCCCACCGTAATGTTATGTTGTAATTGATCCTAATCAAACGCCGAAGTAGTCACTTGCGCAAAGAACATACCGACAATGAACACTCAACGAACCATGTTAATTATTTAATTAAGGCGAGCTTCTAATCAGATCAGATAAACCCGACATACTAGCCACTATTTCTCGAGCTGTGTAATTATTTTTTTAATTATTGTGAACTTCAGGCTGATATTCAGCCTATTTTTTTTATCATCCAATATCACCTAACCTAAAAAGTATCATCGAGAATCGCGGTGCGAATTCTTCGGAAACCATATCTCGCAGTCAAAGGTCTCCCAAGCCTGTCGCGCCAACAGAAAAAAAAAATCATTATATTACTTTTCAAAAAACTGATGCTATTATAATACAATTTATAAATTATAAGACTCCATTTATATCATTTAGTTTATAAGGAAAACCCATTTAGTTTCCCATATATATATATATATATATATATATATATATATATATATATATATATATATATATATATATATATATATATATATATATATACTTGTATATATCTTTTTACAAAATACTTTTCCAGTCAGGGAGAAAATAATTTTGCAGATACTCTAAAAAGAAAAAAAAAACATTTATATAATTTAAAAGGATTTAGACACTGGTAACTTTTTTCATTCAAAAAAATATGCACTGCCCGTCAAAAGTTTAAGACCACCTTTGGTTTATATCAATAAATCTGCTTGAAATTTTTAGTTTGCTGTACGATTTTTTTCTCTTTGTGTATTAAGTGGATTGCACAATGCAATAAAACGGAAAATTCGTTCTTTTTAATCATCCTTTAATAAAAAAAAAAACGAAAATTACCTGTGCAGTGAACTTACTTTGGCAGTCGACAGATCAATAAATCAAACTCGGAATAAAATTTATCTTCTCAATTCCCTTCAGAGGATTATTAGAATGTAAATAGAACTCCAAATACAAAAATCACATGGTTTATGATTATTTATTTTTGTCCGATCAGAATTCTCAGTAATAATTAGATTTAATTGAGTTTTTTTCGTGTCACAATCGAGTTATATACCCCATTTCATTGGGGATTCCCACAATGCTTGATAAGTCCTTTCGGGACTGAGTTTCGAACTCACAACCTTTGGCAGGCAGCCACACAGCCACGGTCTTCCCAATAAAATGATTGCTTAGTATATATTTTTTAAATTACTATAGGTTTACATCAGAAAAATTAAATAAAAATCTGGTGCGCGCAGCACACGACTTTTAATTACCTCCGATGTTAAAATCAATTTAAGGATTTTTAAATACAATTAGAGATGAATAAGTTGAAAACATAAATTACTTTGAGTTTCAATGGAAACAAATGTGTTATTAAATATCTATTATATTATTATCTATAACAAACAGTTAGTTTTTTCCTTTTTGATCACTCTCCATAACCTTTTACCGCTTTGTTTAGAAGATTATATTTTTACTTTCACTTACCATATATAGTATGCATTTTGCACATTTTTTCTTCCCTTTTTTCATTACAAATTTTCTTCCCCTAAAGTACCTTTAATTTTGTAGATTCAATAAAAATAACTATATTATCTTCTTCGTGATTTAATTAAAGAGATGCAGAGTAATTCCTTCTTTAATATTAATGGCATAACGTGCTCTGTGTGACATATCATACTCTAGCCTTTTAGTAATTAGTGAAATGCGTTGTTAATTACTACGTGCAACAGAGTGAGTAGTGTGTTACACCAACCACATTCGTCACGATTAAATGGTGCATGCACGTTATACTCCTATCTTTCGCCAAGTCATTGTGATGTTATTCCAGATTATTCATAATAAAATTAGCCTTTAAGGAATATTAAATGAGTTTAATATCATAGAGTGCAAATTAGATAACAAAACTAAAATACAACGTATGAGTATATAAAAGTGCTATCCGTCGATTTAGGCATAATAATATATCACGATAAATCCATTAGGTTTATTGCCTTTATTTTATCAAACAGTAAACCAACCTCAGTAAGCACAAAAAAAGTGTAGGAAAAACCTGAAGGTTGTTGGGGATTAATACCAAATCGCCCGCTTGCACAGGCTTTGTCAAAACTATAAGGAATGCTATAAAAAAAAAAAAAAAAAATTTTTAAGAAGAAACAATGGTTGACTGTGTATATATATGAAAGAAGTTGGTTGAGGGTGCAGTAAAAAAAAAGTTTTTATTTTTCTTCTCCTTTAATGCCTTTAATTTTTTAGATCCGAAAAAAAACTATTTCATTGATGAAAAACGAGGCAATATAAAAGATAAAAGAATTTGATTTACAACTGAAGGAGGAAAGGGCAAAAATATGTTTTAGGTAAATGTATCTTTCCGTACTAAGGGTAATAATATACTATTGGAAAGCTAAATATTTTAGAAAAAATATTATCTTATGTACAAATTTTTTACCATACATTGATGTAGAACCTTTCTCTTCTTGAACAGGACATTTATTTATTGGAATTGTTAATATTTTAGATCAGTTTTGGCGTCTTGAAAACACTTTTTTTATTTTCGTAAATTTGATACATATTAAAAACCATGATAAATATTAAAACAAAATTAAAATAATTTCCTTTCATATATTAAAATTCTAATTTTATACATACATTTCATATTTATATCAATACATGTCAATCATTTTAATACATTTTCTTCTTTTATTGCAAGAACGTCAATAATTAAAATAGAAGCTGTTTATTTAAACAAATTTATTACATGCTTTTATAATAATTCATTATCTTTATCGTCAATGGGCTAACTACTGTACTTAACACTAAAATACTGTACTTCAAAAATTTGTTTACCATTTTAAATTCATATTAGCCAACTATTTTTGTATTATTAAGTTATCAAAATAAATAAAAATGAAAAAAAAAAATGAAATAGATATAACTTATTGTACTTATTTTAGTTTAAATTAAACTTTATTCATTATAGCTTCATATATATAATGGGTTGTTTCACATAAAATGTCCGTTTTTATAGTTTCTGAAATGCATAAAGGATTTTGCAGGTCTCTGTTGTTTTCTTCCGAATGTTTACATATTTAAAGTAAACAGTTACTAATCCTCTACCTTTGTATTATAAACATTAGCTTCCCAATCAATTACCCACTTTTTAGTATACCTCCAAATATGAACATGGAAACACGCGATTTTCGAGTAATATTTTTGTAAGAGTTTAAACTCCGCCATTCAGCAGCTGAGGCCGCTAGAAATATTTGCAAGGCGTTTGGGTAAGGGAGTGTTAATGAGCGGACCATTCACCGTTGGTTTGCTAAGTTTTCAGCTGGGGATACCGACTTGGAAAACTTGCCCCGAGGAAGACCTCCGTCCGTAATAGACAACGATGTCCTCAAACATACAGTAGAAGGAAACCCCTACCAAACGGTTAAAGGACTCTCAGCAAAACTAAATTCATGTATATCTACCGTTTCCAGACATTTAAAGTGTATTGGGAAAGTAAAAGAGCTCGATACATGGGTACCTCATGATCTCACTAAGCGGCTGCAAGATCCCATGTTTTAAAACATGCCGTGCAAAAATTGAAAGAACCTGGCTACGAAGTTCTTCCGCACCCACCATATTCTCCCGACTTGTCTCCAACAGATTACCACCTGTTCAGGAATTTAGACAACTTCGTCAAAAGAAAACACATTTCAAGTGACACAACCCAATAATATACATAATAATAATGAAAGGCTTACCGAAACCGAAGGTTCGATGCCGATACCACCAAACTTCGCCAGTCAAGCCCAAGCCCCCGAGATCAGCCTTCATGTAATCCTCCCATTGACCCTCCGGCCTACCTTTCGGACGCCTACCAGTCGGTTCAGCGAATACCAACTTTCTGTTCCTCACCGAGCCCAACAACTTTACGCGCCTATTTGAGTCTCCGCGATACTATCAACTCACAGGATACAAGTTCTACAATTCCGCGTTGTGCAACCTTCTAAACTCCCCTCATCTCTCTTCCGACCAAATATTTTACGCAGTACCTTATTTTCGAAAACCTTAAGCCGTTGTTCATCTTTCAAAGTAAGCGACCACGTTGCACATCCGTAAAGAACCGTCGGAAGAATAATAGTTTTATAAATTCGAACCTTTAAGTTTTTGGACAGTAGCCGCGAGCTAAGTAATTTAGTAACTGAATAATAACGTGTTCAAAAGTATGCCTCGATATATTAATATCATCAAGATCGACACCGTTTCTGCTACTAATCATATATTTCGTCTTATCGGTATTTAATTCGAGTCCTATTTCTTTACCGGTTTTTATTAACACACTTGTATTTAGTTGTATGGTTTCCGTGTCTTCACCTAGCAGTACCAAATCATCGGCATACCCCAAAACCGGAATGTTATCACCCATATTTAAACCTTTCTCGGTACTCGTCACTTTTTTTATGACATATTCTAAAACTATATTAAACAAAACAGGTGAAAGGGAGTCACCCTGTTTCAAACCCAATCTCACCTCAAATTTCTCGGAGTAATTATGACCGATTCTAACTTTATGGAATGTTAAATCTCTACTAGGTTTACTAACTTTCTATGTATTGCCTGTTCAATCATGATGTACCAATAATATACTTACATATTATAATTTTTTGAATCTAATTTATAATTTACTGTGACCTTTTTTTTTTTTTTATCCTAGGAACAGTGACATGGACATAAAATATAACGTGGGAAAGCTAATGATTCTAGAAAAATAAAAGTATATACAAAGTTGTATAAGGTAATTATGAGCGCGGTGAAAATTGCTTAAATCTGATAGATTGTTATAGATATCTATAATATCTATAGATGTTGTAGAGGGGTTTTTCATCTCGGCATTAATCCCCCCGCCCTCACCCCTGGTCCGAGAAACCCCAGTATAGCCTTCAAAGGCGAGATAGGGTTGGAAAAAAAAAAAAAAAAGATTGTTGTAGATAATAATATTTATTGTTAGATTATTTATTCTGAAACGCATCTTTACATCAGAAGTCAATGTTATTATTTAAGCTCAACTAAATAAAATTTCTTTGATTGATTTTACCACCAAGGATAAGCGAAATTCGTGTGTTTCCTGAACCAGTAAAATATGACAGCAGCATTGTTAAGTCAAAACGAAGTGTGAAAAACCTTTCCATATGGTATTTAAATCCTAGATTTTAATTATCTATTCTGATAATTAATTAGGTTAAGGGGCGAAACCATCATAAAATATCCAATTAGCTAAATGCATTTCAAAGGCTATAAAATCTAATTCATTTTAGTTCTTCTACTCATCGCTATTGCGGTCTCTCAAACCGAGTAATTACGACTAGAATTTCAAACTGAAATCAAGCCGTGATTATTTTTATCGATAATTTTTTTTATTAAAGCTAAATAAATTTGGCATAACAACAATGTTAACGTCAACACTCACAGAATGACCAATTTTTTATGAGTTATCTAAACATATTGGACAGGCTAGAAGTAGTGCCATTACTAATTTATTTATTTAATCTTCTACTCTTATACCGCCAACGGTGTGAGCATCCTTTTTATAGAGCCTAATCCATTGATCTCTCTCCTGAACCAATCTTCTTCTCCTTCTCCAATCCAGACCCCTTCTGTCAAAGGCTTCCTGAATCGCGCCTTTCCAAGTCTTCCTCTTGGTCTTAGACCTTCCACCCTTGTCTCATATACAGCCTTTGCTACTCGGTTTTCTGCCATTCTTGAAACATGGCCGAACCATCTCAGTTGGTGCTCTTCAATAATATCCAGAGCAGGCTGAAGTCCCAGGTTTGACCGTATTGTTACATTTCTCACTCGGTCTCTTCTGGTCTTCCCCTCCATTCTTCTTAGGTATCTCATCTCCATCGCTTGTAGCTGACTCTTGTGCTTTTTGGTTAGAGTCCAAGATTCACTTGAATATGAGAGAATCGGTAAGAAAGTATTTTTATATACTACGGTTTTAGTGTTTTTTGACACTTATTTTTTACCGATGTATTCCTTTCTTGAGGGAACTAAAACATCTGCTGGCGGCTATTATTCTTTGATTTATTTCGCCATCTATCCAGCCATGTTCATTAAGGTGAGCACCGAGATATTTAAAGTCCCGCACTTGCTCTAACCTTGTGTTATTTAGTCTTACGACTCGATCCCCCTGCTCGCTTTTTCTACCTATCCTCATGATCTTGGTTTTGCCTGTATTTATTTCCATATTTATCATTCCCAACTCTTCTTGTAGGATGCGTAAATTAAATTGTAGGTTTCTACAATTGTTTGCAAAGACAATTATGTCGTCGGCAAATGCGAGGATACAAAGGTTGGTTGGTCTAAGGTTTCTAAATCCTAGGTGGTAAGGTCTCATTTTCGACTTGGCTTTGTCCAATACTGAATCTAGAGTTAAAATAAAAAGTAATGGACTTAGGCTGCATCCCTGCCTGATACCTTGGGAAGTTACAAATTCCTCTGATGTCTGGTTACATGTCCTCACGACATTTCTTTGTGTTTTGAAAAGACTTAGGATTCCCTTCTGTAGTCCCAGTTTGACCTTCTTCTCCCTTAGAGCCTTTATGATATCCTCCTTTCTTATCCTATCAAAGGCTTTTGTGAGATCGACAAAACAGGTGAAGACTTCCTTATCCTTTTCAATGATCTTTTCCGTAGTTTGTCTTAGAGTGAAGATAAGGTCCTGGGTGCTTCTATTTCCTCTAAATCCATATTGGTCTTCCCCTAACGTTGGTTCCACTGCTTTCCTAAGGCGTACTTCGAGGATTTTGGAGTATACTTTGCTCGGCACGCTAAGAAGGGATATTCCTCGGTGGTTCTGGCAGTCCCTTTTGTCTCCTTTCTTAAATATTGGTATAATTACTGAGACTTCCCAGTCTCTGGGAACTGATTTATTCTTCCATATCAAATTAAGAAGATGTTGGAATATCTTTTGACCTATAGTACCCAGGTATTTCATCATCTCTGGTGTGATACCATCCATGCCTGCTGCTTTACCTAGCTTGAGAGACGCTATAACCTCATCAATTTCATTTTCATTAATGAAGTCGTCTTCTTCCCAGCTTATTTGGGAAAGATGGTTCGTTTCTGGAGATTCCAGATGCCCGCTATCCTTTTCTAAGAGCTCTTTGAAATACTCAGCCCATCTGTTCATGATTTCTCTTGGGTTGCTCAGAATGGTCCCTTCCTTGTCCTTAATATGCTTTATTACAGGCTCGCTCTCTTTACGCATAAGTCGAAGAGTTCTGTAGAACAGCTTTTGGTTTTCTCGATAATTCTCTTCCATTTTTTTTTCCAAACTCTTCCCATGTCTTCTTTTTTGACGCTACGACGACTTCTTTGGTCTTCTTTCTGTGCTCTTAATAGAGGCGGTAATCTGCATCTGTACCGGTGTTGAGATACTGTTTCCATCTTTGCTTTTTCTTCTCTATTTCCTTCTTTACCCCCGCAGTCCACCATGCCGTCCTTCTGGTCCTATTACCAATCCTTATTTTTCCACAGGCCGATTTCTTCCACCTGATCACTATCCCAGCTATGGTATTTGAGAGCCATTACTAAATTTTAGTAAATTTGAACCTGATTTAATCTTCAGCGGTTGTATTTCTTCTGCTTTTGAGGGGATGTGTGTATATGTGTGTGTATGTGTGTGCGCGCGCACGAGTGCGTTTGTGTGTGTAGGTGGTAAGTCTGGCTCAAAAACGGTAAGACTTATAAAATTTAAATTTCATTTTTCTGAAGGGTATATGCCGGGGATATTACAGCTTTTTATAAAATAAAAATTAGTGAACTGGAAGAGCCAATTCACACAATGCATGTTAAACCTTTTAACGATTTTCTCAATGGAACAAATTAGATTAACAACTAAATGTCAAAAATGGAAAAAAAATCAAGTAACTTTATTTTTTATTTTATTTATTTTGTTAACTTAATATCAGTAACATAGACTAATTATATAAATATTTTATAATAATTTAAAATTTAATTTAAGACTAATTTAAAAAGGCTTATGATTCAATAGACCGTCAGAAGCTATATAACATCATGATTGAACAGGGAATACCCAGAAAGTTAGTAAACCTAGTAGAGATGTGTTTGTCGGAAACATTCTATAAAGTTAGAATCGGTCATAATTACTCCGAGAGATTTGAGGTGCTATCGGGTTTGAAACAGGGTGACTCCCTTTCACCTGTGTTATTTAATATAGCTTTAGAATATGTCATAGAAAAGGTGATGTGTACTGAGAAAGGCTTAAATATGGGTGACAAGATTCCGGTTTTGGGGTATGCCGATGATCTGGTACTGCTAGGTGAAGACACGGAAACCATACAACTAAATACAAGTGTGTTAATAAAAACCGGTAAAGAAATAGGACTCGAATTAAATACCGATAAGACGAAGTATATGATTAGTAGCAGAAACGGTGTCGATCTTGGTGATATTGATGTATCAGGTCATACTTTTGAACACGTAGAGAAATTCAAGTATTTAGGTTCAATTATAACTAGAAGAAATGAAATCCAGGAAGAAATAAAGTCCCGGTTAAAGGTGGAAAATGCTTGTTATTATTCAGTTGCTAAATTACTTAGCTCACGGCTTCTGTCTAAAAGCTTAAAGATTAGAATTTATAAAACTATTATTCTTCCAACGGTTCTTTACGGGTGTGAAACGTGGCCGCTTACTTTGAAGGATGAACAACGGCTTAAGGTTTTCGAAAATAAGGTATTGCGTAAAATATTTGGTCCGAAGATAGATGAGGCCACTGGGGAGTTTAGAAGGTTGCACAACGCAGAATTGCGGAACTTGCATCCTGTGAATATAATTGAGCTGATTGCATCGCGGAGACTCAAATGGGCGAGTAAAGTTGTTGGGCTCGATGACGAGCGGATTCCGAGAAAGTTGGTATTTGCTGATCCGTCTGGTAGGCGTCCGAAAGGTAGGCCGAAGCGGAGATGGGAGGATTGCATTAAGGCTGATCTCGGGAGCTTGGGCTTGAATGGTGAACATTGGACGAGTCTGTGTAGGCGGAATTTGGTGGTATTGGCATCGAACCTTCGGGTTCGCTAAGCTTATTATTATTATTAACATAGACTAATTATATAAATATTTTATAAACAATTATTTCTTATGTACTATATTGAAAAAGGTAATGGAAAGTGTCGAAAAGGGGAAAAAGGCATGGGAGGTGAGTGGAAATTTTATGTTGGGCGCACCAGATTGTTAAACGCGTGTTCTCTCTGAAATGTTTCAATATTAAACTCAAATATAAAGCACTCGAGGGAACCTTATGAAGCTTTAAAGCGTTATAACCATCCCGGCTGAGTGCTTGGTATATGAGCCTCGAATAAGATGAAGTTAAAATCGGAAGTAATATAGAAGGATTTTTGAGATCAGTTATATGGAATAGAACAAGATACTTTATTCTGGGACAATGTCCCTTAAGAATCACAATTTTGAAGAATATAAAAATTATAATTATTCTGTCTTCTATATACCTGATCACAAAAATTGTACTCAACTATACTTTCTATTAATATGAACAAAATACACACCCTATACACCAACACTTTTTTTGCAGGAATTGGGTATTTAGACTCAAGGGATCCTACAACGTCGAGCAAAAAGGTCTGTGTGTGTCTTTATTTTTACGCCAAAAAAACAAAATTGGCAAACCAGAAGAGCCACTTTATGCTATGCATTTTACACCTTATTAAAATTTTCTCCAAAACAACTGTGACGATTTTGATTAAACTCGCTATATCAATGTAAAATTTGATGGGTTTTAACAGCAAAATGTTTCATTCCGATTAGAATAATCTGAAAGGGCTTAAATGCCGATATTTCAAATTTTCTTCTTCTAAAGTTTAATTTTGCTGATTCGTAAAACTTACCATGTCATCCTGTTAGCTTTGAGGAAAAAAAATGGATAAATAAATAAGTCGAATGAATTAAATATCAAAATAAAGGAGAAAACAGCAAACAAAAAAATTGTTTTATCCAGTTTTTATACATAACAACAGTAATATATATGTGTAACGTTGAAAAGTTAAACAATAAAAAAAAATTATGTTATACACAAACTTGTAAAATTTAATGGAGAGTGATGAAAGGCCAATAAAACTAAATGATTGTTTTAGATAATAAGATAAATATTATTTAATAAAACAAATATTTCTATCGAAAATAAATTTAATTTATTCTTTAAACATATTCATCTCTGACTGAACGAATCTAAGTTAACTTGAACGAATCTGATATCCAACTCAAGGAGAAAAAAGTAAAATATTATTTTAATGTAATTTTTGTACATAAAACACTACTATAGAAGTGTAATGTAATGTTCTGTTGGAAACTTTAAAATTTTAGAAAAATATTTTTTCTACACAAAGAAGTATAAGTAAATAGAGAGTGATGAAAAGTGAATAAAACTGATTGATTTTTGTGAAAAAAATAATATATTTCAAAATAATCTATATTTCATAGGTTTTTATCGAAACTCAGTGTATTCTTTAACTTTTTTCTAACTCTATATAAAATTACTTTAATTGATTTTAACAATAGAGGTTAGTGAAAGACATGTGTTGTATGCACCATGTTATTTGTTTGCATTAGTGATTTCTTATTCCCAATATAAAATTTATTTTCATTTTCATCAAAAATGCTAAACACATATCAATTTATACTTTCTTTTTGTTTTCTTAAATCGTATTACCGATAACTATGAGGAGTCGGTTTAATCCTCTTCGTTACTGAAGCCCTGTGTTCTCGCTAACAGGCACTGAGGGCCAGTTAACTATCCGATAACTAACTTAGTCTGTTAGCACGGACCTAGCCGCTGTATATTAACAATTAGCACGGCTACTCGGTTAGCAGGCGATCTAGCATGGATGCCATCTCCAACCTGATGCTAATACTGGACCTGGCCAATTCAAGCTCTCCCAGCTGGTAACAACAGAAATAATCAAATAGTGGTAATTATTGCTCGGGATCGATAGTTGTTGGGAGCTGTCCAATTTGGCAGCGAGATGAGCCCTTTGCCTATCTCCCTTTCCTTTGACTCTGCTAAAGGCAGTAGTAATTTGATCCCGATAAATAATTAGAGCTGGGTAGTTAAGGGAATGAATTCACGGTGAGACCTCACCACGAAAAAGTGATGGAACTGCTATTTTTCGAAATATTTCCCTATATTAAACAAATCTGGACGGAAAACACACGAATTTCGCTTACATCGGTTGTTAAAATCAATTTAAGAACCATAAAGTAAACTTAAACGTGAAAAATGTTTAAAGAACAACATTCGACGTATGATTTATAATGGAAACATGATTTAGATTAAAAAAGAACTATAAACCTTTAAACATTAAAATTAAAAAAAAAAAATTCATTCATATTGTTTCTCATTTCTAATGATTATTTTTATATACTACATATGTTCTTTTTATATACTACCTATATTCTTTACTATGTTTTTTTATATATTACCGTCAAATATCACTTCAAAATTCCTCATATTTAAAATTTTTAATTGTTCACATATTGTAATTTTAACATTTAATCATTTGCTTAGTTTTTCTTTAAATATTCTTATTGAAATATTATATTATAACTGTATAATATAATATAACCATACTTTATAACTGTCATCTTATTATCATTTTAAATTTAATTTTATGTTTGTTCCCATATGATATAACTGTCATCATATTATTATTATATACCTAACGTATTATTAAGTCTATAATTACATTGGTTGTTATTTTGTTTCTTTTAGCCCTGATGAAGGCCCACATTGTAGGCCGAATCGTCGGCACACAATTAAAATAGCAGTTTGTTTTAATTTGTGTTTCTCTCTAATGACAGCACCCCCAACCATCTTCCGCATCTGATTTAGATTAAAGGTACTTTATAGGAAGAAAAATCGGCATTTAAGCTATGTCAGGCTATTTCAATCATAATCCTAGGTGATATTATTATGTCCATTAAATTTTACATCAATATACCGATTTTAACAAAAATCTTTAGAACTGTTAATGAGAAAATCGTAAAAAAGTGCACAATACACACTCGCAGTTTAATCAAAATCGTCATAGTGGTTTTGGAGAAAATTTGAATAAGGTGTAAAACCCACAGCATAAAGTGGCTCCACTGGTTTGCCAATTTTGCTGAAAACGTTGCTGTTACATTTCAGGCATAAAGGTTGCTACAATATAAAATATCAGGTTTATACAACTTATCATTTTCGAGTCAGACTGACTCACTAACCTTTTAGCAGGACTTTTTCATTTGGACTCAGGAGACCCTGTTTATAAAACTCGAACTTGAAAATGTTTCGGAACGATCGTAATCCTTACTAGGGTTAGGGTTTGAGTATTGGAATAGGTGCTCAACCTATTGGTTATTAGCACCGAAACTATTTATATCAACAGATTTTTTTTTTTTTTTAACAAGTTTAAAATGATAAAACACACAATGTTTCTGTTATATATTATTTAAAACCTAATTTATTCCTATTTTACTTTTTTTATTTATTATTTTTCCTTTCCTTTTTTTTTGTTATTATTTTTTTTCATTTATTTATTTTATTATTATTTTTTCCCCTTATAGTTAGTGGAGCAAATGAACCTCAGTAGTGAACTAATTGTTTCACTAGAGTCTTTAAAGCTCTCAAACAGCGATCTTGGGAGATGACATTTATCCATTAGTGCATGGAATTTGGGGCAGTTCTCAATTATATGTTTTATTGAGAGAGGCACTCTGCACATATCACACATTGGTACGGGCTGGCTGAGGATGAGATTGACATGTGTGAGCCTGCTATGTCTAATACGAAGTCTCGCCAAAGCAGTTTCCTCGCGGCGATCACTTTGCAAATCTCAAATCACTTCGAGAAGGTGATACCTTGATTTTCCTTAATTTATTTGTGTTGTAGCTCATCTAGAAGTCACGGGAGATGAATCAGGAACTCCATATAGCTTTCGTTGATCTGGAACAGGCCTACGACAGCGTCCCGAGAAATAGAATGTGGGCAGCACTGAGAGAAGCAGGTATCAATGATGCCTTAGTTAATGCAGTAAGACACCTATACCAAGACGACATTTATCGGGTGAGGCTTGAAAACCGAGTATCAGAGCCATTCACAGGTACTAAGGGTCTGAAACAGGGCTGTAGCATGGCGCCAACCCTTTTCAAGATTTATCTCCATATGTCGGTCAAGGAATGGTTTCGTCAGTGTGGTGATGTGGGTCCTTTCATAGACGATGAACACCTAGTGTCGCTCTTTTTCGCTGACGATCAAGTTGTATTCGCTCGGAGAAAGGTCTACCTTGAGATGATAATGTGCTCATTGGGGACTGCTATGCGTCTATGGGTCTTAAAATTAATTTCAGTAAGACGAAATACATGGCCATCAGCGCTATAGATGACAGTGATCTGCGAGTTGATAATGAGACATGTACAAAGGTGGATGTATTTAAATATCTGGGTTCGTACCTCGACTCCACTGAATCCTCCGAAATCGACGTAAGGAGAAAGGTAGAACAAGCCCGTAAAGTCACGCGGATGCTCCATCCTGTTCTATGGAATGACCTTCTTTTAAAAGAAAGCAAGAGGAAGATCTACTATGCCATCGTAGAACCCATCCTTACATACGCTTCGGAAACGTGGACAATGTCTAGAAAGCTCTACTCGAAAGTCCAAGCTGTGGAGATGGACTTTTGGAGAAGATGTTTACGTTTCACAAGGATGGACCGAATGAGAAATGAGGTTGTTAGGGACAGGATGGAGGCTCCTGGGTCCGTAAACCAGCGGATAGGACTGCGAAGGCTAAGATGGTACGGCCATGTAAAACGAATGTCTACCGAACGATGGCCTAACCAAGTTTTGGATTGGCAGCCACCGGGAAGGCGGAGACGAGGTCGACCTAGAAGTATGTGGATATGCGGAGTGGAAGAGGAGATGGCGGGCCGGGGTCTTCAGGAGGAGGATTGGCTTGACCGTGACCTCTGGAGCTCGGCACTGACTTGAAAAGGCAACCCTAGTTGGAACGCCTGTATAAGTATAAGTAAGTATTTGTGTTGTCAATCTCTGACCACATCTGTTTCCAAGCCTGTCTTGTCTAATCCTTACTATATATTCCATGTAATTAATGACATTCGTCCGATATTTTGAACACTTCATATTGAAACGGTTGGATCTATTATTTTAAATTTTTCATATGTTATGAACATTAATGGTTAAGGAGGTAAAGAAATATTCGAAAATTTTCAAGATTACAATACTTTCCTTGGCTATATAGATACTCGAAGATAAAAATATACAAAATTAATAAATAACAAAAAAAGCGATAACTAAGTTTTTTTTTCAACATTAGTTGTAAGAGTATTTTGAATAGTCCCAATTCTGCTGTGAAGGGTTTTAGGGTATATTTATTTTGTTTTAAAGGAGGTCTAGCTTGTTTTAGAGCTTCCAAATTTTCATCTAGTTCGGATTATAGCTATAAAGCTAGATAGTCTAAAAACATTTTGATGTAGGAGATAATGGATCTCGTGAATTAACTACAACAGGATACTTTATTATTACATGGGTTTCATTTAAAATGAGTTTATTTATAACTATTCATACATTTATAATAAATATAATATATTTTTACTTTCCTTTAACTATATATATAAAATATAAATTTCTTCCTGACAGAGAAAAACAATAGATCATGGATTTGCCGTCCTATAATCTGCTGTTTTTTTCCAGGCTGAGAGAAATTAAGTTTGTGGAAGGATTGAAGAAATATAGAATAGAATATAAAAAGATATTTACTCTGGGACAAGGTCCCTTAAGAACAATTCATATGTACAATTAAGATATATATAATTTGTCTGGCAACAAGACCAAAGGAATATAATTAATTCTGATTCACATTGATACAAAAAGAAAAGAAAGGATATAATAAAACAAAAGAGTAAAATAAATAAATAATAACTTCTGGTATGTTAAACAAAACTAAACATTGAAATTGATTCATAATTGATCAATATAAAAATATGAACAATAAATAACAAATTTGATATTTGATTTGAAATATCTTATTGAGCGTCTGTTTGGGATGACAGTAGGTACTGGAATAGCTGGGACTTGAATGATGGTAGGGAAGAAGCATGACGGATATGAGTAGGTATGGAATTCTAGAGAGTAGTGGAGCGGACAATAAAGGAATGATCAAAAGTTGTTGTTCTATGGGTAGGAATATAAAGGTCGGAATGGCGCGATCTTGTTTGGAGGGAGTGGACTGACGATTTAAATTGCAGAAGCCTGTGGATATAGAGAGGTAGCTGGGAGTTGATTGTTTGGTAAAGGTATGATCCTAGGAAGTATTGTCTGCGGATAGAAGGAAGGAGCCACTTTAACTCATTGTATAAAGGGGTCACATGAGAGATAATAATGGGAAAGCTATACAGAGCAGATAATGACATGGAAATTCCCATTCTACCTACTTTTCGTACGTACTTTCCTTTCTACCTACATTCCATTCAACAAATTGTACCTAGTTTCCATTCACATACAACACAGTATGTATCTCCACTCTACTCCATATTTTAATGTTTCTTATTTCATATAAATTTTTATACCTTTGTACATTATTTTTTTCATTATCTGCTCTGTATAGCCCTCTCATTATTATACCTTAGTCATTATAATTTAATTATTTGATTTCTTTACACATCTAGTTCCTTTTTATGTCTTAATATTGACATCCTCTAGATCAATAGTTTTTTTATATAGTATTTTTAATCTACTTGTAAATGTTTCTCTTTTTAGCCCTGATGATGACCCATGATGGGGGTCGAAACGTTGGCAGAAAACAAATTGTCGAAACTACTTAATTGTTTCATTCACTGACCGCCACCCGGACTAATTCCTTCTAGGAATTCTCAACGGTCAACTAATTATATCCACAATTATTATTTACAACAATCACTTAAGGATTCGATATTTATCACTCACAAATGCCTTCCACGACTTTTTATGCTTAGTAAGATTTAGTTCGATCCAACCTCTATTTAATCTGTGGAGGTGGAGTGAAAGCTATGCGCAGACCAGATTTTTTTTTTAACTTCGAAAGATTAATACCTTTTTTTAATGAACGCACTCTCTTTATCCTAAGCTCCTTTCTTCTCGGAAAGTAATGGTACAAAAGTAATTAGAAAACCCTGTAAAAATAATGTCCTCTGGAAGTTTACGCCCCCCTTCGAGGGGACAAACGATTCCGAGGGAGTTGGAATCGACAAATAAGTCCGAAGAGAAACCGATAGGACTCGCAAACTAATTAACACTCCCCTATCGATTCAAAACAGAACACTCCCCTCCGACCATTCTCTAACTTCTAAAAGTTTCTCCTTGGAAAAGAGAAAAGAAAAATAGATGTGGACAGGAGGCCGGGTGTTGCCTTGGAAGAACAAACAGAGCTTGCGGTCTCCGATAACAGAGAGGGCTGTTGGCCCAGAAATCCACTCCCTAATGGAATCCTTAAACCCGCTGGGGATACCCTCGGCTTCTTGCAGTTGAGGTGGGGTGAGGGAAGGAAAGAAAGGCAGTTTTAGGTTTTATTCCATGCTTCCATATCTATTCTTTTCATAGTGATTTATTATATTTTTTATATACATATAGCTGACCCGACAGACGATGTCTTGTCTGAACTTTTTTCATATATATAGGTAAAAGGATTATTATTATTAGATTTATAAAATAAAAAAAAACAATCTTACATTAAAAAAAAATATCTTATAAAAAAACCACAGCAAATTTTTTCTTTCATATGTTTTTTCTCCTGATTGATATAAACATAACAAAAAAAGAATTAGAGAAATCGGTTGAGCCGTTCACGCGTGATGCGAAGACCAAGGGAAAAGGCATTAATTTTTATGTATGTAGATAAACACACACAAAACAAACAAAAAAAAAACAACAAATCTTGGAAAAATGGTAGAGTATTATAATATTTTATTTTTAATTTTACTAATAATAAGCAAGAGGAGTAATGCGAACGTGAAAATTTCCCCTGCATAAATAATTAAGTCGCGCAAAAAGGTTACTTTCTGTATGCGCGCGGTAACTCTAGCTTAAGAACGATAAATTTTATTATAATTGCAATTTGTTTGAGTTAATGAACCTATTGCCAGGTTTTTAAAAAAAATAAAATGATCCATTTTCCCTCAACACTCCTTTATTCTTTTTTCTTTCTCCCTACGTTTCGGCCTTTGCCATTTTCAATAACAAGCTGACAAGGCCAGTTCAGCATGTAATAGATTTTTTTTAAATGTGTCAAAATATGTTTCTTATATATGCAATAAGAAGAATGATTAAAGAATCCTTGAAAATGGCAAAGGCCGAAACGTAGGGAGTTTGAAAAAAGAAACAAGGGAGTGTTGGGTGGAAATGGGTCATTACACAAAAATATTTCATTTTAGAAAATGATAAAAAATGCATGTTGACTGTAACTGCATTTAAACTTTATTAAATTAATTTTAGTCTTTAAAATAGGGACAAATTCCCAAAATATCAAGGAAAATCAATAAAATGTAAAATAGATTTAAAAAGTTTGTAGGCGCAACACACGACTTTCACTTACCTCCGTTGTTAAAGTCAATTTAAAAATTTTGAAATATATTTAAAGTTACAAATAAATTGTTTAAGAATTATTTATTTTGAATTTCAATAGAAACATGTGTTTTATTAAAAAATCTATTATATTTTTATATTCAGCAATCAGTTAGTTTTATCAGCTTTTCATCACTCTCCATTACCTTTTACAATACCGTGTATTAGATAATTTGTTTTCCTAAATAATTAGCTGTCCAACGGTATATTATACATCTATATCACTATTCTTGTGTTCAAAAACACAAAAATTGCATGCAAAAATATGTTTGCCTTTTTCTCCTTTAGTTGTTAATCAAATTCACTCAAGTTGCATATTTATCCGTTATTTATCAATGTTAATTAGAGGAAATTTAAAATATCGGCATTTAAGCCCCGTCAGACTATTTCAATCAGAATGAAACCTACATGATATTTTTTTTTTTTTTTTTTTTTTTTTTTTTTTTTTTTTTTTTTTATTTCTTTATCGAGATATATTACAATTTGTTACAAAATGAACAATAATAATATTGATAAGAGACCACATTCATACTATATATACAGAAAATAATAATAATGGTCAAATTACATAAAATATAACATAAATAAATTCATATATATACAATAAATTAATAATAATAAATAAAAAACAAAACAAAAACCTATTATTGAGATAAATAAAAAGTTGGCAAATAAATAAACATCTTACCCACAATCATAACTATATACAATATATACAATTGCTAAGGGACCCCAGCAAGCGCTTTTCCCTCCACTTGTGGAGGAAAAAGCGGAATCCAAGAGATCCCAGCGCCTCTATCTCAGCCGCATCACTGGTCTGAGCCAGTGGAGGCTGAGTCAGGGCGCTGTAGCCACAAACATACCGTACATGAGTGGAGGATCTGACCATTGTCAGAACTCCAATTTAAATGTTTACAATAGGTCTCGTGGCCACTGCCGTTTCAATCTTCGAGGAGGATTGTAGGGATGGGTGGTGCTGGATAGGGATTGCGCTAGAGGGTTAGGATGATGAGTAAGGTTCTGATGAAATTTGGAAAATTTGGATGGTACCAGGTCTAAAACAAACGGAATATTAAGGTCATGGTGTAGGGTACAGTTGGTAACGTAATAAGGAGCATTAACTATTGTTCGGAGGACTTTGGATTGGAAGGATTGGATACATGATATTAAAGCCCATTAAATTTTACATCGATACATGGAGTTTAATCAATATCGTTAGAGCCGTTTTTGAGAAAATTGTAAAAAGGTGCAAAATGCATAGTATAAAGTACATCTTCCGATCAGCTGATTTTGATGAAAAATATTCTATAAAATCTCGGGCGTATAGTTGTCTTAAATATGAAATTTAAGTTTCATAGGACTTGTCTTTTTTGCCCAGGAGTTACCAAACACACACAGACCTTTTTTTGGTACTTGGTTATTTGGACTCGGGGACCCAAAAACGTGTATTTCCGTTGAAAACTGGAATTCGAAAATTTTCACGATCGCAATACTTTCCCTTACTATATATTTCATATATAGGTAAGTGAAATTAAAAAATAAATAAAGAAATGATGGAAGTATATAATGCTTATTCAAATATGTAAAAAAAAAAAAGTAATATAGATGTATAATACACCTATGTAAAACTAAATTTTTTGTATATTTTAGAAAATATATAAAACCGATTATAGCTAATTAAACTAAATGATTGTTATCGATAATAATATAATCTATTAGTTATTAAAACAAAAAAGGTTAAAACACAATGTAATTATTTCCTGAAACCTTTGTTTATATATTTAAGATAATTTGTTTGTTGCGCGCACCTGATTTTTTTTCTATACCACTTGCTATGGAATGACTGCTTTTATTCATATTCGAATAATAGTTTTCTAAAAGTTCATGATTCTAATAAATATTATATTAGCATTCAGTGTCAATAGGATACTATTATTATTAAAATAGTATTAATGATATGAATGCTAAAAATATTACATAGATGAGACTTACTATTCATAAATCTCTGAAAGACCACTATGACACTCCTAAAAAATGGATGATAGTTTACCGGATCGTCCCACAGGGAGAGACACGGTAGATCATCGCAGTCTTCCCCCTTTCTTGTCATATTTCTGCTTCCCTACCATATGTTGGCAACTTCTGCTTTCCTCGGACTGTCCCAATATTTCACCGGCCCCTAACTCACTCCTCCCGTATCCTAATTCACTGCTTCTGTCCCTTCGACCTGCTAACTGATCCCTAAGGAAAGGATTCACTTGTAGAATATTTCTTGGAATGTAATACCTCTCTCTATACATATAAAATGATAACGCGATTTAGGTTTCTACCAACTCATTTACTTACCCGCGAACTATCATTTAGAGGATGTTTTCCTGTAGGTTTATTAGTTAAATACGTTGTAATTTAGCTTTTCTTTAAACGGGAAAAATAAATTTTCTGTAACCAACCCATCAAAAAATTATTTCTGAAATATAAGTAGGAATATAGAGGTATAATATACCGTTGGAAAGAGCAAGATTTTAGAAAAAGTTATATGCAATAAAATAACTCGTACAAATTATTATAAAGTTTTTGTAAGCCTGTAATCTTAACAACATATGTTATTGATAATGAGGAAGGATGTTATATGTATAGTATCGTGCAATTCAATCCTTTCAATCCAAAGTCCTCCGAACAATAGTAAATGCTCCTTATTATGTCTCCAACTATACCTTGAACCCATCTAAATTTTCCAAATTCCACCAGAACCTCATTCATCATCCTCATCCTCTAGCACAATCCCTATCCAGCTCCACTCATCCATACAACCCTCCTAGAAGGTTGAAACGGCAGTGGCCCCGAGACATATTGTAAACATCTATTCTGGAGTTCTGACACTGGTCAGATTCTCCTCTCATGTGCGGTGTGATTGTGGCTATGGCGCCCTCACTTAGCTTCCGCTGGCTCTCACCAGTGATGCGGCTGAGAGGGAGGCGCTGGGATCCTTTGGACTCTGCTTGTCCTTCCACATGTGGGGGGACAAGCCCCGTCTGGGGTCCCCGAGCTGATTGTAAATATTGTACATAGGTATGAATGTGACACGTTTTGTTTATTTATTTGTTAACTTCATTTATTTGTATTTATTTCGTCTATACATTTTTTTATTGTATACGTTTATTTATTTTGATTTTATTTTATGTAATTTGACTTTCCTTTTGTTTATATTTTAAATATTGTATGAATGAGATCCTGTATCACTATTATTATTGTCTATTATGACAAATTGTAATATATACGAATAAAAAAAAATAAAAAGTATCGTGCAAGTTATATTTTTCCATAGTAAATAGTAAGTACGCAAGGTTTTAGAAACAATATTACTTAACGAAATTCAACTAATTTATTAACATAAATAGTATGTTGTAATAAATTTATAAACTCACATTGTTATTAAATATTTCAAAATTAATAAAATTTTATGAAAACGGACGTTTCACTATAAACTAACTGGGATTCCTATGGAAACATAATTTAACTTTTAATATTTCATTTGAAATATAAAATAGTAATAAACCGAATAAAATAGAACCGTTATTATTTCGGTAATTTTTGAATACATAAATAGGAATCATATTTTCATTATATGTAAAATTAAATTTGCTGATATCTGTGTTTCACTTTAAAATAACAAACAAATGAACTTAACTAAGTTCATTTTTTTTTTTTTTTTTTTAATGATAAGTTCACAAGTTTGATTTATTTTTTACATTTCTACCTATGATTAAATACAGTAATGAATATGCGTTATAAAATAAACATATTTTGTTTCTAATTGCACTTTTCGTTACGTTAACTAAAACTCCCAAAGCGATAAACCCTAAATCGGTCAGACAGAGACTTTTTTAAACATAAATGACGCCTTATAAAAATTACCTTTATGCACCAGTTTCAACCAAGATTCCTTCAAGTGGCATTTTGCTAGTTCAAACTGGAAGTGAAAAAAAAAATCATTTTCGTCATTTAATGACTTTTTATCGCCGAAAAGAAAAATCCACTGCACAGAATGTTAAAAAAATTTGCAGTGATTATGGCGATGAAACTTTAGGAGAAATCACTGTCCGTAAATGGTTTGCTTCGTTCAGAACCGAAAATATTTACTTGGAAGAGGCAAAGCGCTCGGGTCGTCCTTTAACTGTTGAAGATGACCAAATTCTAGCATAATTGATCAAAAATATTTAATTTTTGATTAAATAACAAAATCATATAATTGATCGGAAATATTTACAAGTATCTGAAGTTTTATTGAAATCACAAGTAATAAATGCTACGAACTTATATTACAACAATGTATTAAGAGAAAGTGTTGTGATCGTGAAAGTTTTCGAATTCCACTTTTTATCGAGAATAAACATTTTAGGGTCCTTTGAGTCTAAATGATCAATTGACGCAAAATGGTCTCTGTGTTTAGTTAGCCTAACTGGAAAACGATAAGCTTTGTAAAACTGAAATTTCATATTTTAGGAGCGTATATACCTGAGATACTTTTACGACATTCTAAAAAACGACATTAACGATTATGTTTAAATGCTATCGTACAAGGCCAACTCGAGTATGGGAAAGGAGTTTACCTGCGGGAATTTAATAAAAGAACAAAAATTCTATAACAAACGTAAATTCAAACTTAATATCAAAATAGATAATACTGAACTAATAATAATAATAATTTAAAAAGTACTATTGTAATATTTATACATCATTCAAGATAAAATATAAAATTGCGATGAGCGAGTCGCATAGAGGACGATACATCTATAAAGATAAGTAATTTCAATTTAATAATTCAGCAATACTTAACAGGAGTTGACAACAAATTACTAGTTGACAACAAATTACTAATATACAAGACAGTACTGAAACCTATATGGACCTACGGACTTGAACTGTGGGGGACAGCTAAATACTCTAACATCAAACGCATCCAATCCTTCCAATCCAAAGTCCTACGAACAATAGTTAATGCTCCCTATTATGTTTCCAACTGTACCTTACACCACGACCTCAATATTCCATTTATTTTAGATCTGGTACCATCCAAATTTTCTAATTTCCATCAGAACCTTCTTCATCATCCTAATCCTTTAGCTCAATCCCTCTCCAGCTCCACCCACCCCTACAATCCTCCACGAAGATTGAAACGGCAGTGGCCCCGCGACGTTCTATAACATTTATACTGGAGTTCTGACACTGGTCAGATCCTCCACTCATGTTCTGTATGTTTGTGGGTATTGCGCCCTAACTCAGCCTCTACTGGCTAAGATCAGTGATGCGGCTGAGAGAGAGGCGCTGGGATCTCTTGGATTCCGCTTTTTTCCTCCACAAGTGGAGGGAAAAGCCCAGTCTGGGGTCCCCTTAGCAGTTGTAAATATTGTATATAGTTATGTTTGTTTGTATGATTTTTATTTATTTGCCAACTTTGTATTTATTTCAATTATAGGTTGTTGTTGTTGTTTTGTTTTTGTTTGTTTTGTTTTTTTATTTTGTTATATTTTATTGTACATATAAATAATTTTTTTTTTCTATTTTATGTAATTTGACTTTATCGTTATTTTCTGTATATATTGTATGAATGTGGTCCTATATCTCTTTTACTATTGTTCATTCTGAAACAGATTGTAATATTTCTCAATAAATAAATATTAAAGATCAAAAAAAAAAAAAAACTTAACAGGATTTCTGTGGAAACTTTAAAAATTGGGAGGGATACTATTGTAAACCGTAACTGCTGAAAAAATCTTGTTGGTGTATTGTCCAGCTTCATCTTGGCACTACTAACATTAACATGACTACATTAAGTTTCAATTCCAGTGAAAAAATGGTGGGTAATTTCCCCGAAAATCTTTTTTTCATATTATCTATATATTTTTAGCAGACATTACATCAAGTTGTAGAATATCTTTGGTGATCTGTTGGCTTGGATCATGTCAATTACTTGGATATTTTTTCCAACACAATCCAAGTTTGTATTAACTACGTAACAAAGTCATTCTCCAAATAAATAATAATATCGATAATGTCTTAATATACGCAAATAAATTACTATTCGTAAATAAAATACCTCTCAATTTATGAAATACATAAACAATTTCTCTCAATTGAGCAATATTAGATATCGGTAATCAAGAATCATTCCTCAGTTTAGAATGTTATATACTTATCAATTAGAAATTAAATATCACAAGAATTTCTATTATTTTTAGAAATACATATTACAATCAATGAACATTAAAATTTAATTATTATGATTAATAATATCCCATGAAATTTGTTACTGGATCCTTCCATTAAGTTTGCCTTAGACCTGTAAATGCTTGCAAACAAACTTGCGGAAGTGTATCTTCTTTATAAATTGACTTTACAAACTTGCATGTTGTAAACCTTTAGAACCTTTGTGAAACTTTTTTTTCGTGAAAGTTTTTTCTGAAGACTGATAGCTGCCTCTGAAAAGTAAAAATGGTAGATTTCAAAGATTGAAATAAATTGTATTTAGTTTAAAAATGCCAAGGTTTAGATTTTACTGAATATAATTATTATTATTGAAAAGTATAAAATTCATAATAAATTAATTAATTAACAAATATTTGTCTAAATTCTTAATTGTCTTTATAATAATTGCTATAAACATTCCCTATGTATTATATCCAACTGATAAACGACAGAATTATGATCAGCGAGCCTCTGTTATTATCTAGCATAAGGGTGTTTATTTTTTAATTCGTAGTGACGTAGTGACGTAGGTTCGAACGCCCTACTCACATATTTTAGTTCACAAAATACTACCAACAGTCATGGATTTTTTAATTCACAGTGAAAAAAAAAAAAAACCTGATTACAAAATACTCCATATTTTTCTTATTCTTCCTAATAAAATTTACAATCAGACGTAAAAATGTAGAATCTGCTACCACCTTTAAGGCAGAAGGTCAATGTTACCTCGAACCCCTTGAATCGTCTTTAAAAATAAATAAAAATTAAAAAAAAAAAAACTACCGAAATTCTTATATGCATTGATTGAAAAAAAATCTGGTGCGGGCAACACACGTCTTTTACTTACAGCAGTTGTTTATTTCGATTAAAGAATTTTCAAATAAGTTAGAGATAAAAATAAGTGGAACTAATAAAGGATTAGTTAAATTGAATCTCTATAGAAACATGTGTTTTGTTTAAAATTGTATTTTATTAATATCTAAAGTAATCAGTTAGTTTTATAGGCATTTCATCACTGTTTATTAACTTTTACAAGCTTGTGTATAAGATATTTTTTCTAAAATCTTTAGCTTTCCAAAGGTATATTATACATCTGTATTACTGTTTTTATGTTCAAAAACAAAAAATTGCATTAAAAAAATATGTTTTCAGTTTTCTACTTTAGTTCGATATCGAATTTTTCCAACTTATATATTTACCTGTTTTTTTTATCAATGGTAACAAGTTGATATGGTTATTTTATAGAATCTACAAAATTAAAGGTACTTTAGGGGAAGAAAATCTCAAATATCGGCATTTAGGCCTCATCAGACTATTTCAATAGGAATGAAACCTACGTGAAATTAAAACCCATTAAATTCCACAGGACTTTTAGTTTACACTCCAGCTCCAGCGTTATCACACACAGACCTTTTTGCTAGACTTGGTCATTGGCCTCGTGTATTTCCGTTGAAAACCGTTGAAAAAAAAATTTCACGATCGCAATACTTTCCCTTACTATATATTTCATATATAGTTAAGTGAAAGTAAAAATAGTCCAAGTCTCATAGGAATAACTACGTATTTCGACATAATATGAGACCTATATGGGGACAATAAGAGATATGATTTGTAAAACATAAAAACTAGTTAAACTGGGAAATGTCGAGCAATAGTAAGAAATAAAAATAAAAACGTATCATGACAATATAATACAAAAATATTCAGTACTGATAATTAACTCTCTGCACTCGGCACTGTTTTGCACACTACCTAACAGTAACTCGACGCTACTGTTTTGCAAAAACGATATAATTGTGTTATTATGTGTAAAAAGTTAGGAACAAGTAATGTATTTTAATGAATTTTGGTTCATATCTATTAGTGGTCATTAAAGAACACACAAAAAATAATTAGTTTAATTTTTATAATAACAATATGGTCAATTCTGAAGCAATTCCTAATATGAATAATAGATTAATGTTTGCATGCTTAATATTAAATGGAATCTGAATGTTTCACTAATTCTACATATTCTTCAAATGATTAGAAAATGTGCACTTCGCGCTTATTTGTCATGCATATTGATATTTGGTTTATTTTATTACCATGTTAAAATAATACCATACGAAAATATAAGTTTCTACAATAATAATACAAACAAAAAATCTAATCTCACCTCGCAGTGCAATGGTTTAAGAAAAAAAACAAAACAAAAAAAAAACAGTAAGGGAATAGTAAAATTATAATCTTAGAATATACATGTGAAAACCTAAATTTTGAGTACAGGTTTACAAAAATTTTAACTTAAGAATAAATATCTAAAAAGCGTCATGATGGGAGACGGAAAGGAATTTGAAGAAAAGAGAGCATGACGGATGTTCTGAGAGTTCCAAAATCTGGTGAGAAACAAGCAGTGGTATATTTTGGTACAGTGGGAACGGGTACACAGGTCGGAAAGAGAGGATTAGTTTCTTCTAAATGAGTTAAGAATTCTAACTGGAGGAGATTGTAGATATAGGGAGGGTACAGCAAAATATATGCATATATTCTGTTTGAAAATTTGTTGAGGAAAAAAAAATAAAATACGGACAAGTACTTTGTAAAGCACAAGAACTTGAAATGCAATGGATCATAAAGAAACAGGACAAGACTGCATCACGTGATCCAGTATGGTAAGGTGGCCATCAGGTAGAGCGTTATGACGGTCAGCTGAGGTTATTAAGGAGGCAGGTCCTAGGGCATAGCCAGGATTAGCGATGGTGAGGGGAGAGGTTGGGGGATCGTAAACCCTTGGCCTTAAAAAAGGGCAAAGCTGAGGGGAGGGAGGCGAATATTAGCAGGATCTGAAGATAAGGCGATTTATGGTGGGGTGCTTCCGCGCAGGCGCCCCTCCGAGGAAATTGCTCTCCGGGAGGATTCTTTTATCCTAGCCCGTGTCCTGATGAAGTGTCCTTTATGCTTTATGTGTCCTTTCTCCACCTTATTAGCTCTCTCTCAAGCGATGGCACGATTCATTTTTACTTCGTAGTCTCCCATCCTATCCTCAACAATCCCCGATTGATTTTGGAACGCTCTACGCTTCTCCTCGTGGAATAAAGTAGTAAAATAGATATATTTTTGACCGGCTGCTATTTTGAGGCAGCGGACCCTTCAAAATTAGATATAATTAATATATTTAATGTATTTATATTTTATACTTTTTGAAACAATTTGAGTTCTTTTCCAAAGGTATCGTTGTTACCGATCCTAGTAGGTGGCATGTAGGGAAAGATTAAAATAACCATTTTTCAATAATTGACACTGCTATATAAAATTAGGTTATACATATGCAATCCAGTCCCTCTTAGGCTTCATCCTCCAGCTGCTCTCAGACCCCTGACTTCTCCTAGATCTCTGACCCTCCTGTTCTCCAATACGACTCTCCTCTTCTTTTCAAAAATACTATATTTTGGAATCTTCTCTCGGTGATCATGACAAAGTAAGCAGGACTGATATGGGAAGTACCCGAAGATCCAGCCTTTGCCCTTACTCTTTTAGGTTAGTAGCTGTGGTCTAGGAAGTTACAGGTGTGTCGTGGGGCGCCCATGGGAAATTCAATTGGGGGCAGGAGCTATGTTTGAACTTTTGCCGATAAAGGATTGTTAACATCTACATGATTAATATTAAAATTATTTAATAAATAACTTACTCCCATCAATATCCTCAATACATAACAATATATATATATATATATATATATATATATATATATATATATATTTTTTTTTTTTTTTTTTTTTTTTTTTTTTATCAGTTCTTGACTGTTGATAATTTAAGTTTTTGTTGTCCTCAGGTTTCAGTCAATGAATAAACAATTTTATCCATACGACATTTCGAGAATTTATTGTTCTCATAATCATGCAATTTTGGACAAAATAGTTTCTTAATTAAACATGTGTAGCCTACAAACTTTTTAAAGGAGTGTTCTTTCAAAGTTTGTAGGCTACACATGTCTAATTAAGACACTATTTTTTTCCAAAATTGCATGTATATGAGAACAATAAATTCTCGAAACGTCGCATAGATAAAATTGTTTATTCATTGACTGTAACCTGAGAACAACAAAACCTTAAATTATAAGAATACATTGAACAATGAATACTCATACAGTAGGTACATATATATTTTAATTTTGGATTATTATAGCATTTTAAATTAGTAAAGAGGATTTAAATTAGGATTATAGGATTTTAAATTAGGATAGAGTGTTCTTTCAAATTTTGTTCGAGGTTCGACAGAGAGGTGGAGGTAAACGGGCCAAGTGGACAACCATGTGAGTCGACTAGGTTGATCGAATGGATCGAACATATTTGTTTTAATTCATCACTATAAACAAATAGATATATTTTTTTCTTCAAATATATAATGTAATGCACAGTATTTTTCTTGGATGTGCTTAGTTCTTCTGAGGGATTTTTTAAGGATGTTTGGTCATTAACAATGTTTTGTGGTTCTTTTTATTTTTAATGTACTTGTAATGACGGGGAACACTTTTTAGCCACAATGGGGAGATGAAACCTTAAACAGAATACTTTAATTCTCAGGATTCACTTTCCTATATAATTTATCTCTGTATCTGAAATTCTCAAACTGATTTCAATAACAGAGGTAAACGAAAGCCGTGTGTTGCGCACACTAAATTTTTATTTATTTTATAATAATGAGCTATAGTCAGTTATCTTAAATATGTATATACAGTTTCGGATGTTTTTTCCACTATTTTGCAAGACTAAAAACTCGAATACGGAAGCTTTTACGATGAAAATATTGGGTTTCTGTCACATGAAATGTCCTTTCTCAAGGTAAAGGATTTTTATTAAAAATACGATATGAAAACAAGATAATTTTATTCGAAGTATTTACCTTATTTTTCTACACATTTTTCCCAGCGTCACACCGACTTTTTTATCCCCGAACTGAAAAACTCTGAGCTTTAAAGTGAAACAAAATCTGAAAACGCACTTTTCACTTGATCATAATTTTCAAAAAGTTTTCCTTTGACGAAGTTGTCTAAATTCCTGAACAGATGGTAATCTGTTGGAAACAAGTCGGGAGAATATCGTGGGTGCGGAAGAACTTCGTAGCCCAGTTCTTTCAATTTTTGCACGGTATGTTTTGAAACATCAGTTGAGATCATGAGGTACCCATGTATCGAGCTTTTTTACTTTCCCAATACACTTTAAATGCCTGGAAACGGTAGATGCACTTGCATTTAGTTGTGCTGAAAGCCCTTTAACTGTATGGTAGGGGTTTCCTTCTACTGTATGTTTGAGGGCATCGTTGTCTATTAGGGACGGAGGTCTTCCTCGGGGCAAATTTTCCAAGTCGGTATCCCCAGCTGAAAACTTAGCAAACCAATGGCAAATGGTCCGTTCATTAACACTCCCTTCCCATTACTCGAAAATCGCGTGTTTCCATGTTCATATTTGGAGGTATACTAAAAAGTGGATAATTGATTGGGAAGCTAATGTTTATAATACAAAGGTAGAGGATTAGTAGCTGTTTACTTTTAATATCTAAACATTCGGATGAAAACAAACGAGACCTGCAAAATCCTTTATGTATTTCAGAAACTATAAAAACAGACATTTCATGTGAAACAACCCAATACTTTCCCGTTTTTTATATCTCCGTAATCCCTCAGAACTGGTTTCTGGTCTGTATGAAGCAGATTCGCAATAAACCTTCTTCTCTGAAAACTACCAATATAGTCCATGTCATTGTATGTTTCTTTTTCTTTGGGAAAACAAGAATTAAAATAAAAAAATAATAATATTAATAGGCAGTCTGTTTACTGACTTGTCAGAGAAGACATTGGGCAAGACAAGACCGGGCGAATATTGAAAGAGATGAAGGCTGTTAGATTTTGAATGCTGGTACTGATTGGCCCCAAAGAGCCATTGTCGCCTGATAGGCCGATTGTCGGCCAACAAGGGGGCGTCTCTCCAGGGCCTGACACTCCTTCACACCTCAGCCTATTCATTCCCGACAATTCTCCTACCCCTATCCCTTTCATCTTCAATAATATACATTAACATAATTGTTCATATGCCTCTTTTTTATCAGGCAGGAATCGTACAGATTTGTATCTATTTTCCTGATTAAAAAATAAATAATCCATGACAATCAGCTATGATTACTTTGAACATGTAAAATCACTAATAAAACGAATAATAACATCAACAAACAAGATAAACAACATTTACATATTCACAAAGCTTAGGATGTTCTATTATATTTTAAGTCCAGTAATTTTTATTTATTATTAACATTAATGGTCTTTACCCACTGGAATTATGAAGCCCTCAATACAATTTTTTTATTATAATAAGTTAAAATACAAAATAAGATTAAGTAATTAAATTACAAATTTAAAAAAAAAAAAATATTAGAAAATCCAAAACATCAACTTTTGCGTTCACTTACCTATATATATAAATATATTTTACTTGCACTTGTATTTTCACCAGAAATACTATTTTTAGGGTCCCCTGAGTCAAATACCCAAGTCAGATAATATGCCAAAATGTGCAGTATAGATGTAAAGTGTAATGGGCTTTAATGCAACATAGGTTTCATTCTGATTGAGCTAGTCGGAAAATGCTTAAATTTCTTATAATTTTGTAGATTAAACTTCTTTTCAGCTTACCAGAAGGGTTGTTCTGTTTTCAGTGGAAAGGCACAGCCATCCTAAAGGATCTCCATTGGCTTACTGGATCAGAAACAAAAAACTGGATCATTGCTACAGACTCTAGGAGTGTATTGGAAGCCCTTGGAAATACGTCGTTGCCCATTAATTCCATCACCAGGGAAATATTGACGCTTGGTGGGAAGTTAAAATAAAGGCATAATTGTAGTATTTATCTGGGTTCCAGCACATTGTGGTTTCCAGGCAACGAAGAAGCAGACAGAGCCGCCAAGCTTAAGCCAGACAAGGCAACACCTCAAGAGACACCAACAAATGGACCCACGAGAACGAGGATTTCTGGAAAAAAGAGAAATCATTATGCCGGCTCTATATTATTAAATCAGATTTTTTATTTATATCGTTGTATTATTATCAGTATTTATTATCAGTTTACCTATGGTTACCTTTTGAGAAATCTGCATGCATCCCACCTGCGAATATTGCGATAAGTTCCAAAAATATTCAGCATTATTATTAGAGTGTCCCCTTTTCGAAACATCTAGAGGTATAATTAAACTGACAGGAACCCTGAAAGATATATTGAATAAAGATGAGGACAAGGTGAAAAAGTTACTGAGTTATTTAAAAAGAAATTAAGCATTACAACCGAATATAGAAAACCACAGTTGCCAATACCCTGTAGGGTAGAGGCAAATAACAAAATAAAAAATAAATAAATTTTTTTTTGTAGATTCTATAAAAATAACCATATCATCTTTTTAGTATTGACAAAAAAAAAACCGGATAAATATATAAGTTGAACGAATTTCTTACACAGGTTTGCAAGAGGTCCAGAGAACGAGGAACAATGAACGTCAAGTACAACGAAGTAAGAAGTACATAACGCTAATTTTTTTTGCCACCCGTGAGAAACCAAAATCTCGGGGTTTTTCACCATTCCAATACCTTTAGTTTTTTTTGTTCACTTCTACGTTGCCTTTGAAGGCTAAACGGTGGTTTCTCAAGCACGTGAACGGGGGATCAGTGCCGAATTAAAACCTCCCGACACAGTGATGCGAAAACGTATTTATTTTATTCAATTTTTTTCAGTCATCTGGTAGGGCTCTCCTTTCCTCCATTCTTACTCGTTTTTTCTTCCATTAGATAACTATAGATCAGTTATTTTTGTGATTATTTTTTCTTCAAAACCTCACAGAACACGTTCTTCAAGGTTAGGAGTATCATCTGTATCTTTCTCGCTGAAGCCTCTCTTTCATGATTGTTTGAAAACACTATTTAATAGTGACTAATAATATTCTCTAACTAATAATATCCTCCATCTAATAATATCGTCCCACGATACTTAAGGAAATTAATTTGAGAATTAATAAAACGTATAGGAAGCAGTTGCAGAAGATAATAGAGAGCGACATAAAGGGCATGAGCTGTTATAGATAATTATTTCTATTGTTGTAGCCTTTAATCTAAAATTGATTCTTCCACCTTAAGCTCTTTGCAATTCTTTCTTCCAACTTTAATATTATCTAAAAGTTCTAAATTTGAATTTATCAAGGAATTGTCTTACGCGCACAAGATTTTTATTGTTGTTTTATACAAATTTAAATTGATTGACATAATCCTCCCATACACACCCGTTTAAAGCTAAGTTGAGACTACAAGCCTTGGACCTGGTTGATGTTAATCCGCGTCAAGTTCCCCTGCAAGGGAGGATTACACGGACTTGTACTGGATTCCGGTTCCCCTGCTCAACTTTGTTCACGAATTTAATCACGTCTTTAGGCTGAGGACTGTGTGCAGGGGAGTTATCAGCTTCTGTTTTCTAATCTCTCTACTCCACTCTCAGCTTACAAGAGTTTAATCAGTGTTGTAGGATGTTTTCTTTTCGTTTTGGGGATTAAAACCAAGTGGAACTCCCATCAGCCTGGGGAAGTTCCGTTACTTAATATTTCTCCGACTCAAGCTGAGGAAGAAACGTTAGTAAAAAATGAAAGGTGGTTAAAGTATTTTTCTCTGACTTGGAAAAGAATAGATCATGGATATGTCTATGTATAATTTCCTAGGCAGAGAGAAATTTAAATTCATTCATGTAAAAATCAAAATTCATTTGCTGTAAAACAATTTTTGAGGCGTTGTTCCTAGAAAAGATAGTGAAACTGATGTGAATGTTTTTTTTAATGTTATTTTTTTTATTTATTGAGAATTATTACAATCTGTTTCAAAATAAACAATAGTAATTCTGATATGAAACCACATTCATACAATATATACAGAAAATAATGATAAAGTCAAATAACATAAAATAGAAAAATAAATTCATATATATATATATATATATAATATATATATATACATATACATACAATAAAATAATAATAAAAGAAACAAAAACAACAACCTATAAGTGAGATAAATACAGAATTGGCAAATAAATAAACATCATACAAACAATGGTAACTATATAAAATATATAAAACTGCTAGGGGGACCCCAGACTGGGCTTTTCCTTTCACTTGTGGAGGAAAAAAGTGGAATCCAAGAGATCCCAGTGCCTCTCTCTTAGCCGCATCATTGGTTGTAGCCAGTAAAGGGTGAGTTAGGGCGCAATAGCCACAAACATGATGTGAATGTGGATGTCATGTCTTAGGGCTCACTTACACTATCGTTTATTTCGTCGTTGCAGTACATTTAGTAAAATAAGGTTTTAAAACGAACATTTAAAAAACAAAGCTAAAACCTGTCATTAATTGTTCAGTACCCTTCCCTTATTAAGAGGTGAAAATTCCCACAGCTTTGTAGAGAGGAGGGGAAGAATAAGAAAAAAAAATATATTTTTTTGAGAATATTTCAATTCTTTTATCTATATAGAAAAAAAATATTCAATACAAAATTAAAATTATCAAATACATGATTTTGCTGCAAACAATAGTTGCGGAGATATCAAAAATGTAATTATTTTCTGGTTCTCCTCCTCCCCTCTACAAAACCCGACGCGGGAAACTGGGACATTTATTCAGTTAATAAGGAAAGGGTACTGAACTATTTATGACAGGTTTCAGCTTTTTTTTATTTTATTTTATTTCTTTTTGGATGTTCCGGTTTTGCCTGTTAAATTTTGCGGAAGGACAATCTTATTGATGAAGAACGTAAAAGGGATCACTTGTAGCTGGGTGGTTGGCATAACAGCCTCCTATGCCAAAGGCCACGGATTCAAACCCGCAGGTGGTTCTAGGATTTTTTGTTGGGAGTAAAAATCCTTAGTTATGTCGTCATTCGGAGGGGACGTAAAAAGGTGGTCTCGAGCCTGTGCGATGTTGTTCTCGTTAAAGATCTCTATCCTAATAAAACCTGGATAGGAAAAATTTAGGACTCCCACTGTAGCATCGTCCGATTAGCCATAGTAGCATAAAGTGACGTTAAATAAATAAACAATAAACAGAACGTAAAAGAAGGAATAATCTACTGCACAACTTAAAAAAATCATCCATATAGACTTCGATATTGGTATATTAGTAACTTTTTCTGATACAAAAAAATGCAGCTTCCCTATACAGTAGTTCCTGAAGACAACTTTTTTATACAGAAATAACTTATTATTTTTAATATGAGCAACATTAACTAAGCTTTTCTTGCCACAGAGCGTGTCAGTAAATCCTAAACATTTAATAAAATCACTGTTCGAACCGATAAAGCTCCTGAACGGTAAGTCCTATTGACAAATGCCATATAACAAAAAATTTCTCAACTAAATTCGTGAACTATTCTGACATCATCTTTCGTTCAGCGAGCTTTTAGTCAGGCGACTCTCATTCTGTTTTCTCACTCGTATTCATTGCATAATTAGTCCATCGTTTTTCTATCAGCCTCATCACATCTCTAAATTCAAAACTCGCATCTTCTGTACATATACTATAAGTGGTTTTCATTTTGGCGGTACATCTACTGCAATCGGTTTCTTCGCAAGATCGCGAAGCTGTCCAAATATGGATTACGTGTAGCATAATGGCTCGCATTTTAGCTTTATATGCCACAGGTCACGGATTCAAGCCCGGCAGATGACACTAGATTTTTAAAAGAGATTAAAGAATTCCTTACTTCCAAAGGATGGAAAATGGTGGTCATAAGCCTGTCAATGTCAGTTACTCGTTAGAGATATATTATCTTACTTAAAACATTACAGGAAACATTTAGGACTCATACCGTAGCATCGTTCGATTAGCCAGAGTAGCATAAAAGTGAAATGTAATAAAAAATCAAATAAACAAATCGAACATCTCCAAACGACTAGAGCCTAATTCAGACGTTGATTTCCAAAAGGTACTATATCCATTCTAGAAAATTTTACAGGAAGCGTGAAAATCTCTCATTCCTATATTATTAAACTAGCTAATTTGGGCCTTTTTGCCTTAAAATTTAGAATTATTTTTTTACTATAATAATAAGATCATATAAGTTACGAAATGATTTTTTAAAGAATGATTTGGAACGAAAATAAATGCGTAATTAGTACTAGTAATAATTAATAATGTAGAATAGTACAATAAAGAAAATGACCGCATTTCTAAATCGCGTTTTATAAGGACTTGAGAATTCATTAGATAACATCAAATAGAATATTTATATAAAACTAAATAATGAGAATTTGTTCAACCTGATTTACTTTTTCATTTTTTGAGACTTTCAAAGTAGGTAAAGACCACATGATCGCCTCCAATAGCCCATTTCTAGAACTAGAAGTCTTTTTGATTATCTCCCTTAAGGGATACAAGACCACTGAAAAGAGGGTAACCCTTTCTAGGAACGATTTGTAACTGTATTTATGGTCATTGTTATAAACATTCCTTTGCTTATACTTTTTCGATCATATTTTCCATTTGACATTCGAATCTTACTGAATACCAACACTTAAACTTAATTATCATGTATGTGTTACTTAAACCGCTACCGAGCTTACGGTACTCAGGTGTGGGACTCATGCGAAAACCACACTTGCAGACAGTTTAAATCTTCCATTCTAAAACCCTCCATTCAATACATACTGCCAATCTAATCAATAAATCATTACACAAGATCTCAACATACCAATCATAACGAATGTCATCAAGAAATACTACCAATTTAATTCTTGACTTACCCTCTGGACTTCCAAATCTACTGATACAAACATTACTGACTAACACACCACCACAAAATCCACTTAAAGAGCTATGGTGGAGCAGAAATCTTTCATGCAAAGAGTGACTAAAGTGGAAGATTTTTTCACTAACGCATTTTCCAGGATCCTGAAGAGATGTTAAATTAATGATGATCAAAGTTACTATATATAATATATATATATATATAATATATATATATATATATATATATATATATATCCCAAAAGGCATTTGTGTAATACTTGTCGTAAGACATTTGATTCTAATATATATTCTATGATTCAAATATATATTTTCCATATTTACAACCCTGAAGAGCATTGGCTCTCAATATATTGTTTCTGTCTTGCTCTGTGGCAGGAAAGATACAGAATGGAAGAATCCGATAAAAATAGAAGACGATATAAGAGGGAGAGAGGCAGGACATAAGATGGGCTGTTTAGTCCTTACGTCTTCTGGTGTCCTTCGTCCTTTTTTATCTGGAGGAGCAGGACCACACTCTTCCTTTCTTTATCGGCCTCTTCTTGGTTTTGCTACGACAGCTGGATCTTGGAGTAGGAATCGATTTCTTAACTTCAGTTCTTCTTATACTCTACCTGTGCTTTTATCCTGCTAAGGATAAATGAACAGCTTGTCCATTTTGTTTATAGTCAATCAAAAGTAATATAACTCATTGAACATTTATAACTTTTCAATAAAAAAAAAATAATAATAAATTTGTATCTTAATTATATTTTATTTTATCCTCACACAAGACTTAAACGACAAGAAACTGCTCGTAGATACCGACTATGAAAGTACTTACTTGACAAACGATCAAAATCCCTCTTCACTTCTAAAAACTCATTTACACGACCTTTATCAGACCTATTTGGACTTACAGCATTGAGCATGGGGGTCCACAAGACCATCGAATTCCTTCCGCATCCAATCGTTGCAATCCAAAATCCTTCGGCAAATCCTCGACGCTCCTTACTTTGTTACTTACAAACACATCCATAGAGACCTGAATATCCCACTAGTTACAGAAATCGCCCATAAAAGATACACCTCCTTTCATTCCAAATTACTTGCCGATACAAATCCGCTTGTCCGTATCCTCTCATCGATATATATTCCCGATAATCCTCCGAGGCGCCTAAAAAGACGGTGGCCTCGAGACCTGCTGAACAAATAAACATTGAAGTGCTACCACTGGGTAGATTCTTCTCATGACTTTTTCAACCCAATTGCCTGTAAATAGCACATTTACTTATTGTACTATGTAATTGTACAGTTGTAAATTTCAATAAAAGAATTTAAAATATATATATATATAATTTTACTCACACTTTGCATTTTTTTTTCTTTTTTCGAAACACCCACTTAGGGTATCTTATTATTAATTTCCTCCAATATTATGTCACTCTCTCACTGTCACTCTTTTCTACTCCTCTTAAACTACTGTTTTTCTTTCTATTTTTTTCTATTATTTCATTCTCATTTTTTGACAAATTTCTCAGTACACCTAATGAGACTTTTTTTCTGTCTACCTGTATACTATAAATTTATAAATTATTTTATTTTAATTTCCCTTGAGAATCATGTCATAAATCTTTACCATGAAGCTAAATTTAATTCCTGAGAGCTAAATCAACGTTTACCTGTATCTCTAGAACCTATGAAGGGTCTTGGGCTTAGTACATATAGAGATATGTACTATTTCACAGTCAACGGCCATGCAAAGAGGTGATTACACCTAGATCACCTTCGGCAGCCAGTTTTCACGCTAATTACCCTCTTTATAGGGGATATGTGTTCCTCAGAAGGGTCTCTGTACCCAGAGTTGCTCCTTGGAAGAAATAACAGAATAAATAATTCTGCCTCAACCGGGTTCGAACCTGGAACCCAGAGAACAGCAGATTTAGTGCTCAACATAGAACCATCCAATGCTTTTACTAATTGTAATACGAGGTATTTTTTTAGTAAGTACCGTTTTGGAATTAAAAAAAGACGTGCAAAGATATCACAATAATTTTATTTTTACATAAAGCCTGTATATTAAGGTAGATTACTACTTTTCTACATAATTTCCATGATTTTTTAGGCACTTGTCATAACGCGGCACCAGTTTTTGAATATCCTCCTCAAATGGATGCAGTTGTTAACAAGTCAGGTGGCAGAATTTTTTGAGGAGGGTATTCAAAAACTGGTGCCGCGTTATGACAAGTGTCTCAAAATTCATGGAAATTACGTAGAAATGTAGATTAAGGTACAGGCTTTCATGTAAAAATAAAATTATTGCGATATCTTTGCACGTCTTTTTTTATTCCAAAACGGTACTTACTTAAAAAACGTGCCTCGTATTTTCTAAATACTACTAATTTTATCATATGCTTTTCCTTCCTCTGCATCGAAGGTATGGAAAATTTGTTTTCATGGAGCGTATTGCGTAATTCTAGTAATAGAAATCCATATTATTCGAACGATATGGGTATAAAACTTTAATTTTCTATCGAATTGCACTAAGAAGGAAATATTACGGAGGTGTTATTCATAAATTATCTCATGGGTAAACTTTTTTTGTGAAGGGGAAATCATTTTTTTTTTTTTTTTTTTTTTGATTGACTGCAAAGTTTTATTTTTGAAAAAACAAAACAAAACATTTATACTAGACTTTTTTTCTATTTCCTTTACTTTTTTTATATTCCCATATTCCTTTTTCTATATTTAAAAATAACCGAGTTATGGGGGAATTACATATCATATATGTCGTTACTAGACCTTTTTTTTTTTTTATCGTATCTTTGTTTGTCGCGGTGTATTGATCCCGAAATACTTATCATTTTTTATATATATTTATTATATTTAATATGTTCGATAATACCCGAGTTAGAGCTTCTGCTATGTCTACCATATAAACATGATGAACATTTAAAAAAAAAAATAATAATCATAGTTAACTGATAAACAATAGCAAAAACAAGTTTCAAATTATTACACAGTGGTTTATTATTTCCAAATAACGATATTAGGGTATATTTGTTCATAAAGCTGTATATAGCCAATTAAGTAATATGAAAAGCAATAAATAATTTAAAGGAAAATGGCATATCACCACGAGTAATTTCAAAACGCTATATCTCTGCTAGTTCTTAACCAATTTCAATGATTTTATTTTCCGTTTTGTAGAAAATTGCTATTTATTTATTTATTGATAAGACGAAAAGGATTTTTGCAATTCTTTTTTCGAGTTGTATGTATTCTGAAACTTAAGCCTCAAATGTTTAAGGGGGGTTTATTTTTTGTTCGATTACAAAGGTTCATTATTGAAAATAATAAGCCAATATGGAGTTCGGATTTACAATACGCTTTTACCATTCCTTTTTGTATATGGAAATTATTTGAAAACTATTCTTTGTTATGGTGATGAAGAAGGCTTCCGTTGACTACCTAGGATTGCAATCAGCAGTCCACTGAGACAACCCCATCTAATGCATACAAATGCACTCCAGATATAAACTAGTTTTTAATTTCCTGCTAGAGCTTATAACTAGCTAACTAGATAAACCTATCTCCCCTCTCTCAAACGGATAGCGTCATTTCTCTACCGGTCGTAAAACATAATTTGCTTCAGCTAAAAAAGGGGTAATAACAGTGAAATGGTTTTATACGAAAAACGAAAATCCACTTGTTAGTTCGGGGAAAATCTGTTTTTATTGAGACGTTAAAAGTATTTTTCATGCAGTGAAATTTATTTTCAACAACCTGCTGTCGGTTGAGTTACCGTCAATTATTTTTTAATATCAATCCATGAATCAACAAAGAAACAATATGTAATTATTTCTGTTTGTTTAGGAATATGGAGGAAGAGGGAATCTGGGCTTCATTTATTAAATAAAACTTTGTTACCTCATTTTTACAAATTGCTTTATATGACTTGAGGTTGATATAATAATAATCTAATAAAATTTTATGGGTTTTAATATTTGTTTGCAATATCTATTTACTTGTTTGCAATATCTGGCCTCATACGTATTCACTCGATATATATTACAATATTACTGATAGAGTATTCAAAGAAATGTAAATTCTTCTCTCTTTTCTTATTAATATTGTGTTCTTCAAGGAAATATCCTCGGTTCCTTCCTTCATACTCCATATTCCAAAATTACTAGAAGGCCCAGCCAATACAAATGGTATCTAGATTTTCAGTAAATGATTATCCAATAATTGGATCCCAAACTCTTCCGAGAAATCCCAAATTCGAGCCTTCCAAAAATGATTTAAGAAGTAGAGGATATAATAAATTTCAACATATTAACTTTACCCTTTGAGTTCTAGTGAGCGAATTATAAAATTATTTATAATTTTATATATCGTTTATTAAATAAACTTAAATATATCTTAAATTTAGCATAACTATTGGCGATGTTATTATCCATATTGCGACAATCGTTATGAAGCCCCGACCCTTTGTATATAATTCAGAAGTACTTATAAACAATATAATTTCTCCAAAGTGGGCTCCGAGAACATTGGAAGCAGTTATGGCTAAAGTACAGTTTGGCGGGTCGGACTAAGGAACTGTAGCAGCTGGTCACCATCTTGGAGGGCATAGTAGCAGTAACTAAACCCCTCTCTCTACTTCCCTTAAGGTCCTGAACCCAACTGCTAACAACTATTCCATACTTCATTATCTGCTTGATTTACCATTTTCCGCTTTATAGCACTCCCTGCGCCACTTTAAAGCTTAGTAGCTCCTTCAATAGCCGTCGAATAAATATATATATTTATTATTAAAATATGACATTAATAAACATAAACAAATGGTTGGGCAACACACGAATTTTACACGCCAACTTTATTTTTATTTTTTTTTTATTCAGATACTAGCGGCCCTGACAAACAATATCCTGTCTTAACTATGTCTTAGCGAAATCGGTCAAGCCGTCCATGCATGATGCGACCACCTGGGGAAAAAAGGGGTTCTTTTATATATATATATTAGATAGATAAAGAGATTATTAATAGATTAGGAAAAAAAAAAAAACTAATGTTAACTACCAATGTAACTTTTCTCATTTTTTCTTTCATAAGATCCTTTTCCTGACTATTTATATATTTTTATATATATTTATTTTATATGACTAACAAAATTAAATATAAACATTGCACCGTTTGGATATGTAATTCAATATGTATATACCTACATATATTTATTTATTTAAAAAAATTTGTTTATCGATGTTAAATGTAATGGTTTATTATTATTATTAGTTTTGTTTAATAACAGAAATCTGGTGTTCTTAATACACCTTCCTCAGGGTTATATGGTCCTGCCCATTGAGGGGAAACTGTGATTTCTCTGTCTGCAGGGTCCCTCCAAGAGCACCTGAGGACGATACTGAGTAGAGCCATTTAACCTAATTGTCAGCCACCTTGATCAGAGCTTTTGCACAGCTTAGGCTTATTCCAGAAATAAGCTCGGATGTGAATGGTATCTGAGCAGAATCCTTCCTTGCTTTCTCGTTACCTGGAATTCGACCATTCAATAGACCAGGACATTCACTGTACTCGGACCTTAATTCGCGGAAAAAGAGTGTATATTTAATCTTACTTAAGTGGCATAAATGGTGGTATAAATGGCATATTCTACTCATTGCGGAAATAAAACCTTTTCGTTTTAAATAAATATAGTAAAAGAGTACCTAATGACTTATTACGAAGTTATTCAATATTAACATTAACTTATATAAAACTCCCACAACTCGTCTGAAAAGAAGATGGCCTTGAGACCCTCTAACTTAGGCTATCTACTGGAGTGCTAAAAAAAAATTTATGTAAACAAAAAAAATATTAGGTTTTCAAGATTTCAAGGTTTTAAGGAATTCGAAATAAGGTTCTTAATTTTTTAGAAAATGGGGTACTGCATAAAATATTCGGTCAAGTGAGGGATGAGGGCAACGGCGAATTCAGAAGGTTGCACGAAGCGGAATTGCGGAGCTTGTACTTTTTTAGTATAATTGAGTTGATCGCACCGCGGAACTAGGCGCGTGAGGTTTTTGGGCTTAGGGAAGATCGAATTCCGAAAAAGTTGGTATTTGGAGAACCGACTTGGTAGACATCCAAAAGGTAGGCCCGAGGCGTCGATGGGAGGATTGTGTTGTCTCATCTCGGGGGCTTGGGCTTGAACGGTGATCATTAGATGAATTAGTAAGAAGTTTTTAGCGCCCTATCGGCATCGAACGTTCACGTACGGTTGGCTTACTCTTATTATTATCTCAAGAAAACAAAAGATATTCTCGAGCGAAACCACGGAATACAAATAAATATAAATATATCAAACTATATATATGTTTGTAAATGCTTTTGAATTATTTAAGTTTATAAGTTAAAATTTTGTTATAATACCCGACATTGTAAAAAGCAGATGCTTGTGATGAGCAGAAAGCAGAACCCTAGAGGCAGCAACAGATAATGACTGTTCTTATCTTAATTAAGACTTATGCTGTAAAGTTTTGATGTTCTTTTTTTTTTTTTTTCAAAAATAGGAAAGCTTTAGCAATTAATCTAGCTAAGTACCCTTTTACCCGAGACAGAACTCCGAGATAAAAAGTAGAGTTATAAATTAATTATCAGCTGAGAAGGGAAGGGCACGATTCTGGAGGCGGCGAACACTCCGCGATTGGCGTCACTATCGCGCGTGCTTTGTGCCTTATCGCACCTTAATTAAGCCCTTTTAGGACCTACTTTTTTGCCACTTAGTCGTAGCAGTTATTTCCCTCTATCGCCTTGGGATTTCCATCTCCGAATAAAGACTCCGAAGTTGGGACTTATCTCGGGGCCCAAGGCTTGAATAAGTAAAATGCACTTCTTTAATTGGCAGTCTTTAGTGGCCTACGTGACCTGGATGGAATATCTTCAAGCTGGAAATGTATTGTCCTCCAGGGGCTGTTAGTAGTGACTCGCTAACTATCGCAATTAACTCTTCTTCCAAGGAATTCTCGAGAATGCGCAACTTGAGGTCAGGGGTTCTAGTCTTCCTGTAAGTAATTCATTATATATAAATCAAGAATTATGTATAAATAAATTAGTAATTAATCTTTTTTCGAGTGTGTCATATTTGGATATTTGGCCGCATGAGGTGATATGTACAGAATGATATGTATCAAGAATACTGAGGAGTGTTATATGCATTATTAACCCTTTATATTTGGATGGCTTCAAACGGTATCTACCAGTAACTTAACGCTACTTTTTCGAGAAAACGTACACATTCGAATCGTGATCAAATATGTAACACGTTAGATAAAATGTATTGTAATGAAGTTTGGTTTATATGTTTAAATTAATCATTATAAAATGATAAAATAACCGTATGGTTTGGAAATTCACTCAGCCTGATAACTAGTTATTTAGAATAAGCCGACATTCTAATTAATATCGTAATTAATTAACTAATAGGAGAGCCAGTGGCTGAGTGGGTAGCGCGCTAGTCTCTCATGCTATAGGTTGTAAGTTCGCATCCCAGTCCCAGCGGGGCTTTTATAAGGATGTAATTAAATAGGGTCTCACTCACAGCCTCTCCCTCGGGTATGTGAGACCCGTCAGCCAAATGATGGCTACTCACAAAATTAGGCGTAGAGAGTGATGATCCTACACTACAAAATGCATCGAATAACGTGCGTGTAATCTCCCAGGAGTTAACACCGCGAGGTCCAGGGCCTACACGGTCTCTCGCGCCACTGGAAAAAAAAAGTATTTAATTAAAACTAAACGCCATGAACTTCTTATTACTCTGTCCATAATGGGAGGGAAGCGCTACACCGTTCATAATACACATACACGCCATTTTACGAGACTTCGGTTATGAAACTGGTCAGTATGTTAATTCATTTAACATTCTTCATATTGCTGTGGCTAATTGGACGATTCTAAAGTGGGAGCCCTAAATCTTTTCTATCTAGGTTTTACTATGATAGAGATTTTTAAAGAATACCTGAAATCGTACAAGCTCGGGTCACCTTACGTCCCCTCTGAAGGTCTGCTTAACTAAGGAATTTTTACTTCCATTAAAAATCCTGGGGCCACCTGTCAGGTTTGAACCAGCGACCTTGGGTATAGAAGGCTGATATGATTGTCACTATACCACAGATGACCCCATTTATTACTACAGTTATCTTTACAATTCGACGCCTCAATGCGATGAGATATCTTGTAAACTTTTTTTTTATATTTCTGAACCCTAATATGAACCTTTCTTCCACTACTTCTACATATTTCTGTATATATTATAATTCGCTCTCTTCCGACTTATAGTCAGTATTTACTAAGCATCTAGATATATTTATCATGATTCGGTCTATTTTTGTATAGAACGCTTAAGGAAAACAAGTGTATCTTAAAAAATTGCTGTGGAATAAGACCATTTTCTATAATCGCTAATAAACTTTTATACATCCTCAGAAGGGACACCCAAGTGATATGCTAGACTTACGTTTTCCCCTCTGATGGATTAATTTAACCATTGAAATTTTTGGTTTTATACACCCAAGTCTCATTACTACAATATCTTTTGTATTTTGTTTTTTTGTTTTGGCAATATATCTCTAAGCTTCGTTTCGGGTTTAAATTAACTGGTTAGGAATTTCCAACCTGAAACCTCTCTGTTATTAAGTACCATTCTACCGCTTTCAAATATAAACGTTTAAATGACTCCAACAAATCTGGTTTAAATTTATTCCTCGTTGGAACGTATTTTTCCTCAAACAGGGAGGAAGAGGCCTGTATTCAGGGATTAATATAATTTAGCGGCGATATATCCGTTCCAACAGACCTTCTAATTAGTGTAAATTGCGGCCATAATGGCCGGTGGTGGGGGGAATTTGGCGGGAATTAGCCTCTCGAGGGCGGGAATAAATCGGGGGCGCCCTATATGGGCTGTTGGCAGCCCTGATATCCCCGCCATTTTTTTTACTACGAATTTTAATTAAATTTTCTTATAAATCCCTTAAAGGTGGGTGGGGGAGGGGTGGGAAAGCCTTGTATAAATTTTCGAGGCAATTGGGTAAGATTTCAGGGGGCTTCTCTCACGAACCTCCACCAAAGGTTTTAAAGGTTGAAAAATAAAGGGAAAAAGGACCTAAAATTCAATAAAGCTTAATTAAAAAAACAAATAAAATGAAATATGATGCTTATATCCACCAACAGCTTTCGTATATCATAAACATTATTCGTATACTTTTGTGACAAATTACATTTCAATCTTAAAATTTAGCAATAAAAAAAAATATATTAGCTATGTTTGGACAGTAAACTGAGACTTATTACTTATCTACAATTATTGTCTACTCAGCAATGCATCATTTACAATGTAGGAAAGTCTTTGTATTTTACTGTTTATTCGAAACCTCGATCAAAATATTTGTTTACAATATATTTCTAGTGATTTATGTGACGATAGGGAAAAAACCGTTGTTTAATTATAAAACGTAGATTTCGATAAACTATATATATTTAATTAAACATTTAATAGAAAAAAAATGTCTGAACACCTCCTTAATATCCTGTGGTTTTAATTCAGAAAATACGAAGTAAAGAACACTTGGAAAGTACAGGTTCCAAATATATATACTATGGAAAATTATATTCACATTGCTTCCTGTTTTTTAATTTTTTTACAATATGATTGTAATTATTATAAATTTTCTTCGAATACATTTATTATTGTTTGTTTGTTTTTTTAATCTAAGGACATAGCTCTACTTCTTTTTTTTTTTTTTAATTTTTAAGAGACTTCATAATTACTCAACGATCTTCTGGTGCATATTCTAAAAAAAGGAAAACAGATAAGATTATCTTATCCATAACATATAGAGACTACATAAGTACATATTATATACAAAATTTAATGTTTATGAATATTTAACAAATAAACAAACTTTTTTTCAATATAAAGGTATGTATAATAATTACAACAATAATTTACAAAATAACAGAGAAGAATGGAATAGAAAATGATTTTATTCCGGTACTTAGTCGTTTATGAGTAACATAAATGTTACAAATAACGATAGCGTTATTGCATGTAATGGATAACATTATTTCCACGTTTTTTATTTTACTGTTTTTTCTATTATGTCTCAGAAGAATAATTTATATCTAACTTGTGCAATGTAAGTTCAAAGTTGTTTTTAATTTCCTTATTTTGTAAAAATATTTATACATATAGATTTTTTCTATTGAAATGTTATCCAAAACGGCTTTAATCTGGATTATTAATTCATTATCATTAAAGTGATCATGGACAAAAATCCAGTTTAGCAGTTCAAGATATATATTAACAATAGTATAATAAGATTTATCAAAGTTATATTTATGTCCAGCACCTTAAAAATTCACAATATGCGGTGTAGTTTATGCTATCTGAATACGGTTTTAAAAATTCCTTGCGGCAAAGGTCGACGACCATATTACTGTAACTATACCCCGGTAGTTGTAAAATGGATATCGGTATTCATCGGCCAACGGTCGTAAGGTCAGACGGAAATCCCATCCACTCATTCAGGACTAAATCCAAAGAGATTTTTCCCCAAAGAGATAAGAGAATCCCGGAACCGTTTAGCCGAATCGTGGCCAAATCCGACTTTAAAACCTAATATAGTCGGACCTTTTAGAAGATCAGATTAGAGGATCTTTCCTGGTTTATGCCTCTACCTTTTTGTTGTTAGGAGCTCGGATAAAACACGGTGGGGAGGAGGAAGAGGAAAAGGGGAAGTAGTCCTTTCATTCTTCCATCTGATTCTCAAATAATAGTTCTTGTCATTAGCTGCCATAGCTATTATTAATTAATTTGGACATATATATTTGTATGCAGTTTAAATATAAAATAAATTAACATAAAATAATTATAAGTAATAGTTAAAATGCTCTGCAAAGATTCAATATTATAAGAAACAATCAGGTGGGCCTATGACAAACGTTGAACAAAAATAACTGTTTACATTCATAAAGCTTCGAATTAAAAACGGATGTTTATAGAGATAAATTATTGAAGATCATTCTTAACAGCCAAGTTATCTCACAGTGAAGGCGAGAGAGGGCTGAGTTAACCCCAGGATGTTCTGCTGACCCTATGGTTCGATTGATTTTTATAATATTAATAATACTAGGATTAGGGAAACTAAATATTCGATGCCGATACCATTAATCTTTGCCTACAAAGTTTAATCAATGACTACCGTCCTAGCCCAAGCCCCAGTGATCCGACTTTTAGCACAGGCAACGAAGGTTTAAAAAATAGCCTTATGTCGGAAAAAAATGGAGACAGGCTGAATTTTCACCATCTTTTAGAGCTCATAAATAGGAACAAACACTCCCCCAAACTGTTTAAGTCCATAGGTCTAGATAGGTTTCTGTACTCTATTGTAAATTAGCAGTTTTTTTTTCCAGATCGGCTGCTTGAGCCGTATATGGGTTTTTAAAAAACATAAATGACTTATTATTACAACTCGTAACAATGGAAAAAGTGGGGGTATAGCCTCGTACAAAAGACACCCCTAACGATTATAAATTTATAATTATTTATAGGAATTAAATAATAAAAACAATTTGATACCATAACGAACAATTATAATAAAAACTAATGAAAGAAAGAGAAGTAATGAATATACAAAATTAATAGTAGGTTGATGGGCGAGTAAAGTTGTTGGACTCGATGAGAAGCGGATTCCGAGAAAGTTGGTATTCGCTGATCCGACTGGTAGGCGTCCCAAAGGTAGGCCGAAGCGTAGATGGGAGGATTGCGTTAAGGCTGATCTCGGGGGCTTGGGCTTGAATGGTGAACATTGGATGAGTCTGTGTAGGCGGAGTTTGGTGGTATCGGCATCGAACCTTCGGGTTCGCTAAGCCTATTATTATTATTATATTAATATTGACAGTAGGTTGGGTGCAAGAATATGATTTTATTCTAAAAAAAAAAAAAAAAAATAGAAAAAAAATGAATAAATAAAATAAAAATAATTTAAAATATAAAACAAAAAACAATAACAAAATACTATAATAAAAAAAAATATTAAAAAAAAAATAAATCAATATAAGTTAAAAAAATAAATAAAATGTAAAATAATATGAGGTTGATAAAACTAGATAATAATATTTACAGCATGTCCTGTAGAAGCCTGGATTTGAGCCTACGAGATGAAGTTGGAATTCCTATGTTATATGCTACTGAACCTCCAACTTTTTCAATAGAAAGTGGAGATTTTATATTTTGAACAGTCTGTATAATTGGCCAAATCGTCAGTTAAGTTCACGAGTGGTAATGTGGGACACATTTTCGGTTCGAAATGATACATTATCTACACAAGGTTATGTCTTTCTCCAATTTATTAAACATCTTGGTCTCTGGTTTATTAGTTACTTCCCCAACGGAGAGACTGTTATCTCTGAATGGATTTGATGCATCTGCTGAGCTCTTAGAGTTGATTGTTGTAAGGAAACTTCTGTGCAACCGCTGCAGCTCAAGTTGGAGACCTCGCTGGATTACGAACTTGAACAGAACGTAAATTTCAACTCGAACGGAGCGATCCCGAATGATCTTACACTGGCGGGCTAATTAATAGTACTGTCAGTCCAAAGTTGCCTAAGGAAGTTGTTATTTTATGACACGGCGATATGGAGGAACAATTTCTATTAAAAGTTTGTCTCAAGTGTGCTAACTTTAATGCTTGTGAAGGGAAGCTTCTTGATAGATAGAAGAGTCTCATGAAGAAGGCAGCATATTGGACTCTTCCTGGAGTATTATGAAATAATAAATCTTTAACAATCAATTTGAATCTTGGAAACCATCGTTAGAATAAAAGTTTATCAATTGAAAGCGTTTCCTTTTAGATAATTTATTACTAGACTTCAGATTTCGCCTTAAACGAAGCTGACACAATTGTTTACCGGCAAACTTAAAGGATAAAGCAAATTTTATTTGGCTAATTTATAGCATTACAGTAATTGTTGTCAAGAAGGCATGCCTCTGCAACGGATAGATACCACAAATATTTCATCACATTCTATGTTACTGCTCTATTTTAACATTAAACGATGCTAATTAATAAAAAGTATTAATACGGAGACGTGTAATTTTAGCCACGTAGTATGTAAGTCTTACAGTTTCCTCTAGAACAAACTAAATTTGTTGTTTCTTCGTAATTTTAGGTCCATTACCTCACTGCTTAGAAATCAGGCTAAACAAGAGCAGTGATTTTTTTCGTTTTAATACGTCCATACTAAAAAATAAATAGTTGAAAATTTATTTAAATAAAACTTCTGAATGATCAGAGAATCTCTAAAAGACAGAAAAACTAAAGACACGTCTAAGCTTTGGAGCACAGAACAAGAATCCTTGATTAGTCAAGATTGCAGATACGATAAAAAGTAAAAAGGATAGAATCAAAATTTGACTGTATGTAAGTATTGAGAAGAAGTTTATTTACAGACACTTACTTATTTTCTTACAGGTACTTACTTATTTACTTATTTTATTACATATACTTATTTATTTTTACTTACTTATTACAGATACTTACTCATTTTCAGACGCCTCGGAGGATTATCAGGAATCGAAGAGGAAGCAAGGGTTAAAACTATTGGGTTGGGGTGGGAATGGATTTTGTCATAGAAGGATTGATATCTGGTTCGGGCCAAATCAGCCACAAATGTCTGGGACAAAGTAAGGAGCGTTGAGGATTTTACGAAGGATTTTGGATTGTAAGGATTGGATACGGGAAGAATTCGATGGTTTAATAGAACCCCAAAGCTCAACTCCGTAAGTCCATTTAGGCCTTATGATGGTCATGTAGTTGAGCCTTTTGTAGTTAAGTGGGAGGTTTGAGCGTCTGTCTAGTAAGTGTTGAAGTAAGCGAAAGCGGCGAGCAGTTTCTTGTCGTTTCAGTCTTGTGTGTGGATTCCATGTGAGACGTTTGTCAAGGAGCAGTCATAGGTTGCGGATCTGTTCAACAGGAACAAATGGAATATTATGAAAGGATACTGTCGAACAGGATGTCATTAGCTTACGACGAAGGGTAAAGTTTATTTGGTGGGATTTGTTAGAATTTATTTTAATTCTATAATTCTGACACCATATCTCAAGGGCTCTGATGTGAGATTGAATGGTTTGAGAGACAACAGTTGGATCTTTATTCACTGATAACACCCAAGTGTCCTCTGCATAAGTGGAAAGGAATGTGTTAGGATTGGTTGGGATATCAGCTGTATATACTGTGTAGAGAATGGGTCCAAGGATACCTTGAGGAACACCAGCGGGCTGAGTAAAAAGAGATGAATAGGACCCATTGTGATTTATTTTGAAGGATCTGTCAGTGAGGTAGGACTGGATGATAAGGAAGTATGTTGGAGAAAGGAATTTTCGAAGTTTGTACAGCAGTCCTGGATGCAAGACTCTGTCAAATGCTTGCTCTCGTCGGGAAAGGCTCCCGTGCAGTACAATCCGCGCTCCAAAGCAGAGGAGACTTCATTCACCACACGATGACACTGCTGGATAGTGGAATAGGATGTTCGAAAACCGAACTGATGATCGGGGATAATATAATTGGAATCAAGGATAGGATATACCAGTATACGTTTCAGAAGGAGTTTTTCAAGGATTTTTCCCATGATACATAAAAGAGAGATGGGACGGTAAGAGGACGGATATTCAGGTGGCTTTTTGGGTTTATGGATCGTTTTGACTATTGATAATTTCCAGGGATCGGGAAAATAAAGTAACGTTAAATGAAAAAACAATAACAAGATTTAATTAAAAGATTTATTTTTTATATAAAAATCTCATAAAACTAACTATATAAAATGAGCTCAAGAAATTGATTGAAAATATTATAAAATTGATTGAATAAATTATGAATTTGACTGAAAAATGGTATAATTAAGTAAATCAAAATTAAGATGTTTCGAAGAATGGAACCCCATTTAACTTCTCCTTATCTATTAAATTATGGTTTCATTTTTAAATAGCTTATATAGCCATTATTAATAGATGTAGAATTAGCCATATTCTTTTCAGACGCTTATTGGAAATACACCGAGATGAAACTTCAAGAACGAGTGGATTTAGTGGACAAGGACTTAAGAAGTAAAAGAGATTTATTTATTAATTTTTTTTTGGAAAAAATTTATTTGAAATATATATTGAGATATATTATAAAAAAACAAGATTTTGAAATATATATGGATATTATTACACATGAAAAATATAGAAGGTCAATGGATTATCATTTTGAGTATCTGATTTTTAGGAGGCACAATGTTAATTACTGCATGTTTTTTTTAAATTTGATTATCTCAACTTCTACCACTCTAAAATTTGCGCTTTGTTTAAATCCCCATTTTGCCATTGTTTTCAGCTAACTAGGCTTTTTTTATGTTTAAAGCCAATAAAGAAAAAACAACAGAGAATGTAATTATTTTTAATGTATTAGGATTTAAGAAGAATGTCAGTTATGTTATAACCGTTATTTGAAAAACGTTTTCAGGGGTGTAAGGAAAACTCCGAATCGTGCTCGGTAATAACACATCAAAAAAAAAAAATCAATATATTTAGAAAAAATATTTAGTTCAAGAAAGCAAAGACAAAAATAAATTAATACCAACAAAAAGTATTGAAGGTTACATGGAATATTAGCAGTTGAGAGTCCATAAAAACTCTACCTAACCTAACGTTGGATTAGAGAGAGCTTTTAGAATGAATATTTATTCAGGGATGTGCTTAAGTACCAAATCGGGCACACGTGAAATATTTTATTGGACTGTTCGCGTAAAAGACGGCTAAACCTTTAGGAGTAGGTCGGGATTCGTACTTTTTCTTGGCCAACGGCCGTGCAATCAGGTGATCATGCCGAGATCGCAATCAGACGTCAGGTTTTTTTCCCATTTTCGGATACCCACTAAAGAGAGGATCTCCATACCCTAGGGTCGACCCCCGGCCGAAATAACAGCATAAATAATATTTTTTCAAAGCCAAGATTCCAACCAAGGACTCGGAGAATAGTAGACTAGCTAAAATAGTAGCTCAGAACAAATAGTAGTGTGAATTGACACACCCCATGTCTTAATACAAAGGTTGATTTATTTTATTATTATTATTTTTCAACGATGTTTCAACATAGAAAAGGTATTATTATAATAACATCAGTGACAGGAACTACTGCTGGAGCAATGACTACTATCACTTAGCTCAGATATCCAGTGAGATGGAGATACGAAGACGGGCTGAGGTCGATACGAAGGGAACTGAGCACGTCCGCCAGCTGATACAAGGGACTTTAATTCGTGGCCGGTCCTCGTTCGTGAGCTATTCATTCTGATTGGGCTTTCTTCCCCGATATCCCCCAAAAGGATAGTTTTAATTCTCCCCTCGCTTGTAACTAGCTTCATTGTCTGAGCTCATACCATCAGAAGCCAAGTTTGTTTTTCCTATATCGTGCCGAATCGAGAGAATCATGTGTGGAATTTGAAATTTTTTTTAATGTCTGATGTTCTGACTCCAATTCGCTGAAGGGTATAAATATCTTGATTACTCACTTTTGGTTTATCGTTTTCAATAATGAACCTTTGTAATGTAAAAAAAAAATTACCCTTCCTTGAAATTTGAGGCCTTATGTTTAAAAATAGATAGAATAACGAATGTAATCCGTTTATCTGCCCGTCCTCGGCATTTCTCCAAAGCTACTTGATGCATTTTTTTGAAATTCGTCACAAAAATACTAGGGCATACAACGATGATCCTAACGTCTAGACGTTGATGTATAGAGAAAAAAATTATAACTGTTTAAACTAAAACAAACCCGAAATATTACAAAAAACGGAAAAAAAGAAATAATTAAAATTTTACGCACAAATACGCCTATAAATCAGTTATTTTTTAATATAAGAAAAATAATTATAGAGCTGTAGCATCAATAAAGTGCGATGAATAAAAATACCAAAAAAACATTTAACATAACATAACAAAAAAAAAAGTGAAAACATTTATTAGTGTTTTAAACCAAATAACCGCCAATAATTAGAAAAAAATTAAATTTTATCCAAAATACGCCCATAACTCAGTTATTTTAGAAAATAGAGAACAAATTTATTAGTATTTTGTATCCTAAAAACCGGGAATAATTAGAAAAAAGAGAAAATAGAAATGAAAAAAAATGAAATTTTACCAATAAATACGCCTATAACTCAGTTTATATCAAATCACGTAACTTTACGTAAGATAATATTTCTTCATTAGTTTTTTAGCTTTCTAACGGTATATAATACATCTATATTAATTTTTTTATGTTAGAAAAAAATAAATCTCATAAAAAAGTATTTTTTCTCTTCTCTTCTTCAGTTCAATCCATTCAACTTATAAATTCATCAGTTTTTTATCAATGCCAAGAAGGTGATATGGTTTTATATTTAGAATATACAAAATTAAAGGTACTTATGAAGAAGAAAATCCACAAATTCGTAATTTAAGCCATGTCAGACTTTTCCAATCAAAATAAGAACTACATGATATTAAAGCCCATTAAATTTTACATCGATATAAAGTGTTTAATGAAAATCTTTCTAGCTGTTTGTGACAAAATCGTACTATAAATTGGCTCTTCTGGTTAGCTGATTTTTATGAAAAAGTGTCTATAACATCTCGGACGTATAGTTGTTTCAAAATTTCGGTTTCGTACGACATATCGTTTTTGTGCTAGACTTACCCCACACACCCAGACACACACACATACCTTTTTATTACTTTTTTATTTGGACTCAGGGCTACCTTAAACTTATTAATTTAAAAATTAAATAAATTTAAAATTTTCACGGTCGCAATACTTTTCTTAATATATGTTTGATTATATTATACACTATAGTATATACATTATAGTATAATTTCCATCGAAATACTGCATCTTGACAATATAATACACGAGAACGTGGTGTACAGGTAGTACGTACAACAATTAGTTTTTCTCCAATCCAATTAAATTCGATACCCACCCTACCGAACCTTAGTCACCCCATCACAAAAACGGTAATCCTATAATTCCTATTTATGTTATGGTTTTATGTTATGGCCATCAGGAGGGTTTACTAGAAGCGTTCCTGTTTATAATAGAAGAGATTGGCTTTGAATAGCGAATAGGTATCACTTAGAAGGTATAGGTCAGATATTCAGCTATTAAAGGGGTTTGATATTATTCAGATTTATTTGAACCATATGCTTGACAAACGTTTAAAATGTCCAGTCTATTACAATAATCTAATAATAATAATAATAGGCCTCACGAACCCGAAGGTTCGATGCCGATACCACCAAATTCCGCCTACACTATAAGTTTCCAATAAGTAATGAATTATAATTATAAAAGACCGATTTTCCTCGTTCCAACGTTCCATACTATGTTTTTTCTTCAAAACAACTGAGTGATTACAAGTCAATATTGTAAAAATCATGTACGCACAACATAGGACTTTTAATTTCCACCGTTGTTGAAATCCTTTTAGGACTTTATAAATATATAATGATAATAGGCTTACCGAATCCGAAGGTTCGATGCTGATACCACCAGATTCCGCCTTCACAGATTCGTCCAATGAATACCGTTCAAGCCTAAGCCCCCGAGATCAGCCGTGACGCAATCCTCCCATCGACTCTTCGGCCTAACTTTCGGACGCCTACCAGTCGGATCAGCGAATACCAACTTCTTCGGAATCCGATCCTCACCGAGCCCAACAACTTTACTCGCCCATTTGAGTCTCCGCGATGCTATCAACTCAATTATATTCACAGGATAAAGGTTCCGCAATTCCGCGTTGTGCAACCTTCTAAACTCCCCAGTAGCCTCATCTCTCTTCGGAACAAATATTTCACGCAGTACCTTATTTTCGAAAACCTTAAGCCGTTGTCCATCCTTCAAAGTAAGCGGCCACGTTTCATATCCGTAAAGAAGACTAATAGTTTTATAAATTCTAACCTTTAAGTTTTTAGATAGAAACCGCGAGCTAAGGAACTTAGGAACTGAATAATAACACTCATTTCCCTTAATTTCTTCCTGGATTTCATTTTTCCTTGTTATCATAGAACCTAAATACTTGAATTTCTCTAAGTATTCAAAAGTATGCCCTGATTTATCAATATCAACAAGATCGCCACCGTTTCTGCTACTAATCATATAAATAATCTAATTTACGTCACTATTATCCTCATTAGACCTCATCCGACGTACCAAATTGAGCTTTAGGACTCTAATAAACAATGCCTCCTGCGTTCAATCCTTACAATCCAAAATCTATCGCACAATCCTTAATGCCCTATATTCTGTCACAAATAAAATCATCTATAATGGCCTTAACATACCATTTGTCACAGACCTAGTCTGAAATTGATATACCTCATTTCATTTCAAACACCTTGCTTACACAAACCCATATGCCAGTAATATATCTTCCGTAAACATTCCTGATAACCCTCTAAGGCGATTGAAACAAAGATGGCTATGAAACTCAATTCGTTTAACTTTAATCAATTCTATGTTTTAATTAAAAGTTCTTGAATTGATTTTAAGTGAAAATCGAGTGTTGCGCGCACCTGATTGTTTATTGAATATACTTAAATAATGGCATATGCTATACAATGAATATGCATTAAGTTTAATTATATAAAGCTATTATCATTTGAGGATTCTAAAACAAATCCGATAATAGTCTCATCTTGTTTACCCTGTGTATACATTCGTCCATTTTATCAGATTTGAGGAGGATTGAGGTCGGAGTGGGATTCACTCAGCCTGTTAATGAACTAGTTACTTAGAATAATCCGACACTCTAATTGAGGTCGTAATTAATTAATTATAACTAACCACCATAAACTCCTTAATACTCTCTCCATAATGAGAATAAAGTGCTACACACAAAACACACTAACATGCCATTTTACGATACATCGGTTACGAAACAGGTTAGTATGTTTATTCATTTAACGTATTTAATGTTACTGTGGCTCATCGGAGGATGGAACAGTTTAAGTATTAAATGTTGCCTATCCAGGTTTAATTAGGATAGTGATATTTAGTAACTGTCATCAGACAGGGTCGGGACTACCATTTCACAACCCCTCCAGAGGAAGGCATAACCAAAGACGTTTACTCCGAGGGCAACAATGGTATGGAGACCTTCCTGGTCACCTCATTGCAGTGTCGATGGCCTAGAAACAGTAGGAATCACTGAGCCCAAGACCCTTCACGGGCTGTAGTTTTTTTTTTTTTTTTTTTTTTTTTTGGTTGAGGTGTTTTTTTTTTATCTTTAAAATGACTAGATTATTATTTGTATCTATTTTTTTTAAATTTATTTATTGAAATTTACAACTTTAAGACTAGATTATTAAATTTATTCATTATTTATTATTATATTCTTTATCGATTTATAAAAAAAAATTAATTTACATTTAATTAAATACATGTTAATTTTAACATGACTAACCTATTTAATGGACATACTTTCTGAATAGTGCTTTTTATGAAATGCTAATTTCAACACATCAACTTCAAACAACCAAAAATACAATAGCAAGTCCATCTCGTTTTCCAAATGAAAACTAATTAGAACCAAAGGGTTTTAAGATAGTAAAAATATTAAATATAAAAAATAATGGAATTTTTTCTAATTAAGTTGTTTTCTTAGAGAAAGAAAGTGATTTTTTCTTAAGAGTAAAGCATAGAAATAGAAACCTTAACAGGTTTCTACCTTCTTTTTTTTTTCTATAAAACTTTGCGGTAGTAACTGAATTTTCACGTTAATTAAAAATGTTTACAAGATGAAATCTTTCCTTCATTAACTAGGACTAATTGCAAAAATCTTTCTTCTTTTTTTCTATTTCAATTGCTTTCTCATAATTTATTTGTTTCTCATTGAGAAAAAAAAAAAAAACTCGTTACGCAATGAGATTTCAGATATGTAATTCATTGTGCAATAATACTACTAATACTAAATTATGAAAGATCCTAGAATCGATCTATATAACTAAGAATATAATGAAATACAGTCAATTGCAAAATAAAATTAAAAAAAATAAGTCAAAATTATGCAGATATAATTAATAAATTGAATTTCTAATTTTGATTTGTAACAAAATATAAATATTAGTTTCTATCCTGGATAATATTTGTTGTGGATATATAAAAACATTAACAATTGGGTTGTTTAACATAAAATGTCTGTCTTTATAGTTTCTGAAATACATAAGGGATTTTGCAGGTCTCTGTTGTTTTATTCCGAATGTTTACATATTTAAAGTAAACTTTTACTAAACCTTACCTTTGTATTATAAACATTAGCTTCCCAATCAATTACCCACTTTTTAGTATACCTCCAAATAAACAGTTAAAGGACTCTCAGCACAACTAAATGCAAGTGCATCTACCGTTTCGAGACATTTAAAGTGTGTTGGGAAAGTAAAAAAGCTCGGTACATGGGTACCTCATGATCTCACTGAGCGGCAGCAAGACCCCATGTTTCAAAACATACCGTGCAAAAATTGAAAGAACTGGGCCACGAAATTCTTCCGCACCCACCGTATTCTCCCGACTTGTCTCCAACAGATTACCACCTGTTCAGGAATTCTAGACAACTTCGTCAAAGGAAAACTTTTTGAAAAGTGAGGATCAAGTGAAAAGGCGTTTTCAGATTTTGTTTTACTTCAAAGCTCAGAGTTTTTCAGTTCGGGGATAAAAAAGTTGGTGTCACGTTGGGAAAAATGTTGTAGAAAAAGAAGGTAAATACTTCGAATAAAATTATCTTGTTTTCATATCGTATTTTTAATAAAATCCTTTACCTTGAAAACGGACATTTCATTTTGACACAACCCAATAGTATAAGAATAGAATGAGATTAAAGGTCTGCTTCATACATGCATTTAATTAGCAGTATAAATGTTAAAGCAATTTGTTGTATGTGATATGATATAAAAAAAAAATTAAGAATCATTGACGAAATGATTCTTATATAATTGATATATATAAATTTGAGATCATGATTATATGACCTATATAAAGTGCAATATGGAAATATTTGTAAGTACAATTTAAATACAGTTAAAACTACTGTAAACTACTCTATCATTTTATTTTTGAATGGTTATATCAATCTATTTAAAGATCGTTTACTTAGGTTGTTAATAATGGTTCTATTTTTATACATCTTATAAGTAAATTCTGGATCCCGTATTCAATTTTGGCTTTTGAAGCATAATTATTTATATTAGCTTTTGGTCGAAAATATATTCTGAAGACTGTCTTTGGGGGCTCATCTAGTCTTAGGAAGTGGTTATCCAAACAAATAGGATAAAAATCTGGTACGAGGCGTGAAATCGACCGAATCTACTGAGACCACGACCCTTCGTTTTTTCTACGATCACTTAATTTTTCACTGATCATTACCTCTAGAAGCTTAAAAAAATTAATAAATATTTGTTTATCAATAGTAACTAATTTTACATTTATTTTCAACGGTTTATTGGACCTTTCAGCCTCCTGGTTTGCGTGGAACAGAACGTTTTTCAGCCTAGAATATTTATTTAAAAGTAAAAAAAATATATATAATCTTTATATATATTTTAAAGTTATTTTAATATATAATTTTTTTATTGTTTTGCCTAGAATTGCACTTTATAGAATGGATATCAAAAGTTCAAAAGGAGAGGACATCATCTGGCAGTGTAAATTAAAAAAAAAAAAAATCAGATAAAAACTGAGAACTCCTCAATTATATTCATAAGCTAATTACGTTTTATTAAAAAAAAAGAAGAAGTAAAAAATGACAAAGCCCTACTTATTAAAATCGGAGCTCCTCATGATAATTACTTTCTTAATAAGGTTTTTATAATTTTAATTTAAAATTGTTCAGATATTTATTTTTGTATAATTAAAAGATTTTTCACAACCTAAATAAAGAAAAAAAGTAGGGACTAACATTCAATTAGTGAGTCATATATGGGATGCCCTTATTTATTATTGGGATGTGTCACATGAAATGTCCGTTTTCAAGGTAAAGGATTTTTATTAAAAATACGATATGAAAACAAGATAATTTTATTCGAAGTATTTACCTTCTTTTTCTACACATTTTTCCCAACGTGACACCGACTTTTTTACCCCCGAACTGAAAAACTCTGAGCTTTAAAGTGAAACAAAATCTGAAAACGCATTTTTCACTTAATCATCATTTTCAAAAAGTTTTCCTTTGACGAAGTTATTTAAATTCCTGAACAGGTTGTAATCTGTTGGAGACAAGTCGGGAGAATATGGTGGGTGCGGAAGAACTTAGTAGCCCAGTTCTTTCAATTTTTGCACGGTATGTTTTGAAACATGGGGATCTTGCTGCCCCTCAGTGAGATCATGAGGTACCCATGTATCGAGCTTTTTTACTTTCCCAATACACTTTAAATGTCTGGAAACGGTAGATGCACTTGCATTTAGTTGTGCTGAGATTCCTTTAACTGTTTGGTAGGGGTTTCCTTCTACTGTATGTTCGAGGACATCGTTGTCTATCGCGGAAGGATGTCTTCCTCGGGGCAAGTTTTCCAAGTCGGTATCTCCAGCTGAAAACTTAGCAAACCAACGGGGAATGGTCCGTTCATTAACACTCCCTTCCCCAAACGCCTTGCAAATATTTCTAGCGGCCTCAGCTGCTGAATGGCCGAGTTAAAATTCGTAAACAAAAATATTACTCGAAAATCGCGTGTTTCCATGTTCATATTTGGAGGTATACTAAAAAGTGGGTAATTGATTGGGAAGCTAATGTTTATTATAAAAAGGTAGAAGATTAGTAACTGTTTACTTTAAATATGTAAACATTCGGAAGAAAACAACAGAGGCCTGAAAAATCCATTATGTATTTCAGAAACTATAATAACGGACATTTCATGAGAAACAACCCAATAATTAACAATAGTCAAAATTAGGTCTAAGTAAAATAAAATTAGTTTGCTTATTTTGTACTCAAAATGTTTGAAAAATATTTAAACTTTTATGCCTGTTAGAATTTGTCTATTAGAATAAATGTTATAAGTTTTAGTACATTCTTCTTCGATCATTTTTTGAAATAATTATTTATTTAATTTTCCATGCTTTTGTCTTAAAAAGTATAGATGGTTAATTTTAGACTAAAAATTAAAAAAAAGAAGATATAATTTATAAAGAAAAACTGCTTTTTATATATTTTGGTTGTTGTAGAGTCCTTAAGACTCCATAGTTTCTACTAGTGGTAAACATCTAATCAATATAATATTTAATATGATTATAATAATAAATGTATAAAGTTTTAAAATATATGAAAGTGATGTTTCTTATGATTTCACGGTATTTTCATAAACGATGGAATAATAAATGATTTGTAATTTGTTTTTGTTTTTTAACTAAAGGGTTATATTTTGAATGGAGTTGCAAAAAAATATTCTTGAATCTAAGTTTAACATTGGCTGACTACTAGTTCAAAGTACTAGTTCAACTACATAGTTCGAGACTTCTGTCAAGAACCTTAAAAGTTAGGACCAACAAAACTATTACTCTTCTCACGGTTCTATACGGGCGAAGGATAAACAGAGTTTCGAAAATAAAGTTCTTATGTAAAATTTTGGCCGTAAGAGGGATGAGGCTCTTAATTAATTAGAATACTACACAACGCGGAATTGTAGAGATTGTATCCCTCCACTAAAAATAAAGTAGTATCACTGTGGCTAAAATGTGCATGGAAAGTAGTTATTTAGGCTTAATAATAAACCAATTCCTAAAAAGGTAATATGCGATTAATTGGTCGGTGGAATTCCATGAGGTAGGCAGAAGCGTAGAAGGAGGATTTTGTGAAGTCAAGTAATAATTTAAAAAGGAAAAACTGTTTTTTATATATTTTTGTGATTGGAGGATCCTTCGAACTCTTTATTTTCTAATTGTAGGAAACTTCTAATCAACAAAATATTAATATAATTATAATAATGTTCTCGGAGGGCCCTGAACAGTAGCCGTCGTAGTCATCAGGTTCTCGTTGTGGCTGGATGGGTGATCGAAGGGGTTAGTGTGCGTTGCTATCTGCGGGCGTTGCAAAACCACCAAGTGACGAAAAATTGGAATAAAATAATTACGAGTTCGCGTCTCGGAACCAGGGGAATTTTAACTCTGACATAAATCCCCCTCCTCAACCCTAGCCTGAAAAAAAAACCTGTATAGCCTAAGAATAGGAGATAGAGGTGAATAAAAAGTTGGTATCAGAACCTTCTGATTTAGTGATCCTATTGTATTGCGATCGTAAAAATTTTCGAATTTTGAACCATAAATACACGTTTTAGGGTTTGCTGAGTCCAACATGTCCCAGCCTGTATGTGGAATGTCTAATTAAAAGAAAATTAAAAGTAAAAAAATTAAATATCATATTTTAGGAGTGTATATGCTTGAGATGTTAAAGCAACTTTTTGAAAAAAAAAATCAAAATCGGCCAACCAGAAGTGCATTTTGCACATTTTTTATTATCTTAAAAACGGCTAGCAAAATCGTTGATAAACTATGTCGATGTAACATTTATTGGACTTTAATGGCATGTTCGTTTCATTCCCATTTAAACAATTTGAAAGGGCTTAAATGACGATTTCTTAAATTTTCTTTCTTTAAAGTTTCTTAAATATTATAGATAGAAAAAATTAGCTATATCATCTTGTTCGAATTCATAAAGAACAGGTAAATATATAAGTTGAATTAATTCGATATCCAACTTAAAGATAAAAGGGCAAACTTTCTTTTCTTGGTAAATTTTTTTTTTTTTTACGACTATAAGATTAGTAATATAGACGTATAATATACCGTTGGAGAGTAAAAATTTACTCTTTGACAGTAAAAATTATAAATTAAAAAACTGAAACTATAAATTATAAAAAAAAAAAAAGTTTCAACTTCAAGGAAAAATCCATTTTTCCCATTTATTACCTACACGATTTTATAAATTTATCTTTAGTTTTTTTTTTTTTTTCCGTTTCAAATGCTAAAATTATAAATTTTATTCTTAAAATACTCCACAACCTAAATTAAGCCCAATAATAGTAGGTTTTCTTTAAAGGGTGAGGAAAATGATGAGAAACAAAAAAATACAATTTTGACGTTTCGGCCTAAATTTTCGGTCTTTGTCAGCGAAAAATTGGAATAAATAATTACGAGTTCGCGTCTCGGAACCAGGGGAATTTTAACTCTGACATAAATCCCCCCCCCCTCAACCCTAGCCTGAAAAAAAACCCTGTATAGCCTAAGAATAGGAGATAGAGGTGAATAAAAAGTTGGTATCAGAACCTTCTGATTTAGTGATCCTATTGTATTGCGATCGTAAAAATTTTCGAATTTTGAACCATAAATACACGTTTTAGGGTTTGCTGAGTCCAACATGTCCCAGCCTGTATGTGGAATGTCTAATTAAAAGAAAATTAAAAGTAAAAAAAATTAAATATCATATTTTAGGAGTGTATATGCTTGAGATGTTAAAGCAACTTTTTTAAAAAAAATCAAAATCGGCCAACCAGAAGTGCATTTTGCACATTTTTTTATTATCTTAAAAACGGCTAGCAAAATCGTTGATAAACTATGTCGATGTAACATTTATTGGACTTTAATGGCATGTTCGTTTCATTCCCATTTAAACAATTTGAAAGGGCTTAAATGACGATTTCTTAAATTTTCTTTCTTTAAAGTTTCTTAAATATTATAGATAGAAAAAATTAGCTATATCATCTTGTTCGAATTCATAAAGAACAGGTAAATATATAAGTTGAATTAATTCGATATCCAACTTAAAGATAAAAGGGCAAACTTTCTTTTCTTGGTAAATTTTTTTTTTTTTTTACGACTATAAGATTAGTAATATAGACGTATAATATACCGTTGGAGAGCTGAGGATTTTAAAAAAATGTTATTCTATACAAAAAGTTGTGAAAATTAACGTAAAGTAAAAAATAGGCCGTAAACTTATGAGATTATCTCCCTATATATAAAATGATAACGGGACTTTGGTTTCCGCTAATTTCATCTAAACCACTGGGGACAGATTTTGATATGGTTTACACCATCATTTAAGGCGTTGTTCCCCAACGTTTAGAATCCATTGCAATTTATCTTTTCTTTTAACGGGAAAAAAAAATTTCTGTGAACAAGTCATAAAAAAATTATTCATGAAATATAAGTAGTAAACGTAAAGCACAATATTTAAATATGTCATAAAAAGTTAATATGCCATAAAATAAGTCGAGTAATTTAATAGAAAGATGTTATAAGAGCATAAACATATGCACAAATGTAATTTTAATGTTGTGGATTACAGGGTTATAGTGATTAATGGTGATCTTACAGGTTATATACTTCATAGAGTTGTGACATGGTTAATGGTTAAGGTCCAGGTGCTTCATAGAAAATAAAATTATTTTCTATGTTATACTTTATTTCCTTTGTCAGCGGCATACAAGCATACGGCAAAAAAAAAAACTTCTACCATAACACCAACTAAAATTAATTAAATAATAATCAGTTTTAAAAATAAAAAAAAGGAAATAATATCAAATAATCTTCAAAGTAAAGTTAACAGAGGATGCTTACCGCTGGGTATATTAAATATATATGACGAAAAATTAAATAGAAATAGCCTTAAACTGCTCCTGGTTGCTTCCCTGCTAACTCGGTACTTCCATCCATCTATACGGTACGAGTCTTTCTACGGGAATGGGTTAAAATCGCGGAATCCCGGTATCTCCACGGTACTTATCCTAGGCGGCGACACTGTACGTTTCCATATATATATATATATATATATGCTCAAGTTTAAGACATCGGGCGGACGAAACCCGAGCGGGAAAACTAAAAACTTGTTACAGAGTTGTCAAGATTTCGGAAAAAAAAATATTATGTAACAAATTTGATGTAAGTTGCTAAAATAAAGGAAAAGTTGTTGTAAACTAATACTGTTAATAATTATATTTACTTTTAGATCATTTCACAAAAAATAGTAGTTCCACTGTAAACTTAATTGGACTCACATGTTAACTGAATTATCTTTAATAGATTAAACTTTATTTAGAAAAAGTTCTTATGAAATTTATAATTGTAATAAACAGAATAAAATAGGAATCCTTAAACATAAACAATCAAATGAACTAAACCTATTTTTCATTTTTTAACCAATTAATGTTTTTAATTTCTGCCGGTTATTGCGCCCTAGTTCGGCCTCCACTGATTCACACCAGTGACGCGGCTGCGAGCGAGGGTCTAGGATCTCTTGGATTCCGCTTTTTCCTCCACAAGTGGAGGGAAAGGCCCAGTCTGGGGTCCCTATAGCACTTGTATATTTTGTATATAGTTTTGTTTGTTTGAATGATGTTTGTTTACTTGCAAAGTTTTATTTAATAGGTTAATGTTGTGATTTGTTTTGTTTTTATATTTATTATTATTTAATGCTTATATATATATATATATATATATATATATATATATATATCATTTATTTGTATTTATCTCAGTTATAGGTTGTTGTTTTCTTATTTTGTATATATATTATATTTTATTTATTTGACTTTATCATTGTATAATGTACATATTGTGTGAATGGGATCTTATATCACTATTACTAATGTTCATGTAGAAACAAATTGTAATAAATCTCAATAAAAAAAAAAAAAATTCTGCCGGTGATTAAATGGAATAATGGATAATGGAGAATGATGGATGTTATATAATAAACATAATATTTTCTTGCCAAGTGCACTTTTGGTTACGTTTTCATCGTAATCCGAAAGTAATAAACCTTTAGTTGGTCAAACTGAAGTTTTTTAAACATTAACGACACCACATTTAAATTGCAAACAAGGGCGAGTAGCTAGTTGTATATAACAGTTTTATAATTTTATATTATTTAATCTAGAACATATGTAATAAACGAAGCTGAATATAATTCTTTAAAAATAATTTAATTCTAACTTAATTTAATAATTCCAAAATTGTTTTAAGGTATAACCAAGGTAAGTGGAAACCATTGCTCACACCAGATTATGTTTTTGATTTCATCTTTCACGGCATGGATCAAACATTATATCAATCGCATTTATTTTTAAATTCGCAAATTCATCCAAGGATTAACTCGTGGGTATTGAATTTGTCTTTCAAAAGAGCATTGATTATACAATGCTGAACAATGATAGAAAAAAAAAGGCACATGGATCAAGAGGTTTTCATCAAGTATAAGACGAGAGGGAACTAGGATACCTTCTACAAAAGAAATGGTATGAAAGGCTGAGTAGCACAATCCTACTCCAGAACTCTGGAGAAAAGAGCCCACTGGAGACTCCAATAAACCATCAAAGCCACCTTTCTTTGAGCCAAAGTAAAAACTTTCAGCCGAGGAACGGCCGCAAATATAAAAAGCGTCGAATTAATTTATGGCTCTCTCGACGATTGAACGAATTATAGTTTCCACTCTCTGGGAACATATAAAAAAAGCTATATAGAAAAATTATGATGGATATTGTAACACGGAAGGTTTTTTCCCTGAGTAAACATTTCCCCGAACTCATAGGAAACAGGAACCACTAGCTTCCATATCTATCAGGCGACGATCCGTGTCTAGTCGTGATTAATGGAGAATTTATTTTTCTCTTTATTTAATAGCTTTACTAGTTGTCAGATCACACAAATCTACAGATTTACGAGTCGTGAAAACTTAAATTCCCTAAACTGAAATAAGAGCAAGTTTTGTAGTATGCTCCTTGAAATCAATACTCAGCTTAGATAGCAAGAATAACTTTACGTATAAAAATGATACAATAATAATTTTGGACAAGTAATTATAGTCATATAATCTGCTAATAAATACTACATAATTTTATTATATCTCACATCTAAATAAGATTCATATTTACACTGTATTATGCATTAATAAAAGATTATTTCAAATATTCAAACTTGACTTCACAAGATTTAATTTTTTTTTTTTTAATTTTACGCTCTTTGACAGTAAAAATTATAAATTAAAAAACTGAAACTATAAATTATAAAAAAAAAAAAAAGTTTCAACTTCAAGGAAAAATCCATTTTTCCCATTTATTACCTACACGATTTTATAAATTTATCTTTAGTTGTTTTTTTTTTTCCGTTTCAAATGCTAAAATTATAAATTTTATTCTTAAAATACTCCACAACCTAAATTAAGCCCAATAATAGTAGGTTTTCTTTAAAGGGTGAGGAAAATGATGAGAAACAAAAAAATACAATTTTGACGTTTCGGCCTAAATTTTCGGTCTTTGTCAGCGAAAAATTGGAATAAATAATTACGAGTTCGCGTCTCGGAACCAGGGGAATTTTAACTCTGACATAAATCCCCCCCCCTCAACCCTAGCCTGAAAAAAAACCCTGTATAGCCTAAGAATAGGAGATAGAGGTGAATAAAAAGTTGGTATCAGAACCTTCTGATTTAGTGATCCTATTGTATTGCGATCGTAAAAATTTTCGAATTTTGAACCATAAATACACGTTTTAGGGTTTGCTGAGTCCAACATGTCCCAGCCTGTATGTGGAATGTCTAATTAAAAGAAAATTAAAAGTAAAAAAAATTAAATATCATATTTTAGGAGTGTATATGCTTGAGATGTTAAAGCAACTTTTTTAAAAAAAATCAAAATCGGCCAACCAGAAGTGCATTTTGCACATTTTTTTATTATCTTAAAAACGGCTAGCAAAATCGTTGATAAACTATGTCGATGTAACATTTATTGGACTTTAATGGCATGTTCGTTTCATTCCCATTTAAACAATTTGAAAGGGCTTAAATGACGATTTCTTAAATTTTCTTTCTTTAAAGTTTCTTAAATATTATAGATAGAAAAAATTAGCTATATCATCTTGTTCGAATTCATAAAGAACAGGTAAATATATAAGTTGAATTAATTCGATATCCAACTTAAAGATAAAAGGGCAAACTTTCTTTTCTTGGTAAATTTTTTTTTTTTTTTACGACTATAAGATTAGTAATATAGACGTATAATATACCGTTGGAGAGCTGAGGATTTTAAAAAAATGTTATTCTATACAAAAAGTTGTGAAAATTAACGTAAAGTAAAAAATAGGCCGTAAACTTATGAGATTATCTCCCTATATATAAAATGATAACGGGACTTTGGTTTCCGCTAATTTCATCTAAACCACTGGGGACAGATTTTGATATGGTTTACACCATCATTTAAGGCGTTGTTCCCCAACGTTTAGAATCCATTGCAATTTATCTTTTCTTTTAACGGGAAAAAAAAATTTCTGTGAACAAGTCATAAAAAAATTATTCATGAAATATAAGTAGTAAACGTAAAGCACAATATTTAAATATGTCATAAAAAGTTAATATGCCATAAAATAAGTCGAGTAATTTAATAGAAAGATGTTATAAGAGCATAAACATATGCACAAATGTAATTTTAATGTTGTGGATTACAGGGTTATAGTGATTAATGGTGATCTTACAGGTTATATACTTCATAGAGTTGTGACATGGTTAATGGTTAAGGTCCAGGTGCTTCATAGAAAATAAAATTATTTTCTATGTTATACTTTATTTCCTTTGTCAGCGGCATACAAGCATACGGCAAAAAAAAAAACTTCTACCATAACACCAACTAAAATTAATTAAATAATAATCAGTTTTAAAAATAAAAAAAAGGAAATAATATCAAATAATCTTCAAAGTAAAGTTAACAGAGGATGCTTACCGCTGGGTATATTAAATATATATGACGAAAAATTAAATAGAAATAGCCTTAAACTGCTCCTGGTTGCTTCCCTGCTAACTCGGTACTTCCATCCATCTATACGGTACGAGTCTTTCTACGGGAATGGGTTAAAATCGCGGAATCCCGGTATCTCCACGGTACTTATCCTAGGCGGCGACACTGTACGTTTCCATATATATATATATATATATATGCTCAAGTTTAAGACATCGGGCGGACGAAACCCGAGCGGGAAAACTAAAAACTTGTTACAGAGTTGTCAAGATTTCGGAAAAAAAAAATATTATGTAACAAATTTGATGTAAGTTGCTAAAATAAAGGAAAAGTTGTTGTAAACTAATACTGTTAATAATTATATTTACTTTTAGATCATTTCACAAAAAATAGTAGTTCCACTGTAAACTTAATTGGACTCACATGTTAACTGAATTATCTTTAATAGATTAAACTTTATTTAGAAAAAGTTCTTATGAAATTTATAATTGTAATAAACAGAATAAAATAGGAATCCTTAAACATAAACAATCAAATGAACTAAACCTATTTTTCATTTTTTAACCAATTAATGTTTTTAATTTCTGCCGGTTATTGCGCCCTAGTTCGGCCTCCACTGATTCACACCAGTGACGCGGCTGCGAGCGAGGGTCTAGGATCTCTTGGATTCCGCTTTTTCCTCCACAAGTGGAGGGAAAGGCCCAGTCTGGGGTCCCTATAGCACTTGTATATTTTGTATATAGTTTTGTTTGTTTGAATGATGTTTGTTTACTTGCAAAGTTTTATTTAATAGGTTAATGTTGTGATTTGTTTTGTTTTTATATTTATTATTATTTAATGCTATATATATATATATATATATATATATATATATATATATCATTTATTTGTATTTATCTCAGTTATAGGTTGTTGTTTTCTTATTTTGTATATATATTATATTTTATTTATTTGACTTTATCATTGTATAATGTACATATTGTGTGAATGGGATCTTATATCACTATTACTAATGTTCATGTAGAAACAAATTGTAATAAATCTCAATAAAAAAAAAAAAAATTCTGCCGGTGATTAAATGGAATAATGGATAATGGAGAATGATGGATGTTATATAATAAACATAATATTTTCTTGCCAAGTGCACTTTTGGTTACGTTTTCATCGTAATCCGAAAGTAATAAACCTTTAGTTGGTCAAACTGAAGTTTTTTAAACATTAACGACACCACATTTAAATTGCAAACAAGGGCGAGTAGCTAGTTGTATATAACAGTTTTATAATTTTATATTATTTAATCTAGAACATATGTAATAAACGAAGCTGAATATAATTCTTTAAAAATAATTTAATTCTAACTTAATTTAATAATTCCAAAATTGTTTTAAGGTATAACCAAGGTAAGTGGAAACCATTGCTCACACCAGATTATGTTTTTGATTTCATCTTTCACGGCATGGATCAAACATTATATCAATCGCATTTATTTTTAAATTCGCAAATTCATCCAAGGATTAACTCGTGGGTATTGAATTTGTCTTTCAAAAGAGCATTGATTATACAATGCTGAACAATGATAGAAAAAAAAAGGCACATGGATCAAGAGGTTTTCATCAAGTATAAGACGAGAGGGAACTAGGATACCTTCTACAAAAGAAATGGTATGAAAGGCTGAGTAGCACAATCCTACTCCAGAACTCTGGAGAAAAGAGCCCACTGGAGACTCCAATAAACCATCAAAGCCACCTTTCTTTGAGCCAAAGTAAAAACTTTCAGCCGAGGAACGGCCGCAAATATAAAAAGCGTCGAATTAATTTATGGCTCTCTCGACGATTGAACGAATTATAGTTTCCACTCTCTGGGAACATATAAAAAAAGCTATATAGAAAAATTATGATGGATATTGTAACACGGAAGGTTTTTTCCCTGAGTAAACATTTCCCCGAACTCATAGGAAACAGGAACCACTAGCTTCCATATCTATCAGGCGACGATCCGTGTCTAGTCGTGATTAATGGAGAATTTATTTTTCTCTTTATTTAATAGCTTTACTAGTTGTCAGATCACACAAATCTACAGATTTACGAGTCGTGAAAACTTAAATTCCCTAAACTGAAATAAGAGCAAGTTTTGTAGTATGCTCCTTGAAATCAATACTCAGCTTAGATAGCAAGAATAACTTTACGTATAAAAATGACACAATGATAATTTCGGACAAGTAATTATAGTCATATAATCTGCTAATAAATACTAGATAATTCTATTATATCTCACATCTAAATAAGATTCATATTTATACTGTATTATGCATTAATAAAAGATTATTTCAAATATTCAAACTTGTCTATTCATTACTTAACTTCACAAGATTTAATTTTTTTTTTTTTTTTTTAATTTTATGCTCTTTGATAGTACAAATCATAAATTAAAAAACTGAAACTATAAATTATAAAAAAAAAAAAAAAGTTTCAACTTCAAGGAAAAATCCATTTTTCCCATTTATTACCTACACGATTTTATAAATTTATCTTTAGTTTTTTTTTTTCCGTTTCAAATGCAAAAATTATAAATTTTATTCTTAAAATACTCCACAACCTAAATTAAGTCCAATAATAGTAGGTTTTCGTTAAAGGGTGAGGAAATGATGAGAAACAAAACAATACAATTTTGACGTTTCGGCCTAAATTTTGGGTATTTGTCAGCGAGTACAGAAAAAAAAAAAAAAAAAAAAAAATATATATATATATATATATATATATATATATAATATCACATACTAACTGTATTAACTACAGAGCTGTATAATACAGCCCCAGAACAATAATATTTGCAATAGATAGTTTTTTTTTTTTTAAGGAAAGATTTTGAGGTGGAAGTGAAAGAGTTTCTAAACAACACTAAATAGATTATACTTTAGGAGGGTCACCTGCAATAGTTTTTAGCATAACAGCCTTCTACGCCCAAGGTCAGGGGTTCAAACCCAAAGGATTTTTCAATGGGTGTGAAAAATGCTTAGTTATGCCGTTCTTCGGAGGGGACATAAAAATAATGAATAAATATAATAATCAGGCCATTCTGACCACCAGGAGAATAATTTTACTGAAAAAATTAAGAACCAATTTATAGGAAATTTTATGAAATATAGTAATCTTTTTAATTTTTATATGAAATATAAATGTCTTAGTACCCAACCATGTGGATCTCTTAAAGAACTATTGGGTTGTGTCACATGAAATGTCCGTTTTCAAGGTAAAGGATTTTTATTAAAAATACGATATGAAAACAAGATAATTTTATTCGAAGTATATAATACTATCTATTTCTACACATCTTTCCCAACGTGATACCAACTTTTTTATCCCCGAACTGAAAAACTCTGAGCTTTGGAGTGAAACAAAATCAGAAAACACACTTTTCACTTGATCATCATTTTCAAAAAGTTTTCCTTTGACGAAATGGTCTAAATTTCCGAACAGGTGGTAATCTGTTGCAGACAAGTCGGGAAAATATAGTGAGTGCGGAAGAACTTCGTAGCCCAGTTCTTTCAATTTTTGCACGGTACGTTTTGAAACATGAGGTCTTGCATGCCGCTCAGCGAGATCATGAGGTACCCATGTATCGAGCATTTTTACTTTCCCAATACACTTTAAATGTCTGGGAACGGTAGATGCACTTGCATTTAGTTGTGCAGAGAGTCCTTTAACTGTTTGGTAGGGGTTTCCTTCTACTGTATGTTTGAGGACATCGTTGTCTATTACAACGGAGGTCTTCCTCGGGGCAAGTTTTCCAAGTCGGTACCCCAGCTGAAAACTTAGCAAACCAACGGCGAATGGTCCGTTCATTAACACTCCCTTCCCCAAACGCCTTGCAATTATTTCTGGCGGCCTCAGCTGCTGAATGGCCGAGTTTAAACTCGTACATAAATATTATTCGAAAATCGCGTGTTTCCATGTTCATATTTGGAGGTATACTAAAAAGTGGGTAATTGATTGGGAAGCTAATATTTATAATACAAAGGTAGAGGATTGTTAACTGTTTACTTTAAATATGTAAACATTCGGAAGAAAACAACAGAGACCTGCAAAATCCTTTATGTATTTCAGAAACTATAAAAACGGACATTTCATGTGAAACAACCCAATACATGCATGTTTGCTTGCGTTGATTGTATGGTAATGCAAACCTTGTGCTTTTGAACAGCACAAGAGTTGAACTTTTCTGTTAAGTAAAGTAAAGGAGTCTCCTTTGGTGCAATGGCTAAGATAACAGTATTCTATGTCCATTGTCACGGTTTCAAATCTATATGATTTTTATATTACACTAGGATTTTTGACTGGATTTGAAATTCTTGGTTATGATTTCCTCAGGAGGGGACGTAGAATGGTGGACTTGAGCCTGTTCGATGTTAGGATTAAAGATCCCTATTCTAATTAAACCAATAGGATAGGCAAACAATTTAGGACTCCCACTGTTGCATCGTCCGATTAGCCACAGTAGCATAGGGTGACTCCTTTACTTTATTCAACAGAAAATTTTAATTCTTGTGCTGTTTAAATAAAAAAAAAAAAACATATTATATTTTAGGTTTCCATCATATTCTCGGTAGAGTGAGCGTAAAAATTAATTGCTGAGATAAGAAAAATCAATTTAAACCTGCTCATGACTTATTCTAAGCAGCGCACTTGACTCTGCGTTGCTAAGTAGATGAGGCTGTGATGGCCCAGTGAGTTGTGGTAACATGTCTCCTGGCTGCTCTATGTCAGAGAGCACCGTTTCAAATCAAGCTGACTTTTCTAGCTTTGAAATTTTACTGAATGAATCTCGACCTTTTCATTCTTGTTAGAATAGATTTGTTGCCTACAGGGCAACTTGTATTGATTTGCCATTACTGAATAAAAAAGGAAGTAATCGCTTTTCCTTCTTCCCAAAAAATGAAATAAAGATTAGAGTATTATTGTTCATGCGGTGGTAAAGGTTTTGAAGGGTGGGTACAGGATCGAGGAAAGCACTAGGCTTCTCGCGTACCACCAGAACTGTACACCATCTGTCACTATACCCAATCTCCTTGGAGAAGCTTTGAAGATATAACAATATAGGAATTTTTTATATATCAAAGCTAATTAGAGTGCACAGCATAAGACATAACAAAAATGCCTAACCCCGCAAATAATTCTCGTATCGGACAAACAAACTTTGTATCTTCCAGGGTTTGAAATTTATTTCTTGGCGGTTCCTAGGAATAAATCTCGAACAACTCACTCCGGCGAGAATTAGAGTGGTAAGGGATGAAGTATGCCATTATTGGTATGAAATTACGTAGAACCCAAAGAAAAAAAAAAGGCTGCAAAGTTAATCTCTTACATTACTAAGAGTAGGAGGATTTTTAATTACTTTTTTATCTTTTCAGATGAATTTTTTGGATTAGGTAGTTGAAATCCATCTTTTTGAAAAAAGAGGTATATATTTAGGTCGTTTAGTAAGAAGCTTTCAGGATTTTTCGAAGGATTTATACTTAATGCAGAGGAATTCGATGGTTTAGTGGACCCCAATAGCCCCAATAGGCTCAAATGAGCCTGACATTGGTTATATAAATAAGTTTTTTTATATACCTAATAGAGAGCTCTGAGCGTTTTTCTTCTTCTCTGGCGCTACAGACTCATTGGTGATGCAAGGCCTCTCAGAACTCCAACCGCCAGTCTTATAGGCTGCAACTGCCCTCCAGTTACTTACTCCCAGAACGGATTTTTCATCCTCCGTAACTTCATCGGCCCACCGCAATCTTGGCCTACCGATTCTCCTCTTACAGTAGTACCTTTCCTCTAGAAATCTGGGAACTCATTCGAGTATGACGTAATAATCGGTTTTTACAAGTAGTTTCAGTCCAATACGAGGATTTAATGTTTGTTAAGATGGGGTCCCAGGTACCGGAACTATTCAACAAGAGTGAATAATTATAAACCACTCTTACTAACAACCTCTTTGATATTCTCTTCCCGATTTATCCTCCAGTTCCGGGAAGCTCTAGAAAGCCTACCCAGATACCCGAGGAGACATGCTGTTAATTAGACGATTACAATAACAAGGAGGCGCATCCCAACTTTTAATCCCCATCCCGCAGTATGCAGGCAATGAGATGTGAAAGGTAGGAGAAGTAGAGGAGTTAGTCACGTAGTGCCCTACAGCCTCCTATATCCGGGCCGCATAGATTCCCTTCCTGATGAATATGCAAAGAGCCACAGCCATTAGGATCGGCTAATTTTCAGTCGCTCTTCTACTGGTTTTAGCTCCCATTGCCTTATATAGTTATCCCTGCTTTATCTATATCCACTGCCTTCTAGGTACGTTATATACCTATCGTTATACTCGGTGAGTAATTCGAATAAGATCGGTAATATTTAACAACTTGCTATAAAAGAAGTTTTGAAAATAAAAATTGAAAATTGAACTTATAAATTTCAGCCAGTTTTGTCAAGAAAATGGCGTTGTATAGACAAGTTGCAAGATTTCAACTTTATTAACAACGCTTTATTTAACACATTACAATTTAACCATGATATCTAAAAACATGAAAGCGGGAGCTTCCGGCTTATTTAAAATACTTTGATTTGAGTATAAAATAATTAGTAACTTATCATTGGTATGAGAGGGGTGTAGTGTATATACCTCTATGTAATATATATTTGTTGGAGAGGAATATATTAGAGGAGTTTGTAGAGTGCGGTATGTTTTTGGCTTGGGTTCGTAGCCTGGACAGATAGTGTTCAATATTTTCGTCTGATTCCTGATCCATTTGTCGAAACATATAACGATCATAAGTGTAATTAACCTTTGGGATAAAATATCTATCCAAAGCAGAAACAGCCTTTGAGAAAAGAAGGTTATTTTTCTCATCTCCCTCTTGCTCTTGCGAATCAGGTAGGGAAAAAAAAAATATACTGCAGCTCAAAACCTCTCGTTGCTAAGAATAAAGTTTTCTTACGCCTATAACAAGTTATATTTTTGGCTTGCAGATATAATTCAAAACCCCTATTCCAACGTTTTCAATCTTGTGAAATATTAAAAGTTGGTAGTGGTAGGTTTTCCATCCCATACTCGTTGCCAATGTAAGATTTCAACTTTATTTAACACATTACAATCTAACCATGATATCTAAAAACATACCAGGGGGTCACCCATAGCGTAGTTGCTAGCATAACCGCTTTATATGCCAAAGGTCGCGGGTTCAAACCTGCGCGTGGCCCTAGGATTTGTTAATGGGAGTAAAAAATCCTTAGTTACGCCGTCCTTCGGAGGGGACGTTAAAAGGTGGTCCCGAGCCTGTGCGATGTCAGGTACTCGTTAAAGATCCCTATCCTAATAAAACCTGGATAGGCAAAATTTAGTACTATGACTCCCACTGTAGCATCGTCCGATTAGCCATAGTAGCATAAAGTGACGTTAAGCGAATAAACAAAAAAACAAAAAACATACCACACTCTATAACCTCCTCCAATATATTCCTCTCCAACAAATATATATTACAAAGAGGTATATACACTACTCAAGTAAATCATTAAGAGATGGTTTTCCAGGTTCCAGGTTCGAACCATGACGAAGGCAGCATAACTATTTATTCTCTTTTTAAATGTGGGACGACCCTAAGGTAAAAAAAAAAAAAAAAAAAGCTGAGGCACACCCAGCCTCTATAAATTGATTATTATTAAATGGAAAATAGATTTTCTTGTGATAAAAAAAATAGAATTTCAATTAAAATCTTTTAAGATACCTGGTTCGAGACCCTGCCTTGGCAGAATAATTGTTATTCTGCTATTTCAGCTGCGTTGCGACTTTACTATTTCTATATTACTATTCTATTCTGCTAAATAAAAACAAAAAATATAGATTCTGCTATATCTACTGCTCTTTTCTCCAACAGTAGGTCATCAAATTATTTGATATTATATTATATAACCCATTCTGTTTCAATGATAAGAATTGGAAATGGTTAATTATTTGTAATTTAAAAGATTGACAGTATTTTAGAAAGAGAAATATTGAAAATACGGTATTGTCACAATATTTAAATCTAAATAAAACCTATATAAAATTAAAGCTCATTAAATCTTACATCGATATAGCGAGTTTAGTTAAAATCGTTTGACCAATTTTTGATAAAATCGTAAAAAGGTGCAAATGCATAAAGTGACTCTTCATTTTAGTCAATTTCGTTCAAAGATGTATATACGCTTCTAAAATATGAAATTATAGTTTTATACAGCGTTTTCTTCTTTTTCTCTTTTTCTTTTTCGAGCTAGACTAACCGTACATACAGAAAGTTTTGCGGGTCTGTGTCATTTGGACTCAGGTTTCCCCAAAACTTAAATTTCCATTGGAAAGTAGAAATTGAAAATCCCTAATAGAAGAAACCATTCCAGGTGCCGGTCACGAAATCTATGGAGAAATACATTCACCTACAATACGCCTTGATAATGACCAACACTGGGGCTCGAAACGTTTGCAGAAAATAAATGGTTGAAACTACTAAATTGTTTCATTCACTGACTACCACCCGGAATAATTCCTTCTTGTAATTCTCAACGGTCAACTAATTATATCCACTATGGTAGAAATTGAAAATGTTTACGATCAGAATAGTTTCCCTTAGTTTTTATTTCATGTAAAGGTTATTGAAGGTAATAATTTTTTTTTTTTTTTTTTCACTTAATATTTTATTTACACCTGTAAACAAAATTACAATAAGCAAATGTGCTAAAATCTAAGTAAACATGGCGTGGGCAGGCATGAGGGAGACAGCACCCAGTGGTGCATCCTCCTGACATTAAGCAGAACTATATTTTCAGGTCAGGAGGTCCCTCATCCAACTCCTTTTCAGCCTACGCCGAGTTATGGATGGTATGTCGGTTGTAGCCATGTTTTGCACAAGTTTGTTTATGTGTCCATTTAGTTTGTCGTGAAATCGTTTGTAAGTCGATCGAATGTGGTTTGTTATAGTAGGAATACGTAAGTCAGTATGAAGGGTGTCGTTTGAAACATATGGTGGTGAGTTCGTTGCCAGTCTTAAAAATTGCGATTGAAATGTTTGTATTTTTCGTATGTGTGTCTTTTTAGCAGGTCCGTATATTTGGCAAGCATAAGTCCATATTGGTTTTAATAAATAAGTGTATACGTTAAGTTTCTGTCTGATTGGTAATTTAGAATGTCTATGAAGTATCGAATACAATAGTCTCAGTCGAAAATTTAGAGTTTTACGTTTAGTCTTAACGTGTGGGCCCCATGTCAACCTTTTGTCAAAAATAAGTCCTAAGTACGTTACTGTGTTTGATTGTGGTATCTGGTGATTGTCTACGTAAACTGGAGGGCAGGTTCCATGTCTAAGTGTAAATGTAACATGTAGTGATTTGTCGTGGTTAATCTTTAATTTCCATTTCCTACACCAGTTTTGTACATTGTCTAAGTGATGTTGTAAAGTCATACTGGCCTGTGTAGGGTCTGCGTTTTTAGTAATAATTGCAGTATCGTCGGCATATGTCGCAGTTAGGATGTTTTCGTTTGTCGGTAAGTCATATGTGTATAGTAAGTACAGAAGTGGGGCCAGGATAGAACCTTGGGGAACTCCTGCAGAGACTGGCTTGACTGATGAGGTCTCGGAACCCTGTCGGACAGAAAAGAAGCGGTCATAGAGGAAAGATTGTAAAACTAGATAATAAGTGCTTGGAAGTATGGGTTTTAGTTTAAAAAGAAGACCATGGTGCCACACCCTATCAAAAGCATGAGTAACATCCAAAAATGCCCCAGAAGCATATTGTTTTAGTTCAAGTGCTGTGGAAATAAAGTCCGTTAATCTGTGTAGCTGTTGTGTTGTGGAGTGAAAAGAGCGAAATCCGAATTGATGGTCTGGTAATATGTTGTGGTCAGTCAGTATGTTAATAATGCGTCCGTACAATAATTTTTCAAATATTTTTGAGCATACTGGAAGAAGGCTAATTGGTCTGTAGGAATCAGGTCTGTGTTTGTCTTTGTTAGGTTTATGAATCATTGAAATCGTAGAATATTTCCATTGAATGGGGAATTTGGTCGTCCTGAGTATAGCATTGTATAATGTAGTAAGAAATACTAAAGCTTTTCTGGGGATTTTTTAAAGCACCTCAGCAGTGATAAGGTCGTAACCAGGAGTCTTTCTTTTCGGCATTTTCATAATCTGTCTAGATACCTCGGAAGGAGTAAAGGATTTTGGTGGAAGAGACATGGGAAGAGGAGAGTCCAAGAATTTCTGTACATAATTTTCGTATTGTATGTCTGTTAGGTCTGTGTGAGGTTGAAAAACACTTGAAAGATAGTCAACGAATATTTCAGATTTGTCTTTATCCGACACGGCCCAAGAACCATCATCGTTTCTCAATGGGGCAGAAACTTCACGTTGTTTCAGAATTCGTTTGGTATGTCGCCAAAGGCTGTTGTCGTCGGTTGTCAGGTTTTCCAGATATTTGTCAAAGTTAGTTTGTTTAAATTTTCGTATTTCTGTTTTAAGTTCATTGTTAAGTTTGTTGAAGATTCGTCTGTCTGAAGGAAGTCTGTTAGTTTGCCATTGTTTGCGTGATCGTCTCTTGGCTCGGATTAGGTCCCTGATATATTGAGGGTAGGATGGCGAAGTTATTCCTGGTCTTCTCCTTATTTGTTTTGAGGACCATGCAGCTTCTTGAACGGTTGAAATGAAGAGTTCAACTGCATCTTCTAAGTCTTTTTCAGTTTTTAGTGCTTTAGGGACAGTGAGCTGGGCATGAATATGCTTATTAAATAGATCCCAATCCACGAGTCCGTTGGTAAGCGACTGTCTTCTTTCCGCAAAGAATTTCTCCACCCCCAACATCAGGTTCACCGGTAAATGATCTGAGCCAAGGTCTGTTTCAGTTGTAACTGTAATCGGTAGAGTCGTTAAATCTTTGGCTACAAATATGTCAAGTACGTCAGGTTTTTTGTGACAAGAATTTGGTAAGTAAGTCGGTTTGTCAGGAGAAAATACGTTCAATGATAAGTGGTCAATAGCAGATTTGAGTTTTCTGCCCCTTGGCGTGCACAAACGGGAACCCCAAGTTTTGTGCTTTGCATTAAAGTCATCCCCTGCCAGGAACGTTCTACCAAACGAGTTAAATAAATCAATAAACATTTGATCGGTAATGATATATTTAGGGGGACAGTATATAGAAGCTAGTGTTATGTTTTTGTATTTAGTCTGTAACTGTATTCCTGTTATTTGTATCTGAGCCGTTGAGTCTACGTGTATAGGGTAATGTTTTAGTGTCGATTTTATTAATATGGCTGTCCCTCCGTGTGCAGTATTGTCGGGATGGTCTGTTCTGTAAAAATTATAGTTAGGTATAGAAAGTTTGTTGCGTGATGTGAGATGAGTTTCTGTCAAAAGTACAATGTCGATACGTTTTTGATGAAGATAAATTTCCAATTCAGTCTTATGGCGAAGTAGTCCGTTAGTATTCCAAAGGAGGATTGACAGGGAGCCAACAGTTAGAGTACTAATGTCCATAATTTGCTGCTAATGCTTGTGTTAAGTGCGATAATTGGCTAATTAGGCTGTAAAGGGGCTGAATGAGGGCATTTAAATTATTTAGTACGTTTGATTGTAAATGAGGCTCAGAGCCAGCTGGTGGTATCAGCTGACTACTGTCTTCCCTCATACCTGATCTTAGACGCGGCTGAGGCTGAGCTTCCACGTTGGGCCGAGGGCAGTTTGGGCGCTCCATTCTTGGGTTTACACCGACAGTCTCGAGAGGCTGATGTTGAAGACCTTCGGCAGGGCTGGAAAATGTCCTGGATCCAGAGGAGGTGGGACAGCTACCGGTGTAGGGCGGTAACTCTGGGTTCTCTGAGCTCGCAGGTTCTTGAGGGCCTGGCATCCTCTGTAATTAGCGGGGTGTGCCCCTCCGCAATTAGCGCATTTGGCCGGCGCATCCCTAGTTTTTATGCATGCAGCGCTTTCATGGGCCTCTCCGCATCGTACGCAGCGTGGTTGGTGATTACAGTACGATTTTGTATGGGCAAATCCCTGGCATCTGAAGCACTGAGGTATTTCCGTCTTTTTTCGAATTTCTTCTACTTTTATCCTTGTATAATAAATGTAGTTTAATTCAAATACTTTCTCATTGAATGTATTTTTAGAAATATCGACAAAGAACATTTGAAGAGGTAGTTTGGTTCTGGCTGAGATAGCATTCGTAATGTTCACAGCTTCATAGCCATTAGCTTTTAGTTCTTCACTTATTATTGATGTTGGTGTTGATGGATGAAGTCCTTTAATAACTACTCTTGGGTTTTTGTCTTCCGACAGTTGATACGTGTGGTAGTCGGCATTTACTTTTTTTAAGCAGCGAACAGCTGTTCTGTAGGAGTCTGGGGTAGCTGGGTATACAATTAAATTTCTGGCTGTTGATTTGATACTTAAGTAACTAGAGCCTATTTCTTTTTTTAAAAACGCAATCAATGCTTCTATATTCTGTATTCAATTTAGGAATATTGGTGGTGGCTTAACTTTGTTATTTTCTATTGAGTTTGATTGTTTCTCGGATTCTGCTGCGGTCATATTTAAAAGAGGGTCAAATCTGTTGCTAGTTTCTATTGTATTTGATTTTTTTATGTATAGCCTAGGATCTGCTGACGATGATGGTCTTTTTCGTCCTGTAATCACCTCCCACTCGTTATTTTCTTCTGACATAGTTGAAGAGCCTGCCTCTTGTAGGTCCATATTGGTCACATTTTCAGACGCCATTGCTCTCTTTTCGTCTAATTACTCACCGGATCGCACGAAAAACAATGTTTTGAAACAATATTTACACAAACACACAGTGTTTTTAAAGTTTTAAACTTATTTAATTAGATAAATTAATGGTTAAAAAAACTAACCTTGCACACTTCACATGTTTTCCACTTTGTTTTTAGTTACACACTAATAATTACTTTAACTTACTATAACATCTTAAACTAGACTAATAACTTGTCCTTTTGCGCTAATAATCACTCTTAAATATAGTTTATAAAAATGAATAAATCACATTTCCAATAGAGACAATGAGAGCACATGCTTATCACTACACGGTCACCATGGCGATCCCAAGGTAATAATTTAATTTACTGTATTTTTATAGAGTCTTTTATTCGGATATGAAACAATTTTTAAATAAAGGAAAAAAAATATGAAAATCCTCGGAGCGGTGATCGAGTAGGACTCTCCTAAGAATATTTTAACTGAAGAATTTCAGGCGAGTTATGAGAAGTTTTAAGAATCCTGACAGAATGCATTAGATCAAGTTCCTGCCCGGTCTGAGAAAATGCCTCAAGGGTTTTCTGCAAGATGATAAAACAATAAGGGCAAGTTAGCCTGTCAGATCCACTCCACCACTTTTAACCCCCTCAATTTGAAGGAATCTCAAAAGTATAACTTACGAAGGGCTGCGTTCTCATAAAATATTTAATGAAAAGATGTGATTTATCCGGGATAGGTATAATTAATTACGAATTACAATTTTATCATGCAATAAGGTAGAAACAGCGTTATCCCACAGATAGGAGTCGTCTGGATCCAGCTTCAAATCCGGTTTGGTAGGACAATTACTTATTATGTTATGTCAATCGTGGTGACTCTGAGGTAGGAAGACCTACCTAAAACTGATTCAGCTCATCTAAAGTGAATAACCAAACTTTGGAGTAAAATCTTGTGAAAAGGCGTATTCTAGGTCACAATACCTCTTGGTACAGTCATTGCCTAGAAAGAGTACAAAATACTTCTTTACCCTTTTGGAAACTAGGAAAAATTACTTATTCCAACTGTACGTTACTTTACAAAAAATAAGAGTTGTGATAAACATTTTGGTCAATGCTACACATTCAACATCTGGATCGTCTGTTAACGGACAATCTGACCCTCACTCTACTCCAACTTCCACGAGATTGAAAGTGATAACAATAATGATTAAAAAAATTCATGGTCAAAAGATACATTGTTGTTTAATTTATTTTTTTGTTTTTCATTGACGCGACAGACCGTGCAGGCCCTGGGCCTCGCCGTGTGATCTGGAAGATTAATCTCGCGTTTCACGATGCAATTCGTAGTGTAGGGTCATCACTCCCTACGCCTAATTTTGTGAGTGGCCACTATTTGGCTGACGGGTCTCACATACCCAGAGTAGAGGCTGTGAGTGAATCTCAATTTAATTCCATCCTTATAAAAGCCCCGCCGGGACTGGGATTCGAACTCGCAACCTGTAGAATGAGAGATTAGCGGGCTAGCCACTCAACCGTTGTTTAAATTATGCTACATAAATTACGAAAATAGCCTCTGGGTTTCTTAATTATTTTTATTTTTGATTCATAAAGTCCTAACGTTGAGTAGTTTCTCAACAAGGTAATAATATTTAATTTATATTTTTTTAAATTTATTAGCAAATACGATTGTCAATTTCTACTATTAAAAAGAATTATACCTATAAATTAATAAATGTGAATAATAATAGAATGGAAAAAATTTTTTTTTTGAAGGATTGTAAATTGTAATATACATACAATGTCTATTTTTGTAGAGATTAGTGAAAGAAGAGGTCTCTATTACCTTTCAAATTAAAGTTAATTAAATTACGATAAATATCGGGTTGTGTCACATGAAATGTCCGTTTTCAAGGTAAAGGATTTTTATTAAAAATACGATATGAAAAACTAGATAATTTTATTCGAAGTATTTACCTTCTTTTTCTACACATTTTTCCCAACGTGACACCAACTTTTTTATCCCCGAACTGAAAAACTCTGAGCTATGAAGTGAAAAAAAAATCTGAAAACGCACTATTCACTTGATCATCATTTTCAAAAAGTTTTCCTTTGACAAATTTGTCTAAATTTCTGAACAGGTGGTAATCTGTTGGAAGCAAGTCGGGAGAATATGGTGGGTGCGGAAGAACTTCGTAGCCCATTTATTTCAATTTTTGCACGGTATGTTTTGAAACATATGTTGCTGCCGCTCAGTGAGATCATGAGGTACACATGTATCGAGCTTTTTTACTTTCCCAATACACTTTAAATATCTAGAGACGGTAGATGCACTTCCATTTAGCTGTGCTGTGAGTCCTATTACTGTTTGGTAGAGGTTTCCTTCTACTGTATGTTTGAGGACATCGTTGTCTATTACGGACGGAGGTCTTCCTCGGGGCAAGTTTTTACCAAGTCGGTATCTCCAGCTGAAAACTTAGCAAACCATCGGCGAATGGTCCGTTCATTAACACTCCCTTCCCCAAACGCCTTGCAAATATTTCTAGCGGCCTCAGCTGCTGAATGGCCGAGTTTCAACTCGTACAAAAATATTACTAGAAAAATCGCTTGTTTCCATGTTCATATTTGGAGCTATACTAAAAAGTGGGTAATTGATTGGGAAGTAATGTTGATAATACAAAGGTAGAAGATTAGTAACTGGTTACTTAAAATATGTAAACATTCGGAAGAAAACAACAAAGACCTGCAAATTCCTTTATGTATTTCAGAAAATATAAAAACGGACATTTCATGTGAAACAAACCAATAAATTTTTTTGAAGTATTACAATATATACTAAATACTTGCTTATATTGCACTCATATTCTGATATGATAATACGTTTTGGTTACGTTTATACTTATGATTAAAACTCTAACTCCGATTCTAAAGGTATTGTTCTTAGGTGCTTTTTTCCCTTATTGGATATATCATTACCTATTTCGAGAAAAAAGATAATAGATGATCGCGAGTGCCCTGATATCTTTTTTTCTCCCAATCACTCTATCTCTTCCATTTTCTCTCCCATTATTGGATTTGGATTGATCATATTTAGACTGACATTTCACGTTTAAAGTATATATTCTAGAAGCAATCTTAGGAAGCGTCATAAATAAAAAAGTTACCTTAAACCGAGATTATATTGATGATATTTATTGGTGATCTTTATTATGGAATAAATATACAAACCTTAGGTATGAAGGTTGAGAAGGAAGGGTTGAGGTCATCGGAAATTCCAGAGAGCGAGAGGTTAAGGTACGGCATCCCATGAAACCGCCAGCTATGGATAATTTCCAATATTCCACCTTTATCAAACCATTCTCGGGATAAAATTATTTTATTTAAATATAATAAATTATACTGCTGTGACTAAACGGACGATGCACAGTGGAAGTTCTAAATTTGACAATCCTTGTTCTATTAGGGTAGGGATCTTTAATGAGCACCTGACATCGCACAGGCTCGGAAGCACCTTTTTTATTTTCCCTCCAAAGGACGGCATAACTATAATGACTAGTTAGTTGCATTGGAATGTTGTGTCATTTATGTTTAAAAATGCACTGTTTGACCAAGAATTGCGAGATGTTTTTATATATAGATAAGAAAGATAAAAAGGGACTTAGAAAAAAAAATCAATAATAACTTTAATAGATAAAAATATAATAATAAAAATGATGGCTTCTTACACCAGCGAGGTTATGCTATGTACATAAAATAAAATAAAATAATATTAAAAAAGAACACCGGTTCCCATTTTATCAGGTTAATTATTATTTTATTTTTTAAATGATTTTTAAAAAATACAAATGAGATGTTGAATTTAGTTTCTACTAAATTCCCATTTAGTTTGAAGTGTAACATCTGTTTTCATAAAATAATCTAAAAGTAGAAATAATAAGAATGTCATTCTATGGATAAAAACTTTTTATTCTCTTTAGCAACTTGCGTACGATTCAGTATCCATAGTATTTTTTTTTTAGCAAAGTTTGCTAAGCATGGGATAATCAGTCCCCTATGTCCCAGTTGTGGTGTTCCGAAGACCGCCGAGCATATTCTCCTTGCCTGCGCCGCTAATAAGGCACTATGAACCAAGCTTCTGAGGGACACAGGACTCGTCCTGATAGAAGGCGATATCCCTTATCGTATAACCAAACAAAACTACCCGTAATACAAAGCCTAATACAAAGGGCAATAATTAAATAAAAAATAAATAGAAAATACTCTCATTAAAAAATCCTATGGCCACCTGCGGGTTGGAACCCGTAACCTTTGGCATAAAAGGCTGTTATGCTAGCCACTATGCAGCAGGCAATCCCCACATAGGCAGGCTATGTTAAGGCTGGCCAAGGACCACTTCGGTTTATAGTGAGGAAATAGATTATCGGTATAATATGGTTAGTAGTGTATATAAATATATTATGATAGGTTTGCTATATATATTGTTGTATTTCACTAGTTCTGTTTATCTTATATTTTTTTTATGAATATCTACATTAAGGAACAAATTAACCTTTAAGGAGTTAGTCCGCGACTCTAAACGATTTAAGGTTTATAATAACTTCCACTCAAAAAATGAAGAGAGAATATTGTTAACAAAATATTGGATTATGGCGGAAGCTAAATTAAATTAACTGAAAAAGGAAATTAATTTCAAAGCGTTTGGGGTTCGCCGCTGAGGTCAGTTAATTGGAAAGGAATGGGGGCCCAGATCGGGGGAAAACAAAACAGTAAAAGCTCTTTTCTCTTTTAAATACATGCTATGTCAATTTTTTATTAATTATAGCTGTTGTTTTTTATTGCGAATTGATTTTATCAAACGAATATTATAATCTACCAGTATTGAATGGGATCTATTGTTATGGTAAATGTTTGAAAATGCTTTTTGTATCTTTTTTTTTAATTCTTTTTTTTTAGTTTAAGTTAGTTATTTGAATCGTTTGTTAATGGTAATGGGACATGTAAAATAAAGTGCCTTTGCATCACATAAATGATTTAAATAATAAATTTCTGCTTTGTTTCAGGTCCGTGGAATCGCGGAACATCTATCTATTTAATATAGCTGAAATAAAAAACCTCTGTTCAACTTTTTTTTTTTTGTTTAATTATATAAATTAAATTGGTGCGTAGTACTTACATTACTTATAAACTCGAATTTCAATTATTCTTAAAATTATGTTAATTAGTAGAGTGTTATGAGATATTTTTTATAATTTACCGTCTATAATTGGGCCTTGGCCTGTTGGTGGATGATGTAAAATAAAAATAAAAACTGAAATAAAACTGAGTCTTCAACAATAGATCCAATTAAAAAATAATTCTGGTCCGTTAAAGAAAAGGACAGTTGGAGGCGATTAAGTCTTTAAGGAGTCTAAAATTCCCAATCAGTAGAATAAGAAAACAATTTAAACAAATTGATAAAATCCTCTACAATATATAATTAATAAAGGATAAACATTTTGTTGATATATTATTATTTTATAATTTTATTGCTCTGTAAATATTGTATGAATGCTGTATTTCATCATTATTCTTAATGTACGAACTATATATAGTAAGGGAAAGTATTGCGATCGAGGAAATTTCTAATTCCAGTTTTCAACGAAAATACACATTTTATGGTCTCCTGAGTCTTAATAACAAGTCCCGCAAAAAGGTCTTTTTTTTTTTTTTTTTTTTTTTTTTTTTTTTTTTTTTTTTTTTTTTTTTTTTTTTTTTACGAGGGTAGGTGGAAATCTTCAAAAGACGCGGATAGGCCCGTAACTATCCGTGTGTGGGATTTCTACCCACTAAAACCAACCTCCCTACACCTGTTTCTCACCCTCCACGGGACCACCGTTAGGCACTACTTCGTGGAGGAGAGTGGCTGTGTGCCGCCCCGTTGTTAGGCGCCTTGTGTGTGTGTGTGTGTGGTAACTCCCGGGCGGAAACGAAAAGTTCTATGAAACTGAAATTTCATATTTAAGACAACTATAGGCCCAAGATGTTACATAAACTTTTTCAACAAAATCGGCTCACCAGAAGAGCCACTTAATAACATGCATATTGCACCTTTTTATGATTTTCTCAAAAATGGCTCCGACGGTTACGATTAAACTCGCTATATCGATGTTTAATTTAATGGACTTTAATATTATGTAGGTTTCATTCTGATTAAAATAGTCTTACAGGGCTTAAACGCCGATATTTTAAATTTTCTTCTTCTAAAGTACCTTTAATTTTGTACATTCTATAAAAATAACCATATTATCTTGTTAACATTGATAAATAACACCTAAATATGGCATGCTGAGCGAATTTGAAAAACAACTATAGGAGAAAACTGAAAACATATTTTTTTAATGCAATTTTTTGTTTTTTAACTTAAGGACAGTGATACACCTGTTGTACCGTTGGAAAGCTAAAGCATTTAGAAAAAATATTATCTCATACACAAGCTTTTAAAAGTTAATTGAAAGTGATGAAAAGCCGATAAAAAAAGAGATTATTTTAGATAATAGTATAAAAGATTTGTTAATAAAACTCATGTCTCTATAGAAATTCCTTTTTATTAATTCTTAAATGGTTTCACTCATTTTTATCTCTTACTGTATTTGAAAATTCTTTAATTGATTCTAAAAACGGAGGTAAGTGAAAGTCGTGTGTTGCTCGAGCCAGATTTTTTTTTCTTAGCCTGATATGTCACGGATTAAAAAAACACGATTTTCTTTAAACACACTGTGATAGTGATGACTGTATAACTGTAAATTGCATCAGTTATATTTTATTTTTTATAACTCATCTACCAGTACCTCTACGAATTATCTAAATGAAAGCAGTTTAGGCCGAGATTAGGGTCTGCTATTTTATAGGTACCCAATTAATTGAGGCTGATTATAACCCAGAAGGGTTTAGTTACCCCAGACTGACATAACAGAATAAATAATTATCCTCCTGAAACAGCCGGGTTTCAAAGCGCCACTTGATGAAGCATATTTTAATACTTTGTCCACTAGACAATGCCTCTCCTATTATTCAATTTATTTTGTCTGAAGAAGCAACAATTCTCTGTTTATTTAAAACAATCCAATTAGTGGAAGACTTAAAAAGAGTGGCTGAGATGCTATTTCTAGAATTAAACATTGACGAAGGACCAAAAAGCATTGCTTTTTTTGCTTTCACTCATCTATATATGAAATATTGAATGGGCTTTAATATCGCATAGGTTTCATAATGATTGAAATAGACTGACAGCCCTTTAATGTCGATATTCTAAATTGTTATTCCTCAAAAGTATCTTCAATTATGTATATTCGAAAATATTAAACATATTATCTTATTAGCATTGATATAAATCTGGTAAATACGAGTATATACCACATAGGCTGGACAAATTTGGATATTCAACTAGGGGGAAAAGAGCGAAAATATTTTTTTATATAATTTTTTTTAAAATATAAACATAATAATATAGATATATTATGTACCATTGGAAAGCCGAAGATTATCATAACAAAAAAAAAATTATATCATATACAAAAAAAACTGTGAAAATGTGACGAAGAGTGATGTAAAGTGAATAGTTTTAACTAGTTGTATATAAGTATGCTTCTGATCTCCTCCCTGATATTTCCCTACTTTGATATTGCTGTACGGTGTATGGGGTGTTTCTGGAGATCTCGAAGAAAAACTAAAACGGTTATTTAATTGCTTCATTCGATTCATCTTTGGGATCTCCAGGGACACCTCTGTCTCTCGATTCTACAAAGAGTTAAAGTGGCTTTATCTTCCTACCGTCGAAAATACTTCCTGGCTTCCTTCCTCTATCAAGTTATCCGATCCCGCCGTCCATCAAACATCTCTGATCTCTTATTAATCAAATCCTCAATCCATTCCCGCAAACACCCTTCTGATTTGTATATTGCGCCCATCGAACTGCAGCTTTCGACAGATCATTCATATCAGATCCTCTTCCATATGGAACACTATTCCTTCTGATATTCGTGATTCTAATACCTCCGACTTCAAATCTCGTGTATTCATTACTTCAGTCCATTCAATTCCAACATTCGACTACCAGTTCCATGAAAACATGTAATAGAAAAAAGTTATAAGTGTTTCTTAATTTTTTATTGTTATTTTTTTTTAAACTAAGTAAGAAGTGTATTTTATTTATTGGTCTAGTTTTTATAGGAAACATGATAATTATTTATTGATTATATTTTTGATTCATCACTTATATTTTTACAAATATTTTCACATCCATTAGTTTTTGAAGATATATATTGGTTTATAATTTCTTTCCTTTTTACTTGTTATTATTCACAGTATATATTTAATTTTTTTATCTAACTCTAAGACAGTAAATATCACATTATTGTATTTTATATTATTCTAAAGGGGCTTGTCCCAGAATAAATAAATAAATTATTATTATTAAATAAAAATATCATAAATTATTTAACAAAATCAATGTTTCCATCGAAACTTCATGTAATTAATTCTTTAATACAATTTTCTTTGGCAATCTTCTCTTCTTTTTTTTTTTTTTTTTATTTTTTTTTTTTTATTTTTTTTTTTTTTTTTTGTTTTTTTTTTTTCATATTTTCTCTTCTAAAAGCTGCAATGCTGGAAGGTTCTCCTAGGTCAATGTATCTAACAAGTAACGTTAAGGAGACAGGTGAAATATTTCAAACACATCAAGATTCAGAATCCATCCAAGCTTGAATTGTTAAAGGAAAAAGTAAACGCTTGAGTTGTATACTCACAAGAATAGAATCACAGATCACACTCGGCATATTTAGCACTCAAAAAGTTATCCACTTCTGCTTTCCGTTAGCGAACTGATCGATCATGATTCATATTCCCTAAGCGGGATTAGTTATTGAGATTTAAAAAAAAAAACATAGCGACTTGATTTTTCATTTCCCAATAAAGTAAAAGTCAGAAAAAAAGGGACAAAACAAAGGACAAATCAGAAAAGGGACTTATTATCATTCATGAATGATTCAGAGGACTACAGGAAGGGCTTTAGTTTCTGTCCCCTCCCCCCCTCGCTCCTCCCCTCACCGTACTTAACATTGAGAACGAGCCGCTTTATTGGGGTCTGACCTTTATCGGCCTTCACTTCGGTTTTAGTATTTCCAAGTCTCCATCTCTTCGGTTTTATGACGCCAATCATGTCGATCAACTATCATCGATCATTTTGTTTCTTGTTTCGTGTGAAAGTATTCAAACCTCGTTTTCAGAGTAAGCTTAGATCATAATTGAAAAAAAAAAAAATGGTGCGGGCAGCACACGATTTTCACTTACTTCGACTGTTAAAATCAAATTAAAAACAATTAACTATACTTTAATTTGAAAAATATTTTGAGTTGATTTTAATAAAACGTATATTCATTTTCGTAGGAAACATATGATTTAGATTACATAATAGAACTATTAAATTGTTTATCAGTAATAAGTTTATTACCTATTCGTCACTTCATGTCACCTTTTACAACTTTTTGTATAACATAATGTTTTTTTTCGAAAAAAAAAACTTTTTCTTTCCAACGTTATATTTTACGTCTACATTACTGTTCTTCTTATTAAAAAAAAACAAAAATTATTTTAAAAAATAGTTTTGGTCTTTCATCCTTTCATTGGTCATCAAATTCGTCCAATCTGTATATTTAGCCGTCCTTGATCAATGCCATTAAGATGACATGATTAATCATTTGGAATGTACAAAATTAAAGGTAGTTTAGAGGAAGAAAATTTAAAATATCGGTATTCAAGCCCTGCCAGACTATTTCAGTCAGAATTAAAGTTACATGATATTAATGCCCGTTAAATTTTACACGATCGCAATACTTTCCCTTACTATCTATTTCATATTTAGGTAATTGAAAGTAATATATTAATCAAGCTCATAAACTATCACGTCGTGAAAGACACGGGCTTAGACGAAAAGACCTGCTTCTAATTTATTGAGATACAACTTAAATTATAGCAATATCTTCCACGCTATGACAGGCGGATGAATGGACGGTAGGAGAGTAAAATATATAACTTTTTCTTTTTTTTTTTTTCCTTATCCCCTTAATTTAAAATTCTCAATTAATCGTTTTCGTTACAAAAATAACTTACTAAATTATTCCTTTTTCTGTAACTTGCATACATTTTAAGGAATTACGGAGTTCTTAAATGTTTTAAAATTATTTTCAAAATGAAGTATATCTGCGACGGGGCTCGCTTCTAGCTGTTTGGTGTCCTTAAAATTACCCCTTAAGCCTATCTTATTCTATATTAACTTACTCACATAAAACAGCATTTTGGGGCTGGAGGTATTAAGCTAGAAACTAGCGGATTCGCAATTTGTTTTGTAGTTTCAAAAAACTTGACCTGGCGTCGCTTCATAAACTCTTGAACAGTTGGGATGTTCAAAATTGTATGGACATTGGGAGTTTTTTTCCCTCCAGAGTGAAGTGCTTCTGCATATTTTTTTGACCACCCCATTTTGAAATTGCTGCAATGATGAAGCTGCTGTAAATAATGATTTTCAGTCGCAAACTTAAGTGTGGCGAGGTGAGGAGATGGGCTATTCTGTACGACTTGTTTCTAACATAAATTAGTTTTTTTTCTAAAGTGACCTGCAAAAGTCAAGTGTCGGTCAAATTTGATTCCTATAATATTGTCCTGGAAATGGATTTCCAAAATATATAACTTATCTTGTTCTTAATAATAATATGCATACTGTCAGATTAATAATCACGAGAAGGACCATTAAAATCACAAGTAATAACAGTAGTGCCCGTTCATTTTCAGAGTTGAGTCTGGTGTTCTTAAAGACAATAATAGCAGTCATATCCTTTTGATGGTCTTAACAGGTGATTTCCTGATCCATTGCAACACTATTATCATCAAGTATGCGAAGGACACATGTGTCACCTACAACTAATCATCTAACTAACCAAATTTCCCATACTCTTCAATTCATAATTCCAGGTTTTGGAGTTCGCAAAATTCGAAAAATGTCTACGAATGCTATACATTTACCTCTATATATTAATAATTCCCCCTAGAGTATCTACTAATAAAATGCTGCTTGCTCCTGTTAGACCGACTTGACACCTATTTACTCCCTTTTGGCTACATTTACACGATAAGCATTGAATACATTACTATAATAAGGGCTATTTGGATAACGGGGCTCCATCTCGTATCCAGAGAGTTAAAGTCCTTGGTTATGCCGTCCTTCGAATGGGATAAAAATGACGGTTCCAAGCCTGTGCGATATTAGGTACTCTTTTAAGATCCCTATCCTAATAAAACATTCTTCGTCTAAAATAAAGTCCTCCACGATGGTCTCCACATTGGTGATATACCGTACTGATTTAGTTGCTCTTTTTACAGCCAGAAACGAGCCTATAATTAAAAGAATTTTAGACTTTAGGTATTCAAACTGATCTCAGCCAAATGTTAGTTTGATTTATTAATTTTTGGATTCGACTAGCGGAATGAGTAATATAGATGTATAATATATAGTTAGTGAGCTTAATATTTTAGATAAATGAAAAGTTAGTATACAAAAAAAGTTATATAATTTAATCTGAGTGACAAAAAGGTCATAAAGTTATGGTAAATGTCGTAGACAATAATTTCTAATTTTATACTATTTAATTCCAAATAAATGTTTCCGTCAAAACAATATAAATATTATGTTAATTTTTAATATTTACAGGCCTTTGACCAGCTCTGGCACCCAGGAATGCTTTACAAACTCCGCAAATTCCAGGCTCCTTCTTACTTCCTCATTATCCATTCTTACCTCTCTGACAGATCCTTCAAAATAAATAACAATAGTTCTTATTCGTCCATTTATCCAATTACCCCAACCCATCCTAACACCTTCCTTTCTACTTTTGCTGATGTCACATGTACGTTATCAGTTTATAACGATCCAATCGTTTCTTCTCAAAGTCTCCAATCCCACATCAGTGATCTTGAGGTATGGTGTCAGAATTGGCGCATTGAAATAAATTCCAACAAATCCCACCAAATAACCTTTACCCTTCGTCGTAAGCCAATGACATCCTGTCCCACAGTATCCTTTCATAATATTCCACTTGTCCCTGTTGAACAGATCCGCTACCTAGGACTGCTCCTTGACAAACGTCTCACATGGAATCCACACACAAGACTGAAACGACAAAAATCTGCTCTCCGCTTTCGATAACTTCAACACTTACTAGACAGACGCTCAAACCTTCCACTAACTACAAACGGCTCATCTACATGACCATCGTAAGGCCTATATGGACTAACGGAGTAGAGATTTGAGTCTCCACTAAGCCATAGCATCTCCACTAAACGCTCCTTACTTTGTTATGATTAAGCTCTTCCATAAAGACCTTAATATTCCTTATGTAGCTGATTTGGTCCGAACCAGGTATCAATCCTTCTATGACAAACTCCACCCCACTCTAACTCTCTAGTTTTAATTTTAGCTTCCTCTTCCATTCTTGATAACCATCTGTAAGAAGATGGCCTAGAGACCTTACAGTTTAGATTTAATATTGGAGTGCTGCCAATGGGTAGTTTCTCTTTATGTCTTTTTATGTGTTTTATCTAACAGCTAATTTACTAGATGTATTGATAAATACATCTGTAAATATCAATAAATAAATTAATACAATTTTTAATATATAAATAACTTAATTTCAAGAAGTGAATTCGTGTTCATCTGTCTTTTTTTAAAATATCGTATGCTCTGTAGCAATTTTAATTCCTATATTAGGAAGGAATGTACAAAGAGCACAAATGCAACGCAGAGTGGTGCTATGGGAATTGAAACGTTTCCCCTGTATAGAGAAATGTATGTTTGAAAAAATACAACATTTAAGGGAATGATAGCGGGCAAATGAAGCTGATGTGAAAAGATAGCAACACTAACAACCGTAAATGAAAAGCCTACCTCCCTCCTCCGCACTGCACTTACTTCTAATTGCAGTTCCATCCTGGTGCATTTTTTACGTTTTTTTAAAATAAAAGTAAATTGCTGTGCAACACAAAGGTGCATAAAACGCTATAGAATCTGAAGGCATTAAACTAAGACTAAAGTATGTATACATTCTTATATATTATAGGTCAGTTGTCAGACAAAGTACCAGAAATCTGAGTGAAAATGAACTAATCCCACAAAAGGTATCTATATCTTTCCGTGTGAGTGTGGTACGTCTAACTACAAAAAAGATTAGAAAGAAATATTTAAAAGATACATCAATATTTTACAAAATTTAAAAAAGAAAAAAAAAATATGTTCATGTTTTTGATTTTTAATATTTCTATTTGTCTTTTTATTTTATTCTTTCCTTATAGAATAGAATAGAAGAGAATAGAAAATAATTTTTATTCTGGGACTGGGTCCCTTAAGAACAATATGATATGTACAATTAATATATACAATGTGTCTGGCCACAAGACCAAAGGATTATAATTAATTCTTATTCACAAAGCTTTAAGAAGAAAAGAAGGATACAATAAAACAAAAGAGTAAATAACTAAAAGAATAAAATAAATGAATAACTTCTGATTTGTTGAACAAAACTTAACATTGAAACTGATTCATAATAATTGATCGATATAGAAGCATGAATAATGAATAATAAATTTTCTTTTTGAATAGATATTTGATTTGAAATATCAAGCTTGTGGAGCGTCTGTTTGAGATGACAATAGGTACTCGAACAGCTGGGACTTAAATGATGCTATGGAAGAAGCATGGCGGATATGAGTAGGTAGGGAATTGCAGAGAGTAGTAAAGCGGACAAGAAAGGAATGTTCAAAACTTGTTGTTCTGTGGGCAGGAATATAAAGGTCAGAATGGTGCGATCTTGTTAGGAGGGAGCGGACTGACGATTTAAATTGCAGAAGTTTGTGGATATAGGGAGGTAGATGGGAGTTGATGGTTTGGTAAAGGAATGATCCAAGGAAATATTGTCTGCGGTTTGAGGAAAGGAGCCACTTTAACTCACTGTATAAATGGGTCACATGATACCTCTCCGGTGTGCCAAGGAAAAATCTTAAAAATGTATTCATAAATCGCTTAAGCCTGTCCTCGAGCACAGTTGAGAGGCCACCTTATACCCCGCAGCAGTAGTCGTTATACGTAATTATCTAGACTTTATTTGTATTTAAGTTAAATGATTGTATTTGTATTATTAGTTTAGGGCTAAAATAACCCTAGTGGTTGAAAAGCCTTTATGTTACAAAATAAATAATGCAAAATTACGATAAATACATAAGCTTAAGTGATTATTGTACATACAAATTTTATATTTTTATATTATTTAATCTAAAAAAAGTATCAAACGAAACTGAACATAATAATTTAACTTATTTTTTTACCCTAACGTTATTTAATAGTACATAAATTGATTTTAACAACCGAGGTTAGAGAGAGTCGTATTTTTCCCGGAATAGATTTTATTATGTAATATAAAACATATATTTTCAACGATACTGAATATAATTCTTTAAACATTTTTCAATTGTATCTTTATTTAATTGTTCTTAAATTTATTTCATCAACCGAAGTATGTAGAAGTCGGCTGTTAAACGCACCAGTTTTTTTTTAATTTATTTTTTTAAAGAAATTTACAACTGTATTAATTCAATTCAAGTAAATGAGATTAATATATGAGGGAAAAAAAATAATAGTCCTGTGAAGAAACTGCCAATCGATATCATGTTTCAATACCAGCTAATTAAATATCCTCATAGCCAACAACCTCCTAATCAAATTATAGAATGTTTACATTTTGCAGACTGGCTGTCTCCCTTCTTTCTGCCTTAATAATATCATTTAGTTGAGAACTGGTGTCTGTGCGGTTAGGTCTACTCTCTGTCCGTTATTATATGAATAAATTGTTACAGTGTTAATTATTGTTTATTAATTTAATATGTGTTGAGTTTACTTTAATTTTAAAATAGGAATATATTTTTAAAAAAAGGTTATCTTGCAGTGCTTTGTTTAAAATTGTGTTACTAGATGAAACTATTCGGATATAATCAAAGTATTAAGTTATTTAAATATTTTTTTTTAATAAGTATATATTCTCTTTTATATATATTTTTTATTTATATAAAATGTAAATTTAATTAATAGTTTAATTTTTAAATTATTTATGTTTTGATACATAATTATATATATATATTTGTATTAATACATAAAAAATATTTAAAAAAAAAAAGATATTAATTGAAAATAATTATACATTTTAATCCATTAATAAGATATGAATATGCATTTTCCCCTATAAATAAGAAATTTAAAATACTCTTTCACCCGTATATCCATAAAATGCATTAATTAATAAAATCTTTAATAAATACTTGTGATATAAATACTAGATATCACTGTGATTGAGATCAATGAGACTGAATATTATTTTAATAACTGATTTGAGCTCGGCGGTAGCCCTCAGCCAATGAGAGGCGATTTCTCAAAGTCAAAATAGCCTCCCTGTCACAATAGTCTCTTTATCTTCAGTTAGATTCCCTCTGGTTCAGTTCGGGTCCGTGTCGAGTGGTTAACTTCATTTTGAATTTGTGCACAGTGTGATAAAAATGTGAAAATAATGAGTTATGTAAGCTTCTTAATGGAATTGTCATTCTATTATTTGTTTTCGTTTCGAAATATGCATGTTATAAATGAAAAGGAAGGCAGGAGTGAACTTAAAAAAAGATGGCCATTTTGAATCTTTCAACATAAAGGTAAGAATTTAAATTATGCATGACAATACATTTTATTTTTTTTTTTAAGAATGTACTTCAACATAATTTATTATATTATTTTCTGAATGACTGTTGAAAATTTTAATAAATATTTCGATAATCAATTTATTCACAATATGCTTAATTAAATATTGGCGTCTTAAACCAATGTTCTTTTGTGTCTAATCTAATCTGCATTATTAATTCCCTTTTAGTTATACAACAAGGAAAAATCCAATTTAAAAAATAATTTTTATATCGATATAATATGTAGGCTATGAAACTGTAACTATCATTTTTACAATATTTTTCTTTCTCATATCCCAGTAGATATTTATTTTCATCTCATAGCCTATTATAACTATATATTTTTTCATGTATTTAGAAAATTATTATTTCGATATATATTTATTTAAAACAAAGTTAAACTTATTGTGTTAATATAAGTGGTCGATCTGGCAACATTGCTGATAGCGAAATTAAGAACCAACAAAGCCAGAATTTAATACTGAACCACCATCTTAAACCTACATAAGTTTATAAATATATAAATTATATATTTTTATATGAAATAGCTATATATTTAGAAAAATATATTGATTTAAAACTAAGTTAAACTTATTGTTTTAATATAAGTGATAGATCTGGAAACACTGCTAATAGCGAAATTAAGAACCTACCAAGCCAAAGCAGTGAACTCATTACCTTTCATTTCCAATCTCAGTCTCTATTTTATTTAATGTATTTATTTTAAACAGTTCTTCTCTTATTTTATTTATAAAAGTGTTCGATCAAAATGTTTCATTGGCTTGGGTATGTAAAATCGAGCAATAAAATATTTTAAATTCAATATTCAATAAATTTAAATATTTCAGAAATAGCGAAATTAAGAACCCGTCAAAGTCATAGTAGGGTTTTGAACTTTTTAACTAACATCTTAAAACCTGCTCTATATTTATTTTAATATGTTGATTTTAAATATTGATTTCATCATGTTAATAAAATAAGCTTGATTTTAATATTTTAATGATTTAGTTTTCTCCATTAGTTAATAAATAAAAGACCATACAGAAACCAGTACCGAATACAATATAAATATTTTGCATTATTTAACTTTGAAAAAGTATAAATATATTTATAATTAAATGTATTTATGGATATAAAAAACTTTTTTTTAAATTTTCTGTGAATGAAGGGTCTTATCACTATTAATATTTTCCCTTATTGGATATAATGTAATAATACTAAAATATATAAATCAATATATTATTCCTCTTGATCAGGTAGAAGGTTTGGAATATTAGGTTTTATAATTCATGAAAACGTTTTAAAATTAAATCTTTGTATATTATAGCCACTTTAAGAGACCACTGAATTCATTTATTTTATTGTTAAACTTTTATAAATAATATTAATAATAATAGGCTTACCGAACCCGAAGGTTCAATGCCGATACCACCAAACTTCGCCTGCACAGACTCGTCCAATGTTCGCCAGTCAAGCCCAAGCCTCCGAGATCAGCCTTTTATAAATAATACTAATTTTTATAAAATGGGGTTACTATATTAAAAAAAAAAAAAGTATTTTCATAATGTGTAAATGATGACAATTTTTCTGTAAATGTTTCGTTCAGTTATAATTTTTTTTTTTTTTTATAAAAATAATCTTTACTGGTATATTGACAT